>OX359266.1:1608236-2005736 GCA_947179155.2 Hedera helix | reverse complement strand
TAACAACTCGTCCAGTATATTGTCAGGTTATGTTGATCATTTTCAGACGAATGAATCCGAGGACGTTGGATGGGGCTGTGGTTGGCGTAATATACAGATGCTTAGCTCTCACTTGCTTAATCAGAGACAAGAAGCGAGGGAAGTTCTCTTTGGCGGATCTGGTTTTGTCCCTGATATTGCGTCACTCCAAAGATGGCTTGAAGTTTCTTGGGAGAGGGGATTTGATGCACTTGGCTCAAATGATTTTGATAGCGAGATTTATGGAAAAAGAAATTGGATTGGGACTACTGAGTGTGCTGCACTTTTTCGATCTTTCGGGATTCGTGCGAGAATAGTGGATTTCTCTAGTAAGGAAGTGAAATCAATATCTTCTACTCCTGGTTACAATCATGGAGGAGGAAGAGCTGAAGTAAGTGCAGGCGGAAGGATGACAACACAAGTTTATGGACCAATGGATAAATTTCTGTCAAAAGGGGATTGTAGTACTCCCCCAGTAGGTTCCAGTGGATATGGAAAGCTTAACAATTCTAGTACCCACCTTGGGAAGGTGAAGGGTCGTCAGATTCTTATTGATTGGGTCTGGAATTACTTTTCTGATAATAAATCCATCGAATTGAACAAACATCAAGTTATTGTCAGTGAGAAACCGTAAGTAAATTTTAATTTGTAAATATTGCGGGCTTTGCTTTTGTTTTGTGATGCATGAATGTTAGTACATAATTTAATATATCTCTGATTGCATTTTGACAAGGTTCTAAAAGGCGCTAGGCGGGAGGCGGGCGGCCGGGGGGGGCCTAGCGCCTAGGGGGCCTAGGCGGGGCCTGGGCGGGGCCTAGGCGGGATTTTTTATTTTATGTTAATTTTAATATTTTATCTTACATTTATCCTAACAAAATAATAATATAAAGGAAAACAATCTATAATAAAGATAATAAAGGCATTTGCTTAAAGTTCAAACACATATCTATGTTACTAATGTCAAAGTTCAAACAAAAAAACGCAATTGTTTAAAGTTCAAACACAAACAAATAATAAAAAATACAAACTAATAGTCCTCATCTCCATATACCTCTATATCTCTCTCTAACTCTTTTTTTCTATATTCTTCCAAGATAATGTCCCCATCGGGCTCACACTCATACTCCTCATTTCCCTCTTCCGTATCATTTTCAGACAAAAAAATAAAATCATGGAGTTTTCTTACTCTAACATTTCTATTATTTCTCTTCGGTTCTAGCACGCTATCCGCTTCGGATGCTTCACCAATCGCTTCCCAAGTAAGGCCCGAACAGCCCTCAACTTCTTCATCTATTCTTATGACGTCGTTTTGTAGCTTAGTTATTAAAATTAAAAAAAAATAATTGCAACCCTAAATTTTTCGCTTATGCATTGCCTAATTTCTCTGTCTTGCTCGCCCAGTCCCGTATAATTCTCTGGAGGGAATTTTTTTTCTCCTTGGGCATAGGCTAGGCGCTAGGCGGCCTAGGCGTGGCGGCAGGGGGGGGCCTAGCGCCTAGGCGGGGATTAATCGGACCTAGGCGGGGATTTTTAGAACAGTGCATTTTGATAAGTTGGAGAAATATGGAGCAGGCCCTTGTACTTTCAGCATGATGGCCATTCAAGAACAATTGTTGGAATTCAAGTCAAGTCTCAGCGGAAGGGGATGCCGCAGTATACCCTTTTAATTTTAGACCCTGGTCATGTAAGTAGATGCTCGTCTGTTTTTATGAACTAGCTATTTAGTAGGCTATATATCATAATTTCTTATATGATATGAATATTTAACTGACTAGTGGTACATTGTCTGGATATGCCAGCTTTAGACTAGTGACTGTGTGTTAATGCTGATGTTCCGCAATGTCAAGAAGTTTCTCACTTTGACTAGGATAATCTTGTTGCCTTTCCTTATGAAGTTTTAAAAAGTAGCTCTCTGTTTTGGCATTTATTTGGCCATTTTCTGGATTCGTTTATCATTTAATAGTGTCTTTCAACTTTCTAGTTGCTGATAATAAATCAGGATCACATACAAACAGGCCATAATGGCTGACTAGTGTTTCAGCCCCATATGGGCAGTTGGGTTCAAGGTTCTAAAAGGCGCTAGGCGGGCGGCCAGGGGGGGCCTAGCGCCTAGGGGGTCTGGGTGGGGCCTAGGCGGGATTTTTTATTTTAAGCCAATTTTAATATTTTATCTTACATTTATCCAAACAAAACAATAATATAAAGGAAAACAATCTATAATAAAGATAATAAAGGCATTTGCTTAAAGTTCAAACAGAAACATGCAATTGTTTAAAGTTCAAACACAAACAAATAATAAAAAATACAAATTAATAGTCCTTATCTCCATATCCCTTTATATATCTCTCTAACTTTTCTTCTCCATATCCCTCCAAGATAATATCTTCATCGGGCTCACATTCATACTCCTCAGCTCCCTCTTCTTCAGTGTAATCATCAGACAAAAAAAATTCTTCATGGAGTTCTCTTACTCTAACATTTCTACTATTTCTCTTAGGCTATAGCACGCTATCCGCTTCGGATGCTTCACCAACCGCTTCCCAAGTAAAACCCGAACAGCCCTCAACGTTTTGTAGCTTAGTTATTAAAAAAAAAAAAATTAAAAATTACAGCTCTAAATTTTCCGCTTTGGTCTCGCATAATTTCTCCGTCTTGCCCACCAAGTCCCGTATAATTCCCTGAAGGAATTTTTTTTCCTCCTTGGGCATAGGCTAGGCGCTAGGCGGCCTAGGCGTGGCGCCAGGGGGGAGCCTAGCGCCTAGGCGGGGATTAATCGGATCTAGGCGGGGATTTTTAGAACACTGGTTGGGTTTATTGTACCTCTAGAAAAATGTCTCAAGTTTCTAGCTCTCGTAGCCACCTGTTATCTAGATTTGGCTTAGTCTGAACTCCCTCTGTCCTGCAAAGTATGTCTTCCTCTTTGTGGTTGTGTTCAACATGGAGTGACATTCCAAAAACATAATTATCAATATATTTTTACATATCTTAATATGTTTGTGCTTTGTACATTATATTTTCAACTATATTAAAGATTATGGAAAAAATATAATGGATAGATAATTTCATAAACCTTAAAATTTGTTTACAACCAAGCAAGGAGGACATCTGCAAAGGACGGAGGTAGTTTGAGTTTTCTCATTTGCTTGTCACTTTTTCTTCATTTATATTTATGGGGTATTGGGGTTATATGTCTGTTTGGTTACTTTGTTATGGTTTTCTTCTGCACCATCGTTAATGTTAAAGTTCATTGAATCATATATTTTTGGCTTAATTAGTTTATTGATCAGTACTAGGAAGTCTAGGATTCGCTATCTATCTAATCAGTGACTCAGTGTCTTAACAAATTGATTCTTACTTTATATTCACTTGATGCTTTTACTTTATATTCACCAGTGGCACTCCTTAATCCCAATAAATCCGAAAGCCAAGAGCTGTCTGTCGTTACTGTCTTCAGACGTTTCAAGAAATGTTACTTTTCTCATCTGGATATCTGGAGAACTTTTTAGTCTATGTTGTTTCAGCACAACTCAATTATTTAAAAAAAATCATCGTCCTATTTAAGTAGCTGCCAGCTAAAAATATATAGATAATGACGGGGCAGAATTGGTTGCAATTTTGATTCTTTTTTTGGGGATACTTGAAATTCCGAAATCTTACATATATCTTATATTTTGATCCTCATAATGATGTCAAGTTATCACAAATATTATTTTTTTTGTTCTTTGTTGGATTTAATTTCAATTCGGGGACAATAGAACTCTTTAAATATATTTCTTTATATCACTACTTGCTAAAGATTTGTATGTATTAGCTTCAATAACATCATGTTGCTTAGGATTCTTGTTTGTTACGTAGAAAAGTCAAGCTCTAGAGAGAGCACTCAAAGACAATAATGGATGGCAAATGCTTATAAAAAGAGGAGTTCACACATTAAAGAAGCTGCAGTATCAGGTTATATTGTTGTTAGTTCTATCTGCCACTTGTCTTATGGTACTAATTTGGTTACTTTCTTTTGACCTAGTTTATGTTTCAGTTATGTTATATTGATCCTGGAATTGCTGGTGTGGAGGAGATGGAGAGGCTCAAGACCTTAGACAGTGATCGTTTTGAATTTTAGATCTACATTTGACTTCAGTACTTACCTTCGTATATTGATTGTGTTTTACAGAATTTGGAATTGAAATCCTGTCCTGTATTATTATTTTCTACCCCTCTTTGGGTAATTTTTGTATTTCAAACTCTTATATTGCCCTGTAATATTTTAACGCATATTTTATTAACTTTTATTTATTTTGGTAGATGCTCGGGAACGAATTATTATTATTTATTTATTTTGCTTGTGATAAACTTATCATTTTTTCTTAATAAACAATTTGCTACAAAATGATTCTTTTTAGTGAATGTGTTAGAGTTTGCTCCTATTTTTTTTTGTAAAGACGAAGAAATAAATTTTACTTTCTCTTCTATTTACTGTGGAGACGGAAAATCAAATTATCACTATTTTATTCATTTTTGTATTCTTCTCCCAAGTGCAAGATAACCCCAAGGGGTGGTTGTGGTTTTTTGAGTTTTATCTTTTCCTATGTTATTAGTTTCATCTTTTTGACTAGTCTTAGGTTTCACGTTTTATCTTTCCCTGTATTAATATTACTCTTTCAACTTGTTTTGTTTTATCCTTGTAATGGCGAGTTAATTGAAACTAAAATCTGTAATAACAGTTAATTAAAAGAGGAATAATAAGTTTACACTACGTTTCCCAGTCATTTGCATCACAAATGGACAGACATATCCCATGGCTCGAAATGTGCGTAGTATGGGGATAATTTGATTAGCCTTCTTCAAGGCTTCCAGGCAGAGTAATCTAAGTTCTACATTGATTTCATCTTCCTGCTGATTTTCCTAGTCGTGCTTCTTAATTTACATTTCCAAGAGTCCCGAATAATATTAGGATCGCAAATGATGTTCTGAAATCAAAATTTTGAGATCTCTACTTTTACCCTACTTATTAGGACTCCTCCCCCTCCATTCTACAAAAAAAATTAAAAATAAATAAATCTCACTGGCTAAATTTATGTTAAGAATATATTTTTGTTTCAGGTATTAACGAGATACTAGTTTTGTAGTGTGGTATAATGACAAACGTTGGTAATAATACTATGTCATTATTTTTTGGGAAATGAAACTCTTTTCGTATAACTGCGTATCAAAACTAGAATTGAGGGAGAGACGATAGATTGAAGAACACGTCGTAAATAGTAATGTCTGCACAACATTAAAAAATAAAAATGACTAGATTATTGGATACAAAGACATATGAACTCTAAATGGAAGGTAAGACAAATTTTTGGTTCAACTTTGAGTGACTAATACAAAATTCTGTTTCCATTCAATCTAACATCTCTCACAAAACACTGCCAGATACCTAGGCATTTATATATATATATATATGTTGGATCGCTGCCACAAGTAGGAATGGGTTGAGAAATAAATGATCATATCATCCCTTCATCTCAGCCTTAACTCAGACTATCAAAATGGTCTTCCCAATTACAGATTGTTGTGAATCTCTGATTTAATGCTTACTTGCTTTTACCTTTCTTCATTTTTGCCTTAAACCGAGACTTTGCCAAGAGAGTCTGCACTGTGTTGACAAAATTCCCAGCTGCCATAATTATCAGTAGGATTCCACATGTAATTACCTATCAAAAGAAATTTGTAGAGTCCATTAAAGTTGGTATTAGAGTGCTGAGGAAGAAAGAAATCAAATTTACTGTTAAAATAAAAGTTACAAGATCAAATTCATATTCAAGCTTCTACGTAAAGATTAAGACTGCCAACTTTTCTCACCTGCCACTCAGAAACAACACCAACAAAAGCAGTTTTAAGCAACAATACTCCAACATATGCTTCAAAACCCTGAAATTAAGAAACACAACCATATCTCTCCTTTATTGTCTTTATAATAAAAGTAAACCATCAATGTTATTAGATTAACTAGTACAACTATAGTATCAATTACAGATCCTTGCGAATCAAGTATCAACAATGCTGTTTGATCTAACCCATAAACTACATACCTTTTACTCAAGAAAATTGTGTAAATGGGTAAGAAAAACTACTAGGAATGTGCAAAGTATATATCACGCGTTTTGTAAGGATGCTTGTAAAGACCAGACTATATTTTCATTTAAAATTAGCTAGTCACTCACAAGAACTTCAAGTCTATAAACTTGTCGGCAAGTCTTGGTCAACATTGTATTGAGTTTGTGAAATTTTCTATTTCCTTGCTCATATTTATGGTTCATTTTTACCATTTTAGTATGGAGGCAAGAAGGAAACGAAGAAATGATCCTAGTTGATGTACATACCCTTCTAATTAAAGGAGGAGTTATTTTAGGAACAAAAAGGTCGAAAACAATAGAAAGAGTATCCATCTTTATCCCTCCGACCAAACAAAGAAACATCATCCTCTATCCCATTAACTCACCTTTTACCTTGCGTCCACTTTTCCCTCCTACAAAATAGACCATTGTATCCAATGGGGAGAATTGTTTTTACAAATCATAGATGAACTATGATCACTGCATGCCAAACTGGAAGAGATATTTATAGAAGTACAAGTTTCACACGTATGATAATGATATTTATAGGTGGTTGATCCTACATGCCATTTTAAAACAAGCTATGCACAACATATAAATCAACTCCATTCATTTGAACATCATAACGTCGAGCCTTTAAGCAAACGTGTATCCATTACATAGAATTAACCATTTGTGCAGTTTGAATCACCTGTAATGTGAACAGGATAGGGTATAACAACCATAGTTGACCATCTACTCCAGAAGTTTCTCCCCACACAACATCCATTCTATTAGCCTACAATAAAAAAGTTTAATTTATTAGTGGTTGCATCTTAAATGAGAGTACGTTCACATCCTTGCAAAGAGATTGAGATTATAACAGTTTGCATAATTTGCCACCAGCAAAAAAAAAACAAAAGTTCTACATATATTTTGAGCACCATAAACTGATAAGAGCCTAGGACAAAAAACAAGTATATATAACAACTTGGCTAGTTATACATGGATTTGATCATCAACAGAAGCACAACATATTATAGTCCCAGGAAGAGATGTTTTTTAAAGAAAATAAAAAAGGAGCAAGGATGCATAAGAAATTGATAGACTGATTACAGCATGCCCAAATAAGGTGGTGAAGATGCAGTACTGCACCTTGCCCAGCGCAATACGAGTATAGAGTCTTTGCCTTTGATATCTATTTTGCAGAAGCATTGCAACTCCTTGCATAATCGCCCATTGCAGGAATAGTTGTACACCTCTCTGCAAACAGAATTGTTTTAGTTACAAAGACAAAAACACTAAGGCCGTTATAAAAAACTAACAGACTAATAGTTCTTACCTGCTTCTGGGAACAGTCAGATTGCCTTTCTATCTCCCAAGTCAGACTGACGAGCGCCATAGCCATTGCACAATAGTGATGATATATCCACCTGCAAATGCAGAGATATTTATGACGTAACATTCAAGGTGAAATATAAAAAACAAATAGGCATTTTAGATTTAGAAATCAAAACATATAACAATCTATCTTATCAAGCGACAACTGGCTGTGCAAGTAGAGAGCTTGACTTAGTTGACGTAGCTAGGTCGTGCAACTTGAACAGAAGATCGTTGACTAGTCAGTGGAAATCGTCAACTTGCCCGATTTGGTTCCTAATCGAACGACTTAGGTACAAATCCGATTTTAGTTTTCGTAAACTCAAATACAATTGATCCATAACTCACCCAATTAAAAAAGAGAGAACGGAGAGAAATCAAAAGGGTTTGTCACTTGCATAATAATTTATATATTTACTGATTTTTATTTTTACTTTCTTAAAATTAGTTTATACAATAATTTGTCAATGATATTTAATAGTCTACCACTGAATTATAGGGGTTTAATTTTATTATCAATGATATTTAATAGTAATGATTGTAAAATTGTAATTTGTAAAATATATATATATTTATAACTTTACCGACGACTAGTCGACTGGTCGCTTAAGCAATTGGCCACCGAGTCACTTCGACTTAGTGACTTGACAACTATGATAACAATCACAAGATTGTAGGTGTAATTTTCACACTAACAACATAATGTTGCTTGAGAATGTGCTTGTCAGCTGAGTGGTAAAGGGATATGTTGTTTGAGAATGTAAGAGAATGTGTTTAACAGCTGAGTGGAAGGGATAAGATACATTCTTAAGTCATTTTGAAGTAACAAAAACAATCATTACTTTTCAATATTCAAAGCCACAACCACAATTTCCTAATACTCATTGTTCTTGTCTGCAGCTAAAGTATTTAGTACATAGGTTTTTATGCCTGTAATATAATATTACACTTTCATGCATTGACTTGCAAAATCCATCTGCAATGAATACAAATCGCCCCCATAGAATTACATATCTTACACCTAGAAATTGAAGGAGAGTAATTCTATCTCTTATTCCATGGCAAACCAAAAACTACCCTCATATTCTTTTTGAAAAAACAAAGTACTAATAACTATGAATAACTAAACTATTGGCTTGAACAATCTATAGACTATAGTTAAATTACCATGGACGAATATCACTTCCATTTACTCTCAGAATGTTCTCTCGCAAGGCCAAACCTGTGTATAGAAAGAATAACCAGGCCTGCAAAAGTCATGCTCAGTATGCTTCTTTATGATAAACACATTGGCTTAGACAAAAAAGTTTAAACATGTCTACATATGTAGTACCTGGTATAGCTGGACTGGCAATGCAGGTAAACATCCATCCCATGTAAATGACCTTAACAAAAGTAGCAATGATGGGAAAACAAGAAAGAGCAATGCAGTTCTATCCTGTCAATAAGAGATAGTAGAAGTAGTCATCAATAACAACTTACTTTGACAACCTTATATAACAAATCCATTGTCCGAACATATAATGTCTCAAAACAAGTGTAGATTCATATGTTACAAACTTCTGTCTAAATATGATTCGATAATATAGTTGTTAAATGTTAATTCATCCCAAATTTAACTTCAAGTTTTATGTAGAGTAAACACAGACTAGGTTGCATATTTTAAGGAACTACTAGGCTCACAACCAGGATTACATCATCAATCTTCAAAACACAAGCAACAAATTAATCTAGAGTTCCACCTACCACATCATTATCTCAATTGTCATATCGAATGACCATTTTATGGACGCATAGAGTTTACACTCCATAATCCACCGTTCACTAAGAATGCAGTAATGCACATCATATCGTGGTGAATCAATTTCTTGAGAATTGAAATCCTCAAGTTGTAAATCTTTTGTTGGAATGCCCAATTAGATTGCTGTAGTTTATTTTACAGAGAACTAAGAAAAAGCTAGAATCCTTCTTCTAAACTCGGAGGTAATCATTCATTAAATAAAGAGAGAAAAATTACATTTATACAATAGCAATAGTTAGTAATTCCAGAGCACGAAAAAAATCATCAGCTACTAGCAAGATATAATCAGAAGAGATATAAGTATGAGGAGCCAGTGGAAGTGTACTCTGAAACTATTGTATTCCTCTTTCACTTTCAATTGCACATCCTTCCGAGTAGCACGAACATTTATTGGACCAAGAAACATCCTCAAGAAGCTTCCTGCAGACAATCAACACAACGAACAGTCAAGCAATTATCTTGTACCCTAAAAATATACAAACTACACTCTTTTATAAACAAAAACTGCAGAATATTAAGAACCCGACCTTGAGATTTGCTCGGAAGGAAAGAAGCCGCATCTCCTTCAGTCAATAAACAATTAGCTCTAAATAACTCTTCTTCCAACTGTTTGAGCACAAAATTTGTAAGCAAACACAAAACCACAACAATATAAACACTAATTCATGGATGCCAAATTTTACTTTTTGGGCCTCTTGGGAACCTAGGGTTCCTTTCTTGACTGAGGAGGCAATTGATGAACGGAGATTTTTTATACTGGAATCGAGAGATAGGGCTCGCTGGCGGAGGGAGGCTTCTTCATGCGACGAGCAAGAAATTAAGGAGGCAGCGGAATCCTGCAACTCTTTTGACAGCTCCGAAATTCTAGAAACTTCTTCCACCACATTCTGCGGCGGATTCTCACCTACCGTGGAATCGGCCATGGCCGATTGATCCTGATTGCAATTCAAAAACACTGGATCAATTTTTATAAAATAAATAAAGAGTTGCGATTGAAGTTGCGGAATAGGAAAATCATGACTTAAAGAGAATGGCGGAAGAGTGGAGTCGCCGAGCCGGAGAAGAGGGTGGCGTTTAAAGGAGGAGGCAGTACGGACGAGTATTATTTATTTGGGGTTTTATTTTGGACGGGATTTGTGTGGCCCTGGCCCGGCGCGGCGCGGCCCAATTGAGAAATGGCTCCTGTGCGATCCAAACAACTTACAGCCACCCAAGTGTGCATCCGCGTGCAGACGTGCATGTATAATGTATTTCACTTCAAGTGTTTTTTTGGAAAGTGATATTTCTACAATAGTTTTTTATAGTTTTATATGTGAGTTTATATATTAAGAAAATTAATATTTTTATATTATTTTTTAATAATTTCATACCGCAGACCCAGTAAAAATACTTATAGCGACGGTTTAACCGTCGTTATACATTTATGACAATATTTTTATAAGGTCCATCGTATAAAATTATTAAAAAATAATGTGAAAATATCAGTTTTTTATATTAATTATTATAAAAGAAAGTGATTGATTTTTGTATAAAAATATCAAAAATTATTGTGAAAATATCAATTTTTTATTATTATTAACTGTTAACACTTTCATAAAAATATAAACAAGTACAACTAAAGTAGAGTAGTAACGTATACATTAAAAAAGGCCATAGCAATACACTTACAAATAACACAACAAACCAACCTCACCTAAATAAGAACCTACTAAAATAAAAACACCAACCTATCTAACAAATGATAACCGCAACAAAAGTTTATGGAGCTTCCAATAGAATTACTGCTGAGATACATCAATTCTCGCTATTGCTTTAAAACAAGCCTCACTCCGCTCGCTCACCGGCCAAAAATTGAGTTTTGGGTCTTAATTTTTTAACACATGAAAATTTGATTATAACAGAATAAATAATTTCGGTTTAATTATGACTTAATACTTAGCCCTATTCATATAAGACATAATTAATTTTAAAAATGGCATATTTCACTTTATACGGCATAGAAAAATTATTAAATGTATTTTTAAATTATTTTGTGAATATTTGTAAAGCATATACATGCATGTAGATCAAATTAATACATATATATTTTGTATATATGTGCATGTAGAACTTTAGGAACCATAAAATTACCAAATACATGTTGTTTTGGATAGTTTTGTAATATTTTTATACATAAATATACTAATATAAAATCAAATAAATATGTTTTTTTGAAGAAATTTAGAGAAAAAAAATAAAAAATATGTACTTGTTTGGCTCATGCTATTGTCAAATTGATTTTCTTACAATGAATTTTAATCTTGGATATTCGATTGAGTTTAAATTTGACATATTTTATTTAACATAAATATTTTATTAATAATGTGTCATAAATTTAAAATTATTCTAATAAACATCTAAAGACAAATTTATATTAATTACATAAAATAAGAAAAAATAAAAAAATAAATTACATTATTATTCTATTTTATTACTTAAAATTATAATTTAATCGTAATTATCAAATTACATATTTTTTTATTATATAAGTATTTTTTAAGAGTTTTTGCAGCATTCACGAGGTGTTGCTACAATTGGTTATCTCCTTAGTACTTGTTATTCTATTTGTAATATTACCACTCTAAATATATTTATTGTACTTTTTGTTTATTTTTTATAATAATTTATAATTTAATATATTTTAGTCTTTTATGATAAAAAAAAATAAATTAATAACATAGCAAGTTAGTCACATCTGTAAAAAGATAGTAAATTAATACTTTCACAATTTTTTTAATTAAATAAAATAAAATTAACTTATAAAAATATTAATTTAAAATACGAAAATATCAATTTCCAAAAAATAGTATCAATCTCCACTCCCACCCCAATCATTGGGCTAAAAAAAGAAAAGCTAGCACCTTTCTTCTCCAACAGACTAATCTCCGCTGCAACACTGTTTTGTTCTCTTTATAGTCATGGCGACGAGCCTGCCATGGCACCCATTACAGCCCTCAAACTCTCAAAGAATCCGCCACACAAACAAACAGCTCGTTGCTTCGCGCCACCTCGTGAGGATTCAAGCCCTCAGGCGCAGCGATTTCGATGGTTTTGCACGTCGAATGGCCTCCGGCGAGGTTTGGAGGAACGCGTGGCGCAGCGCTAACAACGGCTTCGAGCTGCTCGTCTACGAAACTAAGAAGACGGCTGAGCGTATCGACCGTCGATACTATGTCACTCGTCGGCTATCAGCCGTTGCCGATTCCGCCGCCTACCGTACCAGGGAGTTCGACCGTGATTTCGAAATCACGCAGCGGTGGCGGACTTTTACTCTTGATTTCAGCCGAGATTGGCCAAGGGTGAGACTTTTACACATTTCTAAGCCTTGGAGTTAGAATTTTAAAATTTCTAATGGTTGAATTAGAATTACTTTGCAATTGTTTTGTGGTCTCAATTCAAAAGTTTGCCTAAATTTACTTATCCAAACAGGAACTGCTAATGTTATTGCCTAAATATTAGCTTCATTATTTATTAAGTTTTGGCTTTTTCAGTAACTTTTGAAATAATAATGCAATTTTCTTACTTTCTTATCGTTGCAGTACAGGACGCAGCTCAAAAACCTTTTGAATACTCCAGTAGGAAGAAGTTTTGCTGTAAGTTCTCTCTTAAATTTATGTGCTGTTGCATCCTGCTGTTAGTATCTCTTAAGCTTTACTAGAACATGAATACTGTGACCTGTGCTAGGTAAATTCTTTGGAAATAGGCAAAATTATGTTTGATGAACTGTTGAACAAAAGTCCATATATTTAGATAATAGGACTGGCACACCCGTTCGGCAAGCATTTATTTTAAACTGACTTAAAGTTAAAATTTAAATTAACTTATAGGTCATTTTAAGCTGTGATTTATTAGTAATAACACCTGTTTGACTTATAAGTCCAATATTAAGTTAAAATAATTTGTGAAGTTATTCTGCTGGTAATGACTTATAAGCTAAAATAAAATATAAAGATTACTAAAAGAACATTAATAAAAGGATACAATATCATATCAATTGAATCCCCATTCTCATTAAATAAAACACTAAACAAATCTTCTAAATATATCAACTCAATCTTATTCTAAGTTAGAGATTCTTAAGGCAATATTATTTCTCATTGCTTGCATAATTAAACCATTACTAACTGAAGTAGATCTACCCCAATGTACAACATTGTCATCACCATCACCAATAATAGCGTCAAACTGCCCACGACGTTTTCCATTCTCACTTAAGTGCCACGTTCCATTAAATGGCTCAAGTTTACTTATCCAACAAGGTTGCACCACATCAACCATACGAGTCTGCACCAAGAATCCAACATGTATTCAAGAACATTATCATAGTTGGGAAAGCTAGATGTAGGAACAAGGAAAAACAAGATACATACACACATGCTATAAATTTAGTAATGTAAGCCAATTTCAGTAAGTTAAATTAAAACTCTGCATCAGAAGGAACAGCGGGGAGGCTAGTTACTTAAGTAGCTGTTTCCATCACAGAGAAACTTTTCCATCACAGAGAAACAAGAAATTACTTGTTTCAGCAAAAAGAAGGAGAAAGAAAGAGGAAAGGTACCTGGATCTGCTAGGAATTGAAGGCTGAGAGAGAGCGAGCATATCGAGCGGAGAGAGAGCAGAGCAGAAATTAGCCAATTCTTTACATTAGAAGGGATCAGATTTTTTAGGTTGAAAGGATTAAAATGTCAATTAGAAAAAATAATAGAGGGTAAAGTTGTCATTACATATGGTCGAACCTGCTTATTAAAAATGATTTTTAAGAAGTCAAAATTTGTTACTTCTCAAAAATGACTTATAAGTCAAAAAATAAGTCATCTTCTAGCACTTCATGCAGTAAAAAAACAACTTAGAAGTTGGTTGACCAACTTTATAAGTTATCCCCAAACAGGGCCTATCTCATGCAAATCAGTGCAACGTTTATGATTACACTTGCAAGTAATGTCACACGAACTATTTGGCGGTATAGTGATACTCCACTTATGAATGACACAAAGCATTTGATGTTTAATAAAAACTCAATACTTACTTTTAAAAAAAAAAAAAGACAAAAGTGTGGCGTGTAGCATTTTATTGCTTAATATTAAGGGGTTTACCTTCTACTTATTTGAGATGTTTGTTTAAGAAAACTTTACTTTGATCTATGTATCAGGTAAATGGCCATAAATATTCTTGTATTTTACTCACTCTTAACTATGTTGGTGTGTTTAGACGATCTTCTTCTTGTGGTTTGCACTATCGGGGTGGTTATTTCGGATTGTAATATTTGCAACATGCGTGCTGCCATTTGCTGGTCCTCTTCTCATTGGGGCTGTTGCTAATAATCTTGTCATTAAGGTAAGACTGGTTGCTGTTATTTTAATTCTGTGTACATATTAATGTGGTTAATATTTGTTAAGCTACTTGCTCGGGTTATTTTCAGGCTATATATAACTTTGATTATTGTGCAGTCTATGAAATTATGATTTAAGTCTTATAATCCAATATTGCCTCAGTTTTCATATGCATCGTTTGTCCTGTTGATAGCACGTTTACCTATAATTTCCTTTATTGATTATTGATATTTATTATCAATAATCTACACTGATAGCATAATTACTTCAGACTTCATGTTTCTAGTCGACCTATAATGTTCATGCTTCTTGTGCAGAATTCCAAATAAATCTTAGGATCCGGAATCACTTTCATTTCTTCAGATATATTGTTATGCTTGTTAAAAGTCTGAAAGTTTGCAACTGATGGACATTGCTTCCACTTAACATCTTTTATCACATGGAGAAACTAATGGTTATATGTCTCACTTATCAAAAATAATTTATTTTTTTCGTTACGCGTCTTTTTCCCCCTTGCATATTGTGGTTTGGCATGGGATGGTCCTTCTAAACTTAACTTGACACGTTCTTCGATGTCCATCCAAGTCTTTTACATTATCTAAATATTGCTCTGTTTCATAAAGATTGTCAGTTTTTGAAAGTTTCATTTTGTTTCGAAATGATTGTGAAGGGAATCTTACTTCCAAAGACCATACTACCTTTTTACTAAATTGAGATGTGACATGTAGGTAATTTTAACAGGGACTGATATTCAATCACTTTTCCATGTTGGATTAGGATAATATTGGAAACTTTTGCCTAAACTCATATTTTTCCAAAATAAAATGTTACTTTTGTATTTTGCATGAAATCGCCCAAAAGTGACAATCTTTGGGAAATGGAGGTAGTACCTAATATTATTTAGTTAACGTCTATTCTTGCTACGATTTCTATGTACATATGAATCATGAAACCTTAGATGAAGACTAGGTGGTTGTTCCTCAGGCATCTCTTTTGTATCGTCTCTTGTTCCTTCAGGACTTTCCAACTTTGACTCCTTAATTTTAAGTTATCCTCCTGCAAACTAACTTTCCAAATTAGATAGATGTAGAAGTCCGTGGGTCCTCTTAAGGTAACCATAATCTAAACACTTATGGTCAACAATGTGCAAAAATGTTCTTTGCTTCTATACATGGGGAGCCTTTCTCATGTTTTTATGGTTAACAAAGCTAATTACAAGATTGTTGATTGCTGTTAGAAAGAAGGCCCATACGTACCCATCTGTAGCCTCGTCTTAACCCAAAAGCTTTAGTTGTTAGGTCGTGAATATGTCCTCAACTTGCATTCAAATATTCCGATTTGGGGCAATTGATTATGAGGTACCCCAATATTACCACTGTTTTCACTAGAGAACAGCTACAAAATATTGTGGTTGTGCTTTTCTCCTCTCTTTTAATGGATTATGTTCACAAGTCCTGCAATCTTAAGTTCTGGACCTTTAACAGAATGTTCGTGAAGAACTATTGGCAAGTGCAGGCACTTGAAAACCTTTCGAAACATCTAATATGTTGACAGAGTCTGAGTGCGAGTATTACAAAATGGGATATTATCTGACACAGAAAAAAGTACTATTTTCAAGTCTAACTCTTTAAAATTTAGTGTTTTTTGCTGGTTGCTGTTGGAATGTTTCCAAAATCCAGAAAATTGTAGAGTTCACCGTGTAATTTATCCCCCAGTTTTATAATATATATATATATGTCCCCCTTGTATAATTGTATTATGCCTGTATTATTATGAATTTCCTACGTATTCAAAAAATTTGAATTATTTGCATCATTTATGTATTATTTGAACTTGATAGCCTCCTTACTTTTATGTACTTCATTCTCTTCAACTGATCATATATTGATATCATCTCATTTGACTCTAAATTATGCCATTTAAATTTATAAATTATATATGAGAATTTTGGAAATATAATTGCATGGATTAGTTTGGTTGAATCGGTGAAGACATTAACATTTTTCGACTCTTTGCCATGCTTAAAGCTCTCAATGTATGTTTTTCAGAATGAGCACATGTACAGTTGTGGTTCTGATAGATTTAAAGCATTACCATCAGTACTTTAATTGCTTTTAACATTAATCATCTATATATTGATAAATTGATTGATTCTTGCCAATCAACTTGATGAGCAGGGGTCCTGTCCCACTTGCAAGAGGCAGTTTGTCGGATATAAAAGCCAAATAATCCGCTGTGCAGGCTGCAGTAACATTTTGTGGCTGCCACAAGGAGATATCTTTTCAAGAGGCAGCGGAGGTACCCTTCGCTCTTCAAATTCAGAACCTGATATCATAGATGTTGAGTTTGAGGAGAAGTGAACAGACTGGTGCGAGTTTGTCAAATGCTCGACAGGGCACTACAGTGGTAGTAAATCCCTCGCATCATTTGGATATGAGATGTCATGAATACATACAAAAAAGTAAGACTGCGAGAGCCTAACTGTTTATAATGTGATAATAATTCCCCCTTTTTTAAATTTATTTTGTAGCATGCTTAGCTTGCTCCTCCTGTATCCAGTTAGGTTTTGTAGGGGCAACTCAGTTGTGTTAATTTGTACAATGTATTATTAATGAAGGTCAGAAACTAAATTGATGGCAATGGGGACCTTTTACCGGAATTTTCAGCTATTTGTAGACTTACCCTTTTATAAGATACTAGTATCACTGCTTGCATAACTTGATAATTAGCTCACTCGGCTCTACTACTACTATATACCTGACAATATTTCATCCATCTGGATGATGCATTTGATGTACCACTCAAATGCGGGTATTCTTCATATGGCTCAGTGGCTCTGATTATGTCTAGTATAAATATGGGTCAAAATTCTTGGCATATTTTTTCTTACATATATATATATATATATATATATATATATATATATATATATATATATATATATATATATATATATATATATATATATTTGTGTGTGTGTACATTTAAAATAATGTTAGCTCAAAATTATTAGTTGTAATAAAGAATACTACTTTTGTTTTAAATTATAAGTTGACTTTAGAAAGTCAATTTAAAATATTTTTAAACTTATAATTAAGATGATTCATAATATTACTTTTTTTATAGATTATAATATTTATTATTGTATTGACTAAAATAAATAAAAATTATATAAATTTTGAATTTAAAAATATTTTATATTAATTTTAAATATCAATATTTAATAATAATTTTATATTTTAAAACGGGAAGAGTATTATATTCATATAACGTTAGCTCAAATATATATTAGAAACTCCTCCGGCTGTATACTATGCACTAATATTTTCTACCAACTTGAGGTGAGAGAATTGTGTGATACTTTTTTTATCTAGTTATATATACAAACTTTATATATATTAACATTAATAATTTTACATAAACTTTAATTGACATTCAATTATCTATATAAAAGTTATACTCGGTTTCAATATTTATGATTAATTTTGACTTTTTAAAGTCAATATGAGGTGTTTTTAAATTTAAATTTATTAAATTTAGTTAGTTTCGGCCTTCAAGCAACATAATTATAAAAATTGTAACTATCTAAAATAATACTACTAACGCAAAATTTATTATTTTTGAATTTAAATAAATAATATCAAACTTGAATTTAAAAATAACTAAAATTAATATAAAAAGTTAATAATGATATTATATATCAGCACAAAGTGAGTGCATCAATTGGTTTAATTAAATTTTTTTTATCTTTTTTTCCTTTGACTAAAGAGATATGAGTACAAGTATAATGAATTACGTAATAATTTCAATAATTCATGAATCTCACAACATTAAGTATACCTCACAATAAAAGAATAAATAAAGTCCAACAATAAAAGAAAAACAAATAACAATAATTGAACTTGTAACCTAATAATTATAGGGTCTCAGTCATAACTATCAAACAAATACGTTTATTAACATTGGTGTGTCTTTGATTGTACTTGAGAGCTAATTATAGTGAATGTCTGATCTTTTAAATTTAGGATGATGATTTAGATGTTGATTGATACGTGATAAAATTAAATTACGACTAATATGAAATTGTAAGCGATTAGATAAAATATATTTTGGTGTAATTATTCTTAATTTTGATAAAATATATTTTGATGAAATTATTTTTTTCTTTCTAATTATCTCATGTATATATGTCAGACTTTACAATCGACATAAATTTATCGTTGTATATAACAAAACTCTTAAATTTACGTCGTTCAATACTCCTTTAATTTTTTGCAATTCTGCAAATAAAAGTATTTCGACTCTTTAGAATCCGAGTGTAAATTTTTGAAATTTAAAACTGATCCCATTCATGTGACTTTTAAAAGAAATAAATTTGATTTATTTATATTTATGTTACTCTCTATTTATATTATTTGTGTTGTTATGTTTACAGAAAACGAGGCTTCGAAAGTAAATTAGCTACTTCTACGCTACTTTGAAGCTTGATTTGTAATTTGTTTTATACTAATGATACTTTGAAGCTTGATAAGTAATTTGTATTATAGTGCTAATAAGTTTATATTTAGTCTTATATATTTCTAATTTAGAATATGTTTTATTAAACGTCATTTTTTTTAATTGATTCGTTCAAGATAGAATCAAAATACAAAAAATATGAATTGATTTTATTATTTTATTTTATTTTGGCAAAGGAGGCCTCACGGCCAATAGTATAATAAAGGTTCATTACAATCATTATCCAACAATGCTAGGATATCAATAGGAGAATCCTTGCTACTAACAATATAATATCATAACTACAACTATGACCTAAATTCACAAGTTTGTCTGCACCTCTATTTTCTTAAATTTATATATATTACGAGTGAGGAATGTTTTACTTTTAGACTAAATCACAAATTATATTTTATTCTACACTTTAATTTTAATTAAAAACACTTTTTAAGCGCTTAAATGATTTGAACCATCTGCACTCTCAATATCAAAGAACTTTATATTTATATTTTAGTGTGAATAGTGCAAATTGTTTTGCACGCAAAATATAAAGTATTTTTAATCAAACAAAAAATTTAAGATGTAAATCATTTTTTTAAAGTTAAAATATATGGTACAATTTATGATATAATTTATTTTTATTAGAGGTATGCATGATGCGGTTTAGGGGGGGTGTTTGTTTAAAACTAAATAAAATAGTTCTTAACGCTTAAACAATCTGAATGAAGCAAAATTTTGAATACTGAATGAAAAAAGTTGTTTAATAATTGACACGTTTGAAACATATGAATAATAGATTTTTATTATTTTAACCCTCTGAAAAAATTCAAATTTGTTGTAAATTTATTTAATACTACTTAATATAATAATTTATTTATTTTTACTTCATTCAGCTGAGACTTATTCATTCAATAAAAAAAATAGACTTAACCATTCAGCCCAAAGTACTGACCGATTCAACCATTCAGATTATTTTTATTCAAAACAAACGCACTGAATGACTGACCAATTAAGTCATTCAGTCCAAAACAAACACAGTCTTAATGTAGTTATAAGGTATAACTGTAACTAAATCGTATAATACGGTTAATATTATAAAAGTAATCATTACCACGATTAACTAAATCGTTTGGTTGTTAACGATTTCGATTAATATTTTACTGCCACGTTTTTCCTCCCAGTTAATATGCAATTCAAAAAGAAACTAATAAACAATCTAATAATAAAAGGAGTTTAAAAGTTCAAAGTACAACTATTACCCACTATTAATATTACTACTAATGCATTTAAGAAATTATTATAACTTAAAAAGTAATATTATGCTAAAAAAATATGAATATTCCTCATAAATTTGTTGTACATGTATTATATGACCACCAAAAAGAGAAATTATAAAAGCAACTAAAAACTAGAAACATATAGACAATTAATTAATTTATGAATGCAATATATATATATATAGAGGGAGGTTCAAAAGCTCACCCTCCTTAAGTGGCTCACCTATTTAATTTCTCTCTCCTCTTGTTCCTCTCATTTTGTTCTAACCCTGCAGATCTAACACTTAAGCCCCCTTTTCAATTTATCTCTCCTCCCTTCACTCTAATCATTTGAAGAAGCTGCAACCCCTTTTCCCGTTTCTCTCTCCTCCTCTCGCCAACACTAGCTGCAACCCCTTTTATTGTTTCTCTCTCCTCCTCTCGCCAAAAGACATCAAATCTGAACAGAAGATAAACCCTAACTAGTTGTGCATTTCGATTTGGGAATGCTTTGGAATAAAGTTTATAGCTTTGGAATATACTTTATTACAATATTTCACAGAGTTTATAGCTTTTTTAGAATTTATGTCTGACAAAAATTTAAAGTAATTTTATCCGTTAAATTTAAAAAATTGTCTCTAATTTATATATTTTGCTCTGCTTTTGTTCTATGTAGATTAGGTGAAATTTGATTGATGAAAAATATTCTCAGTTTAAAAATTCTCCAATGTCATTGATATAGCTAATCAGTAGTATAATGTAAAGATTATAGAAAATTTTGGGCCTATAACAAATAAAATGCCATTCACTCTCCAAATAACATATACTCCAAATTGGTGATGAAAAGAAATCACCAACAAAATATTTTTTTTACTTTTCTGTATTTCAAAAATTAAGTTGGTTATGACTACTTTATGATGTTATTTCAGGGAGTGCACAAAAAACATGTTATATTAAATTACTCATGGTACTGTAGGAAATAACCATGTAAAACAGACTATCAAAACACTAGTTTGATCAAATAGAGAGCTCAAAGTTTTGATACGACTCGAAATATGTTTTTAGTAAAGAGTTTAGTGCTTTGATTAATGAGTCATGTGAATGTATTAATTGTGCAGGAAGACTGTTCAATTTGAATTATGAATATTTTTGGCTCTATATTATATAATGTTCCTGCAGTAATTAAAACAAACAATTTTCTAGAATGGCAAAACAGTGGAACTATTCACAGATAAGGCTGTAAATTGAACCAAATAATTCGGGCTCGATTCGGGTTCGACTCGAAAAAATGTGAGTGAGACTCGAATTCGTTAATAATATTATCCAAATCTGAACACAAAAAATAGTTTGAATACAAATATGAGTAGAATCTGAATAAAGCTATACTCGATACATTTTCTTATAATATATAAACAATTAAACAAAATTTGAATAATTAGTTATTATTTTTTATTTTATTTATAATTTTAATTTTAATTATATATATTTAAAGTGTAATTATAATTATATATTTTTCATTAAAGTAAAATAATAAGTTCAATTAATAATTATATGTATTATAAAATTAGCTACTATATGGAGACTCTAATTCGAGTTTGAATTTGAAGTTCGCGCGTAGTTTGAATATAATTCGATTCGAGTCGAATCGAATTCGAGTAACGATAATTCTAGTTGAGTCGAATCTGAGCAAAATTTTTCAAATATAGTTCGAATCCGAGTCGAATTTAAATACGAATTTAACCTTACGAGTCGAATCCAAACAGTTTAAAATTCGGATCGATTCAACTCGTTTGCAGCCTTATTCATAGATGTTTACCATTGTATATCTTACTTCTCGTGCTACGTTGAAGTCAAATAATCATTCTTTTGATAATCTGTTTGTTTCCAAATATTAGTTTTGTATTGTTCAAAAGATCGTCTGATCATCTTGTCTTGGTTAGGTTGTCATAAGCACAAATTCATCAAGAAACTCATCCTGCAATTACAAATGTAGTGTTCCTTCACCTGTGAAAGTTTTATGGACCAACATAAATCCCTGGAGACGATTTATTGAATGCACAAATTATAAAACAATACCATTTGACTCATTCGAATGGATGGATCCACTAATGTCACCGCGTTTAAGATTGCTCTATATTATCGCGAAAATAATGAATTGGTGTTTGAAGTATGAGTTTTGAAAAAAAGGGTTAATGAGTAACAGACAACAATGGACGACCTCACTATTGTAATTGTTAATGCCAAAAATCGCAAAACTATTGTAGAAAATAAAAATCAAGAATTAGTGGCAAAAATTGAGAAGATGAAATTTAACAATGACAAACTGAAGAAAATATTGGTGTATTGGGTGTTTATTTTTCCTTTCATGTTAATGGATTTTTATACCTAATTATTATATATTTTTAGCCTTAATTATTTGTTAATTTTTAAGTATTTTAATTTATTTTAGGTAATTTTTATGTTATTATGTGTTTTATTATTTTTATATTATTTTCTATTTTATTTTGTAGGAATTAATTGTGACGACCCCAAATCCGGGTCCCTCGAATCTGGTTCAACACTAGTACTACCTTTTCCTTATTGTTCATTAATTACAACAATATTATAATTGATAAATAATCATTTATTTATAATTTTTACAACATCTCTTTCTATTCCAGAATCGCAATCTTTATACATTCCTAGTATGTCTCAATATCATATATGATAAGACATTCTATTACAATCAATTTGAGTATTTAACACTCATATTACATACCAACCAATTATTATACTACACAATCATTCTACCTGTCCAATTCGGACTGATATCTACAATGGTCATACTAGACATTCAGTGAATGTAATATGCATTCCTGTTTCTTGATTTTTAACAAAACTTCGAATAACTTGCACTATCTGAAAATGTTGGTTTTAAGCAAGAGTGAGCACGACGGCTCAGCAAGTTTAACAGTTACATATAACACGTTACATGTTTCACATCATATACATGCTTTGCATCTTATTCTTACATCATGCTTTGCATCTTATTCTTACATCATGCTTTCCATATTAAACATACCTCATACCTCTTATGCATCACATACAATAATCAACTAGCACTTAGCAAATCAGGCTTCAATCTTGTACATAGTTTTCATGTAGGCATACCACATGCTGTTCATCTACCACAAACATCATCAATATAACTTAATATTATCAATTTAAATCACATTATAGCATATTAATGCACATAGGAGCAAGTTCTGAAAAACTTGTTTGATTCGCCTCTACCATTATGCTTATTTTGCGTCTTTCGTTTAACCTACAATTTATATATAAAATTGACACAATCATTAGTTACAATGACTATTAATTAGTCTTAACTTAAGACCTTAACTTCAAATTATTAACTCTTTAGTTGTCCGACAAATGAACCTTTACGTTCCGGACAAAAACCCTAGCCCAAACCTAGTTGGACATGTCGGGTACACTTAACCAATTTACGCATTCACTACACGTTCTTCGTACGACTTACTTTTAATAAATTGTCTAAAATTTAGTCACAAATGGACTATCTACTTTGGTTTAATTCGATTAAACTTTCTTCTTTTACATAACTTAATGATTCGGACATTTAATAATGTACCAAATACCTCAAAATATTATCTACATTTGATAATATATAACTACATTCAAATATTATTAATCATTTAATAATATTTTAATTACTTATTAATATTATTAACCATTTAACAATATTTTAAACATTTAGTTACCAATTAATCATTAATGGATTTCATATATATTGGTTTAATAACCAAACACATTCATTTCAACTTAATTTCTCAAAGAAAACTCGACCTGGACCGACCCGACCCGGAACGCCTAAAATCTGTTTGGCAGATTGTTTGGGCACAGCTGCGCCCACACCGAGCGCAGGTGCGCTCGGCCAGTCGGTCCGAAAGTTAACTTTTTGACTGCTAGACCCTCCGACGCTCCGACAGCCATAACTTCTTTATTTTAAAATATTATGAGGTGATTCTTGAGTCCATTCTCATCAGAATTTTCTTCTCTACAATTTCTCTTTATATCATAAATCCAAATTCCAAACGGAACTGGACTAAAAATGGCTCACAAAGACAAAGTGAAAACTAAAATCACAAATCATTGGTTTTAATTGTTTAAACTTGAATAAAATAAACTCTACACATCCAAATGACACCAACTTAGTGTTGTTGTCTTCCTAACTTCTTATTTTACAACATTTCATGGTTCAATCACATTTTTGAAAACGTTTTGACAAGAAATTTAAGATCGAACCATCTAGGGTTTTACCGGTAAATCGCAATATGAAATTTTCTTCCATTTATTTGCAGAATACACATACCAATACTTGTTTTAAACATACTAAATCATGAGTCTACCTATATATCATAGATTTAGACTTCTAGAGTATCAAAATAACTTTTGATCGGTTAAAAATATATTTTGACCATACAGAACATATTTAAACCATAAAGATGAACTAAGGAAGAGATATAACACTTTTAAACCTTTAATGGAGATCTCCTTCTTGCTAAAGCTAGACTTCTCCTCTTCTTCTCTTCCCCAAAATGAGTAGCACACTTTCAACTCTCAAGTATAGCTCTTATTTTTCTCTAGAGCTTCTCTCTCTACAATACTTAGAAAACTAACAAATGAACCAACAATATTTTCAAGACTTGCTGATGGTCTTATTTATAGAACTTCTCTAGACTTACTTAACATCTCCTAATCAACCAATGCTAGTCAATTATGAGCTTAATCTTGTTTACTATGCATGGAATGACCACTTGATAGACCTTTTGAATGACCATATGAATGACTAGGGTGGTTAGGGGTTGCTTGAACAATTTTACACTCAAAAATCAACCAACAAGCTAGCTTTCCATCCATGTGGGCCCCAAAATTTGGGATTGACCATTTTTTTTCTTCAATTTGACTTTATTTTTAAGTCCTATATAATTATATAAGTATTCATATATATATACACCAATATATGTATACATATTTGCCTATACAAGCTTATTGGACTCCATTTTGAGCCTTAGAATTAATTATATTGGGCTCATTCATTTAATTCGTTTGGGCTCAATTTATTTATATTGGGCTAACATTAACTAACACGTGCTACAATTAATTAAATTAAGCATTGGGCTAGTTTCAAATATTACATGGATCAATGTTTAATTAAATTATATAGGCTACTAGGTTAGTTTATTGGACCTAGTTTAATTAATTACATGGACTACTAGGTAAATTAATTTGACCTAGATTGATATCACATTTGGATTTAAAATATACTCCCCTTAGACTTGCTATAAATAATTCTACCACCTTGGGTTATTCAATTTACCATACATTAGTTAATTCTCTACACTCAACCAAATTTTTCAACACTTTAATCATCAATTGACTTTTTAAATGTTTGGGCTACATAGTTTACTTTGCATTGGACTCTCTTATTTAATTATTTGGGCTACCCAACACAACTCACACATCTTCCATAACTTGGGCTATGTAATTTCTTTAATTAGACTACCACCCCATTATATACAATACTTGCCAACATTAATTAATTGGACTTATATTAATTACCTCTTGGACTATTAATCAACATAACATTTAGGCTTATTATTTAATTACCCACCTTCAAGCAAATATTCTCATATTGGACTTGTTTTAAATCCATTAATGGACTCTATACAACAACTTAATAATTAAGTTAATTACTTAATTAATTACTTCACATTATTGCCATCCAAGACAATCATCCTAAATTTTTCACAACTTAACTCATACTAATATAATTAACCTAATTAATTATATTTTTCAAGACTTCATATTTAAACTAATTAATTTATTAGTTTAATTGAGTATTTAATTTACTCATTTACTTGTTTGGCTAACAAGCACACTTTAGCTAGGTATATATGTATATCAATATAACCACATTCACTTCTCAATTGAATTTATTTCCTTAATAAATTCTCTACATGCATCATTACAATATTCCCATATTTAATTTCTAACAAATAAATTATGTTAAAAAAAATGATTACCCATTTTCTACACATCTTTCTTCTCAAATTCTAGATTTTAAACCATAACCTTTAATTAATATTAAAAAATCTTATTTACAAACCTTGCAAATATTTGGAATATTACATTAATAAAGGAATGACAATTTCGTAATTAATCTGAACTAAGCAGCTAGCGCATTGCGCGCAGGGAGTAGCAAGAGACCGGAACTGGAACGATGGCGTTTTGGGAATTGGAGTAAACAATAGTAGGTTGCGCCATGCGCGAAATGTTGCAAGCACATCCACGCCATGCGCGACCGGTTATAAAATCAATTTTGAGCATGAAACGTCGTCATTTTGATGGCGTGTTGCTGAGCTGTTTAGGCGCGTGGTTCAGCTAGGCATGCACAACAAGCCGGCCTGGCCTGGCCCGACCTGGGCTTGCTAGGCCTTGATCGTTGACCGGGCCGGGCCGGGCCTTTGACTTTTGGCCTGCAGGCCAGGCCGGGTTTGACGCTAAAAAATGGGGCCTGTTGAGGCCTGCAGGCCAGGCCAGACCAGGCCTTGGGCCAGGCCAGGCCAGGTTTTGGGCCAAGTCAGGCCAGTCCAGTCCGATTCGATCAATTCAAACAATTTTTTTAGTAATTTTAAATATTATTAAAACACCAATTAAAATTTTAAATTTAATTGATGTATTAATTAAAAGTAATGTATTACAAGTTACAACTTTCAAATTACAATAATGAAATTATCTTTTTTATTATTATTTTGCCAATGACTTTCTAGTTGTTACGCTAAGTATCTATTAAAATAAAGATGCAATGAAAGATCTGTAAGAAGTGTAGGTTGCTAGCTAGGTAAGGAAAATCTTTATATATTACACTAGTCAATGTGTTTTCATGAATTTCTTTATTTGTATATAAACAAACATGCATGAATGAACGTATTAAAATACGTCAATTTTATTTTATTTATTGAATGAGTTGTTTCAAAGATGAAGTTTTTGTCTGCAGTGGGAGAATTGAAGTAGCAAATAAAAAAAATCTGCAGATCGGACCACGCTTTTGGTGAACCAGGCTAGGCCAGACACAAGGCCAGGCCCCAGGCCAGGCCTTAGCCCGGGCTTTGACCAGGCCTGGCCCAGGCCGGATCAAGGCCGGGCCGCAGGCCATTTGTGCATCACTAGGTTCAGCGCTGTTTGACCAGGTTAAGACTGCGTTTGGCCGACACGAAAATTACTCATAATTGAATTTTCAGCCTTTTTGATTCCGAATTGAATTTCTTTTCTACATTAGCTTAGGATTAATATTGTACTCCTATTTATACACTATGTAGCTCTTATATTCAGAATATTAACATATATTAGTAAGAGATTAACATAGATTAGAGCAAAATATATTATATTAGAGTAGTTTAGGGGTATAATTAGAAGCAAATATTCAACGCGAAGTATTCAATAATTAAACGTGGAGTTTGGGGATTGAAGACTGTTATCCGAGTGAAAGACGAATATCAACACATATTTGATTTCTTTTATTTTGTAATTTTGAGATGTTGAATTATTTGTCGTTAATTTTATATTGAGATTGCAA
This sequence comes from Hedera helix, assembly GCA_947179155.2. Classification (NCBI taxonomy): domain Eukaryota; kingdom Viridiplantae; phylum Streptophyta; class Magnoliopsida; order Apiales; family Araliaceae; genus Hedera; species Hedera helix. The sequence continues at coordinate 1,977,699 of OX359266.1, read as the reverse complement.
TTGAACCCAATGTGTAGTTTAATTTAATTTAATTTTTTTAATTATTGATGATTATATATAAGTTGTTTATCATATTCAGTGCGTTCATGTATAATTATTTACACAATAACTAATTGTGATATCTTAGAAGGAATTGTAAAAGGAATTCTAGGATTATATCCGGATATGATAACATGTGAATTTGTTGATTCTTTCTAGGAAAAATAACATAATAGTGTATAGGATGAAGATACCTATATGCCACATGTAACTTTGTTTTAAATTGAATCTTAATGAGTTTATTTTAAGTTATTTTGCATAGCAATATAGCAACTTAAGTGGAATAAATCTTTTTATTAATTTATTGAAAAAGGTTAGTAAATAGTTAAGAAATCTCTGTTAACAATTCTATATAATTAATTAATTAAAAAGACAGTGAAAAGATTTAAATGAAATATTGAGAAAAAATGTAATATTAACTATTTTTAATTTGATTTAATCATTTTCATTAGTTTAATTTAATCGATAATTTTAGTTAGTTTATTTTATAATTAAATTAAGATTGTTTAAATATAATTAATTTGATATTAAATTAGTGTTTGATAATTATTTTTAATTCCCTGTGGGTTCGACACTTGACTTTATCACTTTATTACTTGTGGGTCGCGTATACTTGCGTGTAAATTCCTATTTAAATTTAAGCAAACAATTATTATTTAAATCAGTATGCCCAAATGTGGAACAGAGTGATGTGTCTGCATGATTATATAACTAAGATAACAAAATTCATCAGTTATGCTACATCATAGTTCAAGCACCTCTATTATGCTACCTAAAATTATTGGACCCTAAAAATTAAGAAACCAACATTACATAACAAAGTTATACAAATTTGCTTAATCATTATTACAAAATCATACAAAACAAAATGTTAGTAGAAGTGCAGTATAACAGTAGCTAATACAAAATATTAACTTACAAAGTTCACAATGTTTATTAACCAACAAAAAAAGTAAAAGTGAACAAATATGAATAGGGATAATAACTCCAATGAAGAGGCACCACAAAAAAGGTTCTACACTATGAGCATCCAATTGCGCTCTCATGATTATTGCAATTCCGAAGCCCATTCTGAAAAAAAGAGGATAAATTAATAAAAAATTATAGATAATCTAAGTGTTAATATAACAGTTCAGTGTTGCACCTGTGGGTGAATCACTATCATCATCTAAACTTGGATCATGAGTAACATCATCATTTGATGCTTCAACTCTACATTTATAGAAATAGCAAAGCCAAATTTAAACAAATGTAAAAGTCAATTTTTAAAAAAGAGCAAAGTTAAAATAAGTGAACTTGTTTACCGATTATTAAGCACTGGGCAATTTCTTTTATCGCGTGTCATATCAACTTTGCCACATTTATGATAACGTCTAACTTTGAAATTTTTTGCTTTCCCCAAAGCCCTTTCTTTTTCACCCTTGAGCCTTTTGCCACCCTGTTTTGTTCGCATTAGATTTGGCTCAATGTAACTATGATCATAAGTACAAATCATGTTAACCGACTTGGATGCACTATTTTCACCACAATCCATTTCATTGTTTCTTTCGAAACTATTTTTTCCAAAAAAATTGATTTATCTTTTCATCCACATTATCTAAAGATTCTTTTAAAACATTTGTGGCTTCTTTATTTCTAAGAGCCCTATCAATCAAATCCAAAGGACATTGAATCAATTGATTCCGCAAGATTAAGTATGGCTTGTCATCTTTTATCACCACACCATTATCATTAATTAAACCACTTGATTTTGCCATCTTTGTCCACCTCTTCAAAATGTATTTTGGTGGCAATTTGTCAAGATCATGATACTTATTCAAGTAAGCTATCATATGCTGACATAGGATTCCCAAACTCTCAAACTTTTTGCAAGTGCATGCATGTTGCATAATCCAAAGATTTGTCATGATGAATTTTTCTTACTTTAAACTTGTTGGCATTGCTTTGATAAATTTTATACACATGGTAGTTGACATCGTCCCTCATAAGTTCAAACCTATAATTCGAACTCTCACACAACTCATCTTTAAATTTATAATAAATATAATATATATAAATGTCAACCATTTGAAATAAGAAGCTATGGACAATTTTCATTTTTGGCCTCTCAATCAAATCTTTATTATCCAAAACCAACTATACACGTCATTGATACCGAAAGGCCCGACCAAATTGAATTTCAAAATCCACTAAAGAACTTATTTTAGAAATAAATCCTTTAAAAAATGAATGATAACTCTCCGCTCGTTGGCTACTTGACATGCCGGCAGAAAAAACATGATTTACATGTGCGGGTACCCACCTATAACAGATGTCATACATTGATTGTAACCATTTATTAGTATTCAACTCACTTTTCTCCATAAGCTCCACCTAAGTGGAGTCAAACTCTTCCACAGACTCTGAATTCTAAATGCAATCTGAAAACTCTTTATAATAAGCACTGAATTTCATTGAGTCAATTTTCTCTGAAAATTTGGTCAAAACGTGTCAACTACAATACATATGTAATGTATTAGGAATAATCTGTGAAATGACATTTGTCATAGCCAGATTCTAATCGGCGATAATCATCTGAGGTACATCAAAGGGCATTGCTTCCAAAAAACACTTGAAAAGCCAAACAAAAGTATATATGGTCTCATCACTTAAGAAAGCATAAGGGAATACAGTAGTTTGCCTATGGTTATTAACCCCTATTAATGGTGCAAATACCATTCTGTAACGATTAGTATTGTATGTGGTATCAAATATGACAATATCACCATAAAATTCATAAGCCCGTCTAGAAGTTGCATCGTCCCCAAAAGAACAAACAATCTTTTTTTCATCATCTGTGTTAATTGTGAAAGTGAATGAATGATTCTTTTATTGTTCTAACTTCAAATACTCATTCAACATATCGCCATCACATCCCTTCATCTCATTACGCTTGTCTCTTCGAAAGTTAAGCAAATCTCGTTGTGTGCAACCAATATTTTCAAACCATCATGCCTGCACTGCAATAAATTTGTATTGTTGGCATTGTGGTATATTAACCATGTCAAGTTGTTGAATCAAAGGTTTTTGGGCAGTTGACACATTACGATGCAATGGTAAAAGATGTCTATTATGTGGGGTTGACAAAAGGTGACAATGACCCTCCTCAATTATACTAACTACGTATAAGTCATTTCTTTTTACCACTACAAGTCTTGCACTACAACCTTTTTTTCCCTAGATTCACGTTTTATTTTTACATCTACATTAGCTAATAGTTTGCCCTTTCCTTACTTATAACACACATACGCCTTCCTACAAATCTCACCGCTTCCCATATTTTCTTCTTAGTAAACTTTTGCATAATAAAACCAGCATGCATTGCAGATGTATTGTAAAAAGTGTGAACATTATCTAATGTTTGAAATTGTTGATCTAGCTTAGGCGTAAACTGATCAGCTACTTGAGAATTGTAGATAACAGTTTTATTATTGTTCACTTCCAACTCATTTGCACCCAAATCATCCCCCAACATTTCTATATCAAAACTGAATATGTTCTCAAAATTCATTTCTGCATCATCTCCACGGCTTCCTATTTCATGGTCCATGTCATCCATTTTTAATAAAATTGAAAATAATGCATGTGTACAGATGAATTGCAAAAAGTGACCAAGACACATAGCAAACAAGTAGTATATGTACCAATTATCAAACAAGTAGTATATGTACCAATATTATTTATGCATATAAAAGAACTAATCAAATTGAAATCAGTAAAGAGAAATATATGTTTAAGAAATGACTTTTATGTACTCCACTAATAATCAGAAATTAGATAGGAGTCTCATTAATGAGCCAAAATTTGGTGTAAGCTTTAATATTTGAAATAACATTATCAATAAAAAATTAGCAAACAATTGTACTCCCTCCACTCCTCCAAAAGAGTACTTTTTGCAAATTCTTTTTGATTCACAAAAATAATCCTCTATTTTTTTTTATTGTAGTATGAAATGAATCACAAGTTTGTTATCATCTTTTGTTATCATATCAAAGTACTAAACTAATTATTTATTATTTTTAGAGGTATATGTGAAAGAAAAGATATTTATAATATGCATTTTTTTTAAGTTGGATGTAAAATGAAGAAGCAACAGAGAATACAAGTTTTGTCTGTTTTAAAAATCCCTCAGCAATTTAAAAAATGGCGGTGGGTAGTGATCTAGAGGACATAAACCATTTCAATTAATGCCTTTAGCCTTCAAGCATTCTTTTTGGGTTAATTTTTTTCAAGTATTCAGATTAACAATTTTTTTAATTGATTTTTGGTTTTATTCATATGGTTTATGAGAATTTTTAAACTTGAGAGTATTTTCCATTAATCAAATTTCACATAATTTACATAGAACAAAAAACAAAGCAACATACATATAACAAAACCAATTTTTTAAATTTAACGGATTAAATTCCCTTAAATTTTTGTCAGATAGAAAATCTAAAAAAATTATAAATTATGTGAAATATTGTAATAAAGTATATTCCAAAGCTATAAACTTTATTTCAAAGCATTCCCAAATCGAAATGCACAACTAGTTAGGGTGTACATTCTGTCCAGATCTGATGTGCTTTGGTGAGAGGAGGAGAGAGAAACTGTAAAAGGTGCTGCAACTTCTTCAGAGGATGGGAGTAACGGGAGGAGAAATAAATTGGAAAGGGGGTTTAAGTGTTAGATCTGCAGGTTTTGAATAAAATGAGAGGAACAGGAGGAGAAAGAAATTAAATGGGCTCTTTAAATAAGTGAGCCACTTAAGAGGATGAGCTTTTGAACCTCCCTATATATATATATTGACGCGATTTTGTTAATTTGATGCAGTTTTTCACTAATAACCGTTGTTGTAGTAAAATATGTGGTTTAATTGTTTTTGCTTTCGGTTTATTAAATTTTTCACTGATTATGATTTTTTGCAGTTTGATTTTACGATTTTTTTTCCGTTTTTTTTCTCACTCCTAACTTTTAGGCTGAAATGCAAAATTAATCATCTTATTTGTATTTTTGACAAAAGTTTGTGATGTCAATGTCACATGAATACAATTATGGGCAATATAATCTTTACACATAAAAAAACTTATCATTCCAATCTAAATTACCGCTGTCCCATCATCTTCATCCCCACCTCCGATCAACAACGTGCTAACTACAGTCCCCCGTTGTTGCTGAAAGAGCTAACATAAAAGTGACGGACAAAAGCTTAGCCTTTCTATAATAACAAATTTTTACTTATCTTAACTCAATTCCAACCCCACAAATTTTGTAATTCAAACTCAGATTCAATCAAATCGAACCAAATTCAATTCCAACCTCTTTTTTAATTGTTGGCTTTATATTTGGAGTTTTCTTTAAATTTTAATACGCAATTATATTATTTTACTTTTAAAATTTTAATATATACTTACTATATTGTCCTCATGTTATATACTAGGGGTAACCCGTGCCTACGGCACTACGAATACTCGTGTAATTATTTAATACCTAAAGATGAATCTAAATGAAAAATGTGAGTTGACAATTTTAAAAGAGTTTTTATTTGATGAAAATTAGAAAATTTCTAATCAACATAGACATCCCACCCAAAATGTAAAGGCGGCAAGAATTTTGCCTCAAATTGTATCTACATGCTCATTATTTACTTGTCTATCAAAATTCTATACATGTTCATTATTTACCTAAAACATTAAATTGACAGCACCAATATAAATATAGTCTCTTGTCGCCACCATTATTGAGAAAATTGAGGCCCTATTTTCAATTCGACTCAAATCAATAATACGAAATCATTGAAAAGAGAAAAAAAAATAATGACACAAAGTCAAACGAAGTCTCTATCCTTTAGTCCCGAAACTGCATAATCAAGTAGAGCAATGCACACAAATTGATTTACTTCTACCAGACACTTTCTTTATTTGAAATCCATCTAAGGTATCCGCAATCATTATGTTTTAAAAAGAAAAAAAAAATTAGCAAAAAAACCGAAGCTGGAATCAATACTGCAAGCATAGCTTTTCGCCTTTCAACATAGCAAGAGACAAAAGATTTCCAATTAACTGCACATTAATACAGAGTAGAAAACTGTTGGTACAAATCGAAAGCATTACTATTAGCAACTGAATTTAGATCCATGATAGCAAATAGATAAGTATATGAGGAAAAAGTTCAAACGTTACACCTGGTGACAGGCAAAAAATCTCCAAAATTCTCCAAAATAAAACTGCAGTGATCTTATTTAAGCTGACTACCAAACAATACCTTAGACAATAATAAGTGCACAACAGCAACAACAACAACAACAACAGAATCACAAAAGAACAACCAATTTATAGGCATTCTTATTTACTCACTCCGTCCCAAATTAAATGCCTAACTTTGACTATTTTTTAGTTCAACTTGACTACTCATGTTATATATGTGTTATGCACATGTTGGATTCTGTTACTTTTTTTTAACCAAAATGTCAATAGAGTTCTTTTTTTTAGTACTTACACAACTTTAAAGGTTATGCAAAAAAAAATAAAAAATAAAATAGAAGGGTCAATTTTGCATTTTAATGCTAACTGATGAGAGAAAATTAACTCATAAGAAAAAAAAAAAAACTAAAAGAAAGTGTTACTGTATGTATACAGGTGTCAGGTATTGCAGCTGGGGTTTCCAGTATAAATACCATAAACCCTAATCCCCCGCTTCTCTTTCTGCTAAAATCCTGAATTCCAAACAGAAGCTCCGTCTCACAGTGCTGAGTTCTTTTATGCTCAAACCAATAAAGGGCAAAGAGGAAGATACAAATGGGGATACCAGCATTTTACCGTTGGCTGGTATCTAGATATCCTAAAGCTGCTGCCGACGTTATTGAAGAAAAATCCACTTTCGTCAATGGCATTCGTGTCCCAATCGATACCACCCGACCAAACCCTAATGGCTTCGAAATTGACAATCTTTATCTCGACATGAACGGAATTGTTCATCCCTGTTTCCATCCCGAAGACCTGGTATATAATACACACACACTCACGTATTATTATGTTTTGATATATACATTTATTTTGCTTTGTTAATATTTTTTATTTATAGTTTTGTGCATTTGTTTTTATAAATTTTGTGATAGACTGCTCCCAAGACGTACGATGAGGTTTTCAAGGCGGTCTTCAAATACATTGATAGGATCTTTTCCATTGTTAGACCTCGAAAACTTCTATATCTGGCAATTGGTGGGTGAATTCTCTTTGCAATAAAAAACTTCATTTCCTTATTCCAATCATAATTTTATTACTCCAGGATCAAGTTTTTTATTTATTTTTTATTTGTTTAAATCACTTTCAAGAATTCTATTATAATCTTTATGTTTACAGAGTTTCTCATGGTGCAACAGGACTTAGTAGAAAATTAAGTATCGATCCAAAAAGCTGAAATTCCTTATTTCATTTATGTACATTTTAATTTCTTCTTATAAAAGGAATAATCAAACATAAGGCAAAAAATATTCATTGCGAATGGACATGGTTAAAAATTTGGGTAGGTGCTAGGCACCCAATTTGCCCTACAAAATCATATGTCTCATTAGTTTGCTTAATTTTATCATTTATGCAAACACCAAAAATTTTCAACTACAACAACACTCTATATTTTGATTTTTAATAGGGACCAAAGTGCAAAATTCATCAAAACATAGATTAAAATCATTCAAAGACAAAAAGAAAAATGACCCAATTGCAAATAAATCAGAACTAAGATGTACCAAAGTGAAAAGGGGTCCAATTTCAGAACTCGCATAACTAAGTGCGGAACCCCAAAATGAGTCATCAATATTCTACCAGTGGGCTGGCAGACACCTAAATCCTGTCGGCCAGTTAGCTGGCGGATAAAGCTTGGAATTACCAAGTTCCCCCTACGGTTTGGCTACTTCCTATTGTATCCCCACTTCCTCCCTGGCTATAAATAAGGATAGCAGCTTTCAGCATTAAAAAGAACAGAAGTTTGAGAGTTTTTAGCGAAAAAATAGCATTGAGGAGAAAATTTTAGAAAAGAAAAGAAAGAAAAACCAACTTTTGAAGGAAAAGAGGTTTTGCACGGTCAACCTCCAGCTAAAATGATTTTTGTTTTTTCTTATTTTTTATTCAACTTTCAAGTAGAATATTGTGCAGTGAATATATAATTTCTGAAACAATTTCTTATCAATCAATGATAATATCTCTGAAATGGTCGAAAAAACGATATATGTCTTCACGTTGTATAGGCCCCATTACTCTAGTTTCTCCATTTTGTTTATGAGGAACTAAGCATTATAAAAGTTACTTGAACTATGGCTACTAGTTGTATAATTAATAGCACAGGCTCAAACACTAGGTGTTTGGGTGATAGTGGAGCTTTGATGCTTACTACTTATAATTTTTTTTGGGCATGCAATATTTTTTAGCATAGTGTTTGACAAAAGTAACGCAAGAGGGTGTCACAGTCATCAAGACCTAAAAACATGCTAAGCAAGTATGTAGAAAACAATTGATCTGGCGACTTTGGGAAATGAGGAACTCCCTTCACTTATGATTGCACGTACCTCTTAAGATTCCCTTCACATTTGGGAGTACTTCAATAGTACTTTTTGAAAATCAGATCGGACCGGTCGGTTCAACTAGTTGAACTAGGAATAGGTCTTATGTCCAGTTTGGTTTGGCCCGGTTATACTAGTTTGGTCAAAACCAGATATAACTGGTTAAATTGATGGTTCAACCGATAAAACTGGTCAAATTGACCCAATGAACCAGTTTTTTTAATATTTTTTTTGTTTCCAATTTTTTTAATGTTAAGATTAAACACTTTTAGTTATTTTGTAACACAATTTCATTATATTTTAGTTTATCAAAAAAGAAATGTTTTAAAATTTTATGAATTATATATTTGTTGTATTTATGACGTCATCGGTTTAATAATGGTTCGACCACATCAGTGATCCACGTGCTTGATAATTTTTTCAGTTCGATGACAGGTCCGAATCTGAAGGTGTTGTTTCAATTCAATGTTTCCACTGTATAATGTGTTTAAAGTTGAAAGAAAGAAAGAAAATAGAACATGAATTAGGAAAATAATTTACAAGAAACTATATGAATTAAATTACTATCGAACTGTAAAAGCAAAACAGATACAATGTGAGATGCAAAATGTTCATATAGGGCAACAAAAAGAGCGTAATACACGATACTGTCTTTGAGAGAGCCTTCTTTTCATGGTCTTTAGACAATTTCTACATAGAAGAAGATAGCTGTTGCATACCAAATTCAACAGATATAATCCATATTTTGAAACATATAAATATGACAATTGGATAACTACTCATTTTCTACAATTTATTATGTTTTTTCTCCTTACATGCTTTATCTTTTAATGAATGGATGGCTATGACTTTGATTAGCATCAGCCATGGACCAAATTGCAAGTAGGGCTGTGCAAAATAAATGGGATAAACGGTGTTACCGAAACCGGCTTTTCTGAACCGTTTGGTATGGTATTATTAGGTACCGGTGCGGTATCAGTATATTAGATAGGTATTTATCGATGTTATCCGACATGGTAGCAATATTGATTTTTCATGATCGGTATTTACCGAACTGGTACTGATTTACCGGTTGCGATATTATATATATAAATTTATATAATATTATAGATATATTAGTAAATAAAGTAATAATATAATACCATCTTTAGTCTTTTTGCGGTAAAATCCTTCTTTATTCCTTCTCCCTCATGATGTCCCTCCTGCAGTCTTCACCATCGCCATTGCCATATTCTAGAGTTACAGCTTCCTTCCTTTTATTTTTCTATTATTTGCAGCAAAATCATTGCAACATGATACATCAATGCAAGGATTAAAAATAAATAAATTAGAAGGTATTATGGCAACACAGATATGATATTTCTCCCTCTATATACAATGTATACCTTTTGACTTTAGTTGGGTCTTTAATTGCCGGCATGTGCTAGCTCTGAATCCCTCGAATGTTATGGGCTTTTAATTTTGAATATTGTGGGCTTGTTATTTTGAAGATAAGAAAATGATGGGTTTCAAAGTGGTTTTGAAGTTTGGGCTTTTTCTCATAGTTGGGTTGCATATTAAAAGCGTTGAAGAAAATCCGGTACAGAGACGGTATTTACCGGTACCGTATTGGTACCAACCGGTGTTTAATTGGTATATGTTTTTGAGTACTAGCAGTAATCGGTACGGTACGGTTCGGTAAATTACTGTTGCACACCCCTAATTGCTAGCACATATCTTAGCCAAAGCATTACATATTTTTATGGGACAAAAAAAGTACATGGCTTATTTCTCATTCCTGTGCATGTAGACGGTGTTGCACCACGTGCCAAGATGAATCAACAGCGTGCAAGGCGTTTCAGAGCTGCTAAAGATGCAGCTAATGAAGTGAGTCTTATGTTTTTGATATTTGCGTCTATATCATGTTGCACATAACAAAATTTATGCTCAGTGTCCTGCAGTTTTTTTTTTTATACTTTTTCCTCCGTTCATATACCTAGATATTATTTATGAAAACTTTGCCACCAGGCCTCTGAAACAGAGAAGCCAAGAGGAATCCATGAGCCTGAAGTGGCAAACGTGGCTACTGCAAAGCTGGATTCAAATGTAATCACGCCTGGTACTGAGTTCATGGAGATGTTGTCAACAGCTCTTCGTTATTATATGCACTTGAAAATGAATGAGGATCCTGGATGGCAGGGCATCAAGGTAATAGAAACTTTTTAAGAACTGGGTCTAACATGCTCCGTTTTCTTTGTTGATGTAAGATTTTTCTCTCAAACCCTTTTTCTGATGACTACATGAGGTTCATTCTAGGTGATTCTTTCTGATGCCACTGTGCCTGGTGAGGGGGAGCATAAGATAATGTCTTATATCCGCTTGCAAAGGAATTTGCCGGGATTTAATCCAAATACGCGTCATTGTTTGTATGGATTGGTAAACACTTTTTGAACTTTTTTGGTGTATAGTTTCATTCGCTGTTTACACAGTTTTGTAATGTGGAATTTCATGTTGTGGATTGTAGTCATGCAGTATGTAGTAACATGTTTGATGTTGTTTTTCTTTTAGGATGCAGACTTGATAATGCTTGCATTGGCTACTCATGAAATACACTTCTCTATTCTGAGAGAGGTCTGTAGGTTTTTCAATTTACATGTGGTTTCTCTTTATTGAATTAGTTGGATGATTCAACTGAATCAGTATTGAAAGGAAAGTACGATCCCAATTATCTTTTATTTCCTAATGTAGGATATCCGCAAGGTACAAGTGAACAGTAAAAGGGTGAAAAAAAGGGTAGACCCTTTGCCGTTCAGTGAGAATGTGGACAATGTTATTTCAAGGCAGAGGTTTCAGGTGGGTATTGTATTTCTTCATTACTTGTTTTGATCCATCCTGGTTCTTTTTCTGTTTCGTTAAGATATTGACGTGTATAGTTACTTCGGCTGGCTATCCTGTAATTAAAATCAATATTTCATCTGTGGCAAGGATACTGCTACAACCAATACATGTAGAAGTTAGTCAATCATAGCAAGAACTAGTGATGTTGGACTATATTTGCAAGCCGAGAGTAGTTGTTACTTGTTAGACTTAAAAGCACCACATAGCTCAAATATACATAGTCCACGGGATAATATAATTCAAACTAATTTGAATCCAGCTTGGTAATGAATTCCTGTCTGCCTTGATGCTTCAAAATTGATGCAAGATATAAAATGATCTACAAGCTACCATTCAATCCGAAATGATCTCTAGTCCCTTCAAGCTATCTTGACAAGAAACAAAATGATAATAAAGTGATTAGCTTGCTCCTATTCAGCCAAATTAGACCTTTGTGGAATTAATAGTGAAGGCATACGACCCATGGCATATCAAAAGTTTAGTCCTTTCAATATCCAACACAATGAACTTAATTAAATCAACAAATAATGTATTGATTGAATGAATAACTTAGGTCATAAATTAGGAGGTGCCAAAGGATGGAAACTCAAGAGCCAAGTCTTTTGCGCTTCCACCTCTACAAGGGGTACTAACTGGTCACAGTTCCCTGCACTAGAATGTACCTCACTAATTTTCTTTATTTATCTCATTACCCAAATGTATTGGCATTTATTTTATTTAATAATTTCCTTTATATCCACAAAAAAGCTAACAGTAGTGCAATTCACAATTGCTTTAATAGCGAGATTTGGTAAAGCAAGTAAGCATTGCAAATTTCAAGGGTTTGGATTGGATTGGGTTTTTAGAAGTACGAGTCACTGTAATATGAGAATTTAGTTTCTGAATATTCTGGCAGCGATTAGCAGAAGGCTACAGTTGCTTAGGTGTTTTTGTGGTAAGCTTTGGGATTTAATTAAGGTCCACCAAACTTAATTCAGTCCTCATCGAGGCTAGGTTGCATTTTAATTCTGTCACTATTATTTTGTCTACTTAATGCAAGATAGAGGACCATCTGTCTCATGTTGCTTTAAATCTACTAACTATTAAGTGGTTTACTAAAATTTATGCCCTAATTCCTTGTTTCAGTTTCTGAATATATGGGTACTGAGGGACTATTTAGCTCATGACTTGAGAATACCAGATCCAACAGTGAAAGCAGATTTGGAGCTTTTGATTGATGATTTTGTCTTCATGTGTTTGTTTGTTGGAAATGATTTTCTTCCCCATGTGCCATCATTGGAGATATCAGAGGTGTGGGTTTTTGAAATGCTTATAGTATCTTTTGTTATTTGTAATATGTGTAATTTTGATTTCAGAATCCACACCTTTTGTCAAACCAATACATTTAAAACACATTGTATTGTGGCACTTCATTCTGCAGCCTATTGTTTTACTTGTACCGTCTCTCTAATTTATGTATTTTTACTTGGTGATTTGGCTAATTTTTTATGTCTTAAATTTCTTGTAGGGGGCTATTGACTTGCTCATGTTTGTCTACAAAAAGGAATTTGTTCAAATGGGTGGTTATCTGACTAGTTCTTTTGAGGTATATATATTTTGATTTTTGTCTATTCCACGCTATCTTATCATTATGAGAACTTAGTTATCATAAATCCAATGGTTCAGCAAATAACTTTCTTGCTCACTAGACACGTCCTTCTATCCAAGTATCAAGATGTTCTTATTGGTCAGAATAAAAAAGAATAAGGAAACAAGAAAGGAAATAAAATCTTGGATTACTGTTTTTGCATGGTGGCACTGAATTAGGGAGTAATCTGGAGACCACCTCACCTTTGTCTTTGTTAGTTTAAATCACCTGGTATGCGTTGTATTATTTATTGAACTTTTTGTGGATCGGAAAAAGTGGAATCATGGAATGGACAAGAGATTATTAGTAAATTATTTTATATTATTTTTATGGATAAATTGATTGTAATTTCTCTAATTTGGTTATTATGGTATGGTAATAGTAATATATAATTTAATTATAGTAGGTAATAAAAATATATAATTTGGTTATTTTGTTAAATATGCTTCTTGAGTTATTATGTTTTTCGATGTCCTGTATAAGTGATGTAATCTCTATCGTTGGGATACATTGTTGAATATTAATTTTGAGTTTGAGGTTTTGTGCCATTGTGGCCTTCAAGCATAGTGTTCTTGTTACATAAGATGACGTGGGTTAGCCTAGATCGGTGGTGCAATTTCTTTAGGCTTGGAAGGGGTTTAGGATTCATCTGACAACTAGGGTGAGGTAGGATATGATTCCACATGGGCTTTAGTGGACTGTTTGGCGCTAGAGAACAATCAGTCCTTCAAGGTTGTAGAGAGGCCAATGCTACTCACTAGATTGATATTCTTTAACTTGTTTTTCTGGTAGATCATTGTGTTCTCCTTGACTAGCTTTTGGGACAATTTCGTTTGAGTTTGAGGCTTTGTGCCATTGTGCTCTTTGAGCATGGTGTTTGGGTTATGCCTAGAACAGTGGTGCAGGTTAGGATTCATCAGAGGAGTAAGGCTAGGTGGGCTTGGTGGACTGTTTGGCGCAAGAGGAACAATCTGTGCTTCGAGTATGTAGGGATGCCAGAGGCAGAGCTACACATTAGATTCTTCCTGTTCTTGAGCTTGTTTTTCTGGCAGAATGAGGTTTATCTGGATTCTGTTGTCACCTTTATTGACTTCTTGGGACTTGGGAGAGTTTAGTTTTCAGACTTCTTGAAGGAGGGTGATGCCCTTGTTGTACAGGGTTTGTTTTTTTTTTTTTTGCAGGCAGTGTTTTTAATTTTTGGATCTGCCTGCTTTTTATATACTCAATGTTACTGGGATGGTGCCCCTTTTGGCACCTTGTGAATATTAATTTTTGGTTAGCAAAAAACCATATGCGGGAATGTCTTATATTTGTAGCACGGAAAATCTTATGTATAATGTTATAAAATATTTGCTTCTGAGATTTGTTTAGCGAAACTATAAGCAACTTTAATTTATGTGCTTCTATTTCTTTTTTATTGGTTTATCTCTTCAAACTTTTAGGTGAATTTGGATCGTGTGGAGCAGTTTGTACAAGCTGTGGGATTGCATGAGAATGCAATCTTTAGGAAGCGTAGTGAGGTTTCATCTATTTCTTTATGCCTTATTATTCTGCTTACCATAATTTAAATTTGAGCCATTTGGTTTGTTGTGGGTTCTTTGTACTATCATTTTAAACAGCGTACTATCTTTCATTTTTTTATTAAATGTGGTGATAGTATTCTTTTGGTATCTGACACACTTTAATTCATTATGGATTACGGAAATTTGGGTATTCCAGACTTGGAATGGTGGTTTAGTCAGTTATTGTAACACATGGATTACTAGTAAACTTGGCCTAGCTTGTGAAAATGTTTACAGTTCACTTTGAAAGACAAACGAAGATGTTAGAACAAACTATGGCAAACTTAGAAATCAACGAAGGGCATTAAAGATGAGAACACAAGATTTACTTGGAAAATTCAAATCGAGAAAAACCATGGGCGAGAGGTAGAAGATATTTACTATATATCAAACATGAAGAATACAAACTGTGCGTCTCTCATTGAAAGCGACAAAAACTGAGAATGAAAAGAAATACCGAGACCCATAGTTATAATAACATATAGTCGGACTGAGCCTAAATAACATAACAAGTTAAAAGTCAGATCCCAAACAAGAATTTTGAGACACATATTTTGGGTCGCCACACAAATAATTCTGATAAGTTCAAAAGTTGGATCTTGAACAAGAATTTGAGGTACACATAACAGACGATTTTTCTTTAAATTATGCCATTGACATATAATTCCATGATTAAAAAAGGTAGAACCCTTTAGTGTACAAATTTACTTAAGTTATTAAAATAAGGGTAGAATCTAATGTATTCCACGTGTGCGGAAGACCTTAGGGGAAAATTTGATTTTAGCTTATTATTTGTTCCTTAAGCATTGCGAACAACATAAATATGTCTTTATCTCATCTATACTATAATTTTCCTACAGAAGTTCGGCAATCAACGCACATCAATCACATAACCTGATAACCTCCCCAAGACACTGCTGGGAAATTGTGTACCTTGTCTTGATATATACAATTTTACTCCCTCCATCCTACAAACGACGTCTTAAGTACACTTCTCAAACAAATTAAGAAAGCAAAGTAGAGGAGACATTATAAAATAAATTTCAATTTCACCCATAGTGGACCCTACACGAGTACCTAATAATTCTCTCTTTTTTAAAAACTAGTGGACTCCACTTAAGTACACTTGTTAGTGTAACATACTCTTTATATAAAATTTTGCGTTTGACTACTTAAAACATCTTTTGGTGGATATTTTTTTGGGTTACGTAAAGATCTTTTGTGGGATAGAGGGAATATTTATTTATTTATTTATTTTTGATAACTTGCTTGCTATTGAAATCTTAAAATCATCTTGTTTTTTGTTTTTGGTTCTGATAAGAGTAGCTTTCCTTCTCATTCCTTTTTTATTTATCAAAAAAAAAAAATCATTTTTGTTTAGTAGCTGTATGGGAACCTATATTTTGTTTGAAAATTCATTTTTTTTCTTTTTAACTTACTAATCAATGTTAGATGACTCTTTTAATCAATGAGTGCACTACTATTCTTATGCTGCCCTAGTGTTGCCAATAGAATATAATAATGTCATTGATTCAGGTAAATAAGCAAATGGAAATTCGCTTTCGGCGATCTTCGACTAATGTAAGTGTTATTCTTAATTTTATATGAATTTGTTTTGGTAGATGTCCATTGGTGAAATTTTTTACCTTGAAAGTGTACCAGTTATCATTTCTGAGTTATTAAATAATCTAATTTTGAATTGATAATATATAGAGGTTCTGCCAATAAAATGAGGCTATATTTATTACTCAATGGTATGATCTCTTAGCTTGAAAACTAGAAAATCTGATAGCTTTGTCATTTTTACAGCCACGGAAGGATCGGGCAACTAGCTTTCGAGGTTCTGCTACTAATGTAAGTTTCATGTGAACAACTTCTCAATTCCTAATTACATAATTTTCTTGAAATGATTCTGATGACTATGAGTGTTTACACTATGGCTAAAACAGTCCAATAAGAAAGAAATTCGGAAATCACCCAGCAACATGTTTGATAATGGAAATTCTCCCATCGACAAGGTTGTGTGGATTTATGCAGCAATTTTCCTCCTAGAAACTGGTCTACAAATATTCACTGCATAAATATTGAATTATGAGCCTTGCTTTGTCAGGTCAAACTAGGAGAAGAGGGTTGCAAGGAAAGATACTACACTGAGAAGTTTGAGGTTAAAACGGATGCCGACATTGAAAGAATTCAAAGGCATGCGGTAAGGAAAACTAACAGTTATGGGTGTTATGCTAGCTGTATGGTTTTCTGAATGCTTCTTCTCTAGCCTTTCATGCAATGAACCATAAGATTTATGATGTAGGACAAAGATGGAAGAAAGAATAAAGGAGATTAAAAGAAGATAAAAGCACAAAGCACAATACTTAATTCAATAATATCAATGATTCAATAGTTAATAATAATAAGGGATTACAACTGATTATATAGGAATAGAAAAAACCCTAATACTTGGAGGCTAAGTAAAATATTAAGTAACCTCATTAAATAAGGAAATAAAATCCTAATAATTCTCTACTACCTTAAATAATCAATAATTTAGAATATTCTACTAATATAATTAAATATATCCCGATATTGTCTACTAAATAAACTAATTACATCGAAATCATCTATAAATAATAATAACTCAATAATATTAAATTTCGTTTGCTTCCATCCGCATCATTCTCCTCCCTTTTGAAAAAAAACTCGTCCTCGAGTTTTAAAGTATTGAAGAATCCACATTCCACGAACCAGACTCCAAACATGCAATAAATTTTGGTTCTCCTTGTAGACATATTGATATGTAGAAAACATTTTGGAGCAACTTTTCTTGTATTGCATCTTGTTAGAGCTTTTCGTCGATCACGAAATCAATAACTTGATCATTGGGGTCTTTATATAGATTATCAAGTTGTATTGGGAATACATCATCAACTTTTTGCTCAATCTCACTTTCCCTCGCTGTATCCTCAATTTCAACTTTATCTTCATGTGACTTGTTGTTGAGTTGCGGAATTTATTCCCAATTAGTATCATTAGCATTGAGCGCCTCTGTTAGTTACGGTTCCTTATGCATCACCTTGAAACAGTGGAAGATTCACCTTTTTCTTGATCAGACGTGTTGTTGTAGTAAAACATTTACTGTTTTGGGCCTTTAAAAGATCAATTATTGCACCTTAATTTTTGAACATTTCTTCCATCTTAGATACAAGCTCATCATTAGTAACCATGACTCCTGTAAAGAAAATAAAACAATACTCCTTTTTTTACTTTTATTTTTATTTTTATTTTATAGTCTAGGGCTGTAAGTGTAGAAAATACAACGAAATAGGGACTGATTTGATGAACTTTTCTGAAACTTTGGGGGCTGATTTAAAAATTTCAGAAACTTTAGGGGTTAAGTTGAAAGTTTAGAAACCTTGGCGTATCAATTTGTAATTTTGCCACGAATGAACAGGAGCACTGTAGTGCGAATTGTAGCTCTTTTTTTTAGGATAGATTTGAGACTCGGATATTGGTGTCGACTCTCTAGCGAACTTCGACAATTGATGGAGGCTGGAAAATTAAGGTAAGGTATGGAGTGAAATCAAAATATATCAAGAACTTTTGGGACCTATCTAGCATGCAAAATTAATAGCAATTTTATAGATTATAAAGTGGGTACAGTTGCATTATTTTTATTATATTTCTTATAACTCAAATTGTTCGAGGATGTCCTTTTTGTTATGTTTGTCCTTATTTATTTGATTCTTGTGGTTGCATATACTACTGTTTAGAAATCTGTTTTGCTTGCTATTGAATTAGTTTTGCAGTTTGTCTTTTTTCTTCTTTATTCATGATGTGTTTGGCTTTTGAATGTGTTTTATTTTGTATAGGTTTTGAAATACATCGAAGGGATTTGTTGGGTCATGCAGTATTACTATCAAGGAGTGTGCTCTTGGCAATGGTTAGTGTTTGCGTTCTATTTACTCATTATTAATTGTTGTGATTCTTATAAGCCCACCACCACTTACTATGATTATAAATAGATATTTTTTTTGGTAAAAGAAGAATATGTGACGATGAGTACTGCTTAGATATTTTAATTTTTGAGATTTCAAAGAGCTTTTTTAAAATTCTACCACTCTACTCTATAATTTTTTTTCAAAAATTTTTTTGATCGGGATTTTTAGATTGTAGCTTGTATTTTTCCCCCTTCACAAGAATTTATGATTGAGTATTTGAAATTGCTATTTTGGAGAAAAAAACCCATGCAATAATGCTAGTTTCTTTCTTTTCTTTTTTTACATATTTAACGTACAATTAATGAATGATGGTATTTGGTGAGAAGAATAAATTTCTTACTGATGTTATATAAATGTAGTTATTTACAACATCCAATTAAAGATAGCCGAGTCAATTTTTTTGGAGAAAAATAAGGTGCATAATATTTAAGGTTGGTTAGGGTTAAGAATATAATAACAGTTTAAAAAATAAAATATAAAAAACCAGCAAGAGTTAGAACTCGAAAGGCTTCAATTGATTTTTGCAAATTACGACTCTATCTTCTTCTTTTAAAGTTATCCGGCCATCTTCAAAACTCATCTTCTCTGGCTGTCTCATAATTGAATTCTTCACAGCGTCACATTATATGAGGTGAAAAAAACATTCAAATTTAATTTCTCGGTCTCAAGAAGTTTTAATAATCATGCTAATCTTGTTGCTAATGACCTCCAGTTTTGTGCTATCTAACTATTTCATGGAACTTTCAAAATTCTAAAGTTTTTAAAATATCGATCCAAATTAAGCAGGTGACCTTATTTTATGTAGTTACTGAAGTTGTTTAAAGAGGTAGAGAATCAAGGAAGATTGTAGAGTTAATTTATTGGTCCTGCGTATTAAAATCCATAACAATTTTGGTGGCATTGAAAGTATTTTGAAGGTCCACCAGTATGAAAATAAAAAAACTAAATTTAAAGAATATAGAGAATTGGTGAAAAGCAAAGCTAGAAAATTGCGGATGGCAAGAAGCAATTGAGATTTTGTGGATCTTCTAGCCTATGTTCATGTAATTATGTGACGGCAGGAAAGGAAAAAAGGGACAACAACGTTTAAATTATGTGTGCCGGTGGAGAAGATGTCTTGTAAAAGATGGCTATAAATGATGAAGGAAGAAGATGGAAAAGATGGAGGAAGATGAATTTTGAAGATTGTCGGAGAACTTGAAAGGGAGAAGATGAAGTTGTTAACTCTTGCCCATTTTATTTTTAATTGTAATTATCTTCTTAAACTCTAGCTAACCAACCTTGGTTTGGAAGAGTTAACCGTGAATTATGAGATATTTGTTGATGTGGATATGTTCCTAATTTTTTCTCCTAAAACTATGACTTGGCTAACTTTAATTGGATGCTGTAAATTACTAGATTTACAGGACATCCGTAAGAAATTTATTCTCATTTGGTGAGATGGGTATAGATCAATATGGTTTGGAGGTTATGTATTTAGGTTCAATGCCCTGCAGTAGACGTCAGGTTTTGGACTGCAGGGAAAGAGCTTGGGGCAAATTTGATTTCTTTTTATTATCCTTACTTTTTTGAGATGCATGAGGCATTCCCAGGTGCACATTTTTGTTGATTTTTTGGGAAATTCCTATTTATAGGTTACGTGCATACTTGGTTTCATCCCCTTTCGGCTCTTTTAGTGGATTATTTACTCATCAAAAAAAGTATACTCGATTATTTAGATAATTATAAGTTTATTTGTAATCAATTATACAAATTTAAATAAAAAATTAATACTCTACATGGATTGTAATATTGTAGTACAATCTAGTTTCCTGTGCATAACGCATAATGATGCAACTTTAAGAAATTTTGTAGTGCCAAATCTATACATTTATATAGACTTCCCAAATATTGCAGATACAAAAAAAAAACCCTTGGGAAGGCAGCTGCCCGTATCTGCCACTTACTAGATAGGTCCCTTCCCCCCTCCCCCAAGTTGATATTGGTCAACATTCTTCAAGTATCACCAAAACGTTTTAAAAAGATGACATGTAAATATGTTCATCATTGGTGCATGAATTTGTACAGATGTAAAATCTGAAAAATGTGAAAAAGGTAAAGCATTGCTCCAAGCTATGGGTGTATGAATATTGAAAAACTGTTGTGTAGGTGTGTAATTAATATATTCATTGTTTAACAATCTTTGTGTCGCAGGTTTTACCCTTATCACTATGCTCCATTTGCTTCGGATTTTTATGGTCTTAATAATCTGGAAATTCACTTCACACTTGGGAAACCTTTCAAGCCATTTGATCAGTTAATGGGCGTCTTACCTGCTGCGAGGTCTCTAACTGGACTTCTTTACCTCTTTTAATGTTTCTTAAATGACCAGGAAGTAATCAAATTGGTGCACTTGTAGTGCACAAGCACTTCCTCTGTCGTACAGGAAATTGATGACAGATCCATCATCAGCGATTTTGGACTTTTATCCAAGTGGTAGGCTTTTCTATTTTTATGTATTTATTTATTATTATTTTTCATTTGAGTGGTTTGAATTCCAGTAGAACTGGTTTAACTGATTATATTCCTTTTTATGTTATTTATTTGCAAAATTTTCTGGCAGACTTTGAGCTTGATATGAATGGAAAACGTCTTGCGTGGCAGGTACTGGTTTTTGGCGTAGTTTATGTATTATCTTGATTGGTTGTCTATCTGTAACTTAGTATTTATTTTTGAGTAACTATTCTTGCAACAAGGTTCAATGTCAAGAAAGCTTGAAGGGCTTTCTTTCTGAAAATGATCAGAAATCTGACATTGTGAAAGACAGAGCGAAGATCCATAATTAGGTTATGTTAGTAGCGAGAAGAGGGTGTGTCTGTATGATTACAGATTTAACTAATCTTTTTTCTGGCTCTGTTACAATTTTTTGCTATATGATTCTAACAGTTGTTTTTGGTAGAGTTGAACAATAAACCGAATATAATCGAAAAATCAACCGGACCAACAGCTAAAAAAATAAATCGAAGCTCGGTCGGTTTTGGTTAGTTTTCAAAAAAATCAAAACCGACCGAATTTACCTCAATAATAAATCATTTAGTCTAATTCAATAGCAAATCAGGCTCATAATTTAAAAAAACAACCCAGAAAGCTAGTGAAGGTAACAAGAGAGAGCTCAAGACTAAAACACAAACTAAAGATTGACTACTTGATTAATAACATTTAAAATCATCACCATGACTTATCTTCTTTTTGGATACCAACATTATTGATATGCATTAATCATACTTCATCACAAGCTAATACTGCAACACAAATTAGCACAATAGTTAGTTTGTCTAAGCCTAGCATGAAACATCATATGGTTCAATGCATATAGATGACAACAGGTGCATTGCAAGGAATGCAGCTCATGTACATAATAACTCTTTCCCTTATGCTTAAGTTTTATAACCGATCAAATTGTTTAAATCGACCGATTTAACCATAGACCGATAACTGATTACAGAGTAAAAGTTTGGACGGTTTTGATTTAAATTTTTTATAACCGTTTTAAATAGTTTGGTTATTTTTTAGATACAAAACTGACCAAATTGATCGTTGTGCACCTCTAGTTTTTCGCTAATTGAGCATTTGTCCATGCTGAGCCAACTGGAGGCAAGTTATAGGGGGGGGGGGGGGGGGGGAGTTACCCCCATTGAATTTTCACAATATACTATGCATATATAGATAATATTAATAATAATGCAAAAATAGTTAAATGAGTTTGTTTGCCAAAAAAAGAGAATATATATACAAAATAAATATGTATTCTTTCCCTTTCAAAATTAGAGATTTATTTTACTTTTTTAAGTCGATTTGCAAAGTCCTAATTCATATAAATTCATTTAAATTTTGAAAGCAATACATGGTAATTAGTAGTGTTGAGGTACCGCGTGATAGTAAAGTCTCACATTGGAACACAAATAGAAAGATTAAGGATATATATACTCTAATGGATCATAGGCCTAATAAGTTAACCTTTTGAGTCAAGATGTCGTTTTAGATAAGTATATACGAGTCGGATATTTCCAACAACTGGTATCAGAGCCATGGCTATGGGATTGTGTCATGTATATGGTATGGACTACTGTGCATGCTGGACGAAATAATTCATTGAACAAGTGGTGGACTCTTCTCATAGAAGCTTTTGGCTTGAGATATTGAAGAGTGTGAGCTTGTTATTAGGGAAAGACATGATGGGCTAGGCTCAATGAGTTATGGATGTTTGGTGGATTATATACTCTTTGAGCAAGAGAAACTTCATCAGACAGAGAGACTTGATGAGTTTGGCAGAGGCTCTTGGTATATCAAATAAGAGATATTGAGAGATAAGACTCATTAGATAGAGATACTTGATGGACTTGACAAAGGCTCTTAATGAATCAAATAAGAGATATTGAAGAGGGTGACTTGTCAATTAAAGTGATGGGCTAATGCTAAAAAAGAGTATGGTTAAAAGTTTAAGGGGGAGCTTGATGTCGATGTGAATGGAGTGATCACGCGTTAAGGGAGAAATTGTTGAGATACTGCGAATGGAGAGATCACGCGTTAATGAGAGATTGTTGAGGTATCGCGTGACAATAAAATCCCATATCAGAACACAAGGAGAAAGATTGAGGGCATATATACTTTAATAGACCATAGACCTTAGACCTAATAGGTTAATCTTTTGGGTTAATATGTGGTTTCAAATGAATATATATGAGCCGGATATTCCCAACAAGTAGTACTTTTTACTTGGTTCACAATTGTTATAGTTGTTTGAAATTTCTGAAGGGATGGAATATATTAGTTTTTCTTGAATCATATATATATATCTATATATATATATATATATATCTTTTGTGTTTTGACTATATTATTTAACTATTTAATTCACTTTTGTTCTTAATTTATGATGATACATTGTAAAGTATCAAACCAAAAACTAAGTATTGATATTAAAAACTTGACGTGTCCTTTTACTTTGTTTCTTTTTGGGGAGTAAGATTGTCCTTGTCTTAGTGGCATAACAATTAAAGTATTAGCAAAATAGATATATTACATATAGCAAGTTTCCACAAATTAACTTTTTGTATCCTGTGTGCAGTTGTATGCTTAGTTTTATTCGAGTATATATGTTTAATTACTGTTAGTATAGTTATTTTTAATTTAAATTTACTATTTTTTAATTATTCTTGGGAGTGTTTTTTAAATAAAAAACAATCTAATGTATTTGCACCACCGGTGGTGCATAATCCTCACTCTGCCACTGGGGTACTATTTTTTATTTATTATTCTTGGGAGTTTTTTTTATAAAAAAAAAAAAAAATCTAGTACATTTGCACCACCGGTGGTGCATAATCCTCGCTCCGTCACTGGGTACATGGGTACTCTGAGGCGTGTATGCATGTTTTACTCATACACCTTCTCAATTAACTCTTACAATTTTAATCATGCACTTTTTCAATTTTACTGTCCTGCTGTAATGTACTTCTCTCCTTCAATTATTCTGGAATCTGGGATACCTTTTTTGAAGGCTATCTTCCTTCTGGCGATACTTATCAGTAACAACATAAAAAATCTTCCTTTATGGTGATGCATAAGCATCTGATACTTATCTTTTGCATATTGAATATTAGAAAATTATTAGGGATGCAATAGTGTTATTATTGGGTCAACGTTATTTAAGTCAACCTTGACTTATTTGAGTTGTGAATGGTTATCCCTTCTTTAACCATTAAATAAGAAAGCTAAGTTTTATTTGTTCTTTGAATTGGCAGGCTATTTGCAAATTGCCATTTATCGACGAGTCTCGCCTTTTATCGGAAATTACAAAAGTGGAATTGACATTAACGGTAATCCTTGACACACATTCTCATGTATAGATAAACAGATTCCATACATATTCTTTCTATTTTTTTTTATAAAAAAAATTGCCTCCCTCTCTCTTGACTGGTGTTTTCGTGATTTAGGATGAAGAAAAGCAAAGAAACAGTTTGGGCTTGGATATACTGTTTGTTCACATTACACATCCATTAGCATTGAAAATCTTTTCCTTCTGCGAGCGGAATAAAGGTAATCCAAAGTTGTTCAAGGCTAAAGTCAAAAAGAAAATCAACCCTAAATTCAGGTGCGTATCGTCACGGGGAAGAGCTAATGAAGTAGGATTATTTTATTTTATTTTTATTTTTTGTTACTTGCTGCAACTTTTTGCCTTTTTCTTTTGGTTGTTAATTGACCAAGGGTCTTCTGTTCTCTTTTAGAAAGAATTAGGTTGAATGTCACGTATAGGCCTCGGGGGAAAATGCTTATTAGAATGTTGAAAATTTAAAACGAATATTTAAAAATTGCATGTTTAAATATGTAAATCTTGAGTTCTAAAGGGATTTAGTTGAACTTGGAAGGGTTCAATTTGTAAACCCCAGTCTTCGTCATTTAGGCCAAAGTTCTCCTAATGTGTTGGATACAAGTATGTGCTGGAGAGCCTGCTTATGTGTTCTACTGCTGGTTTGATTTATCTTTCGTGACCCACAATATCCGCTACAGCCAAAGGAAATTGGTGTTAGTTTGTTACACTGCTGTTGGTAGAAGAGTTCTGATCCATCATCAAGCTATTTTTGTACCATTATAAACTGATAATCCATCTACACAAAATCAAAATATGGTTCAGACTGAAATTTAATATTTCTTGTGTTTTGAAATCTTGGTTAATGCTCACGAATCGTGGTTGGAAGAAAGGGAGAGGGGGCGAGGACATCTCGTAGGATAGTCAAGAGTGTTATTTGTACCACTATGCAGTATGGCAAAAATGAGAAATTTCCCACTGTAGGTGGCAGTTTTTATGCATTTGGCTATTGAACTTTAAAAATATTTTGGTTAAATACACTTTTGTTCTTTGAAATATCACATCTTTTACACAAGTGACCCTAATCTAAAAAAACTTATAATAGCAGCCTCTAAATACACTTAAATAAGCAAAATTGACCTTAAATCCATTTCCGGCCATAAAAATGGCCGGCATGCTAACGTGTCACGGGAAGGCATGTATTCAGTGTATTTTTATAATTTTGAACGCATTTAACTGTATTTTGTCACTAAAACAAAATTAATAGATTTATACTCATTAAAACAAAATTAATACATGGTGGAAAGAGAAATAGACACCGCAGCCGTTGCCCTGTACTCTACCATAGCCTCAAGCTCAGCTCTAGCTGATTCCTCCGAGGCCAAAACCAAAAACCGCTTGAACTCCTCTCTCCTTGCCGCCGCAAACTGCCATTTTTGGTGGAGCACGAACCTGATCACCGGGAAAACCATAACAACTGCAAGGACTAGGTGCGAAAACCCTAGATCCCATCTGACAAGCATTTATACAAACACATGAACTCCAAATTTTTCACATGCAATCTCAAAAAATGATATTTTTGGCGGAGCACGAACCCGATCACCGGGAAAACCAGAACAACCGCAAGGACCAGGTGCGAAAATCCTAGATCCCCTCTTACAAGCATTTATACAAACACATGAACTCCAAATTTTTCACATGCAATCTCAAAAAATGATCAAAACAGTGTAATTGCATGTATCCAACCAATATTGGATCAACAATTATGTCACTTTAACAAAATTGGCCAGCTTGATTTGGCGGTGACGATGAAGCGATACAAATATATAATACAAAAATATATAGAAATTAAACACAAAGAGTGGCGATTGGGCAAGCAAAAAGCACTTAGATGTGACGATTATTAGTACCTTCCTAAGTATATTCTGGCCTTAAAAATTTCAGATCGAAATTTTAGGGGTTTAAAGAGAGAAAGTAGAGAGAGAATGAGAATATTGTATAAAGAAAATAATGAAGAATAATTATGATAGAAAATTCATTTATTAAATTAATGAATAAACCTATTTATATAATTCATATATATAATAATTAAATCTTATTTAATTTAACTCGAACAATTATACTTGCATATTATAATAATAGTATAAATTATCTCAACGTATTTTGATAATTAACTTATTTTAATTATCATAACGTGTTTTGATAATTAAAATAATTAACCTATTTTTATAGCTAACTAAATAATTATTTTACTTGATTGATTAGTTGAGTTAACTATTTTTTTTGAATTAATTAATTGTGTTAGTTATTTTATTTAAGTTAATTAGTGGAGTTTGTAATTTTATTTAGTTAATTAGTGGAGTTAACTATTTTATTTGAGTAGATTATTAAATTTAATTATTTATTTAATTAAATTAATTATTTTATGTGTAGTGTGGTAATTTGTAGTATTTTTTTTTATTTTAAGTGGTATGTACATGCTTATACTATTTAATTGTATTGTTTTATAAAAGAAAATACAATTAAATGGCTTTAAATACATGAAAATACATTAAAAAGTATTAAAATACGTTTATATTATTTTATTTTATTTTAGTTATTGTTTTTTCCCATTAATTGTTATTTTGTATTAATTAATAGGGTTAGTTATTTTATTTAATTTGATTAGTGTGATAAATTATTTTATTTGAATTAATTAGTGAGTTTTAATTATTTATTTGATTTAGTTAATGATTTTTAATTATTTTATTTGAATTAAGTTATTATTTGGCCTATATTTGATAATTAATCATATAGTCAACATTTATTATATGATTTTCATACAGTCAAACTGTATATTATATCACATGACCGGCACTATTAGTATTCTGACTAAAATTATGACCGGAAGGTCACTTTTGCTTACTTTAATGTACTTGGAGGCTGCTATCATAATTTTTTTTATAGATTAGGATCACTTGTGTAAAAGGGGTGATACTTCGAGGGACAAAAGCCGTCAAATTGATTCACAGGCCAAAAAAGAAGTGAAAATAAAAAATGAATTGGCCAATTAGCAACTAGGGGTGCACACAAAACCGAATATAACCGAAAAATCGACCGCACCAAACCAACTCGTTAATAAACTAAATCAAAAATTATAAAACCGAAACTTGTAAACCTGAAAAACCGAAACTAAATCGGTCGGTTTCGGTTTGGTTTATTCCAAAACCGAAACTGACCAAACGCCTTGATATTATTATATAATTTATATACTTTTCTAATAACTATTTATTTTATATCATTATATATTTATTATATGCATTTTTTGTGATGGATTTGCAGAACGGAGAGTATATATTAGTAGTTGTTTACCCAATTCCCTATTATCCAACAATACATTGCTTTAGACTTTGGTGACATACCAACTCTATCTTTTATTCTTAAGTTTTAATAACCGATTAAACCGATAACCAATTACGGAGTAAAAATTTAAGCGATTTTGGTTTTTAATTTTTTATAATTGACTTAAATGGTTTGGTTAATTTTTTACCTAGCAAACCGACCGTTGTACACCTCTATCAGCAACAATGACACAAGACAAATAAAAGAGACACATAGGATAAAAAAAGGAAAAGAAAAATAATTGGGCAAAAAAAAACTTATGTTCTTCTCTCTCTTCTTCTCTTCTCTCTCTCCCTTCTCCTTGAGTTACTTTAATCAGGTCTTACAAAGGCTCAATGATAAATTGGAATTTGTAGTTTCTTTCTTAAGTGTTGCTATATATGACAACAAATTTATGTCGATATTAGAAACTAACGTATGTATACATGGGATAAGAGGGTCCACATATTATAGTTATATCACTTCCCCATTAGTTGCAATCCACATTCGACAGAAAATTAGTCAACATATAAACCATTTTCCTTCTTTCTTTACAAAGCTATTTATTGGTTGCACTTGTGGTAATTGCCTTATAATCTTTACAAGAGCATATATATATGTATGTATTTATATATTCGCCCTCTCCCTCTCTCTGGGATCTTTTGACACATCATCTACATTACCCAAGATATATTATGAGAAAGTTAAAAAAGTACATTTTACTTTTGTAAACTAATTAGGGCATCTGGTCAGTAAAGTGAATTTATAATATGAAGGTTAGACCAAAAAAAAAAAGAAAAAAAAGGGCCATCTCAGCGAAGGAGAAGGACCTGCGCATCTTTAAATTTTTCTGAAAGCTTTATGAGTTGCGTTTCTAGGAAAGTCTAATCCAATGATTGGATTTACTATCAAGAGTATCATCTTTGTTTTCATGGTTAATAGAGATATTCAAAGTCAGATTTCTGTTCGTCAATGCGCTTTTATACCTATGGCTTTGAAGTTTTATTTTCAAATGCAGTGATGTTAAACGATCAATTATCTTCCTCTTTGCGTTTTATCATCCACTTATTAATATTGTCATGTCATGCAGTGATGGAATGAATGGGTTCATATACATTACTGATAAACCGGTGTCACCCATGGAGATCTTTTCACCAGTTGATGACATGGAGATTATAACAAATAATAAAGTGATGTATGCTTTCTGTGAATTGTTATTATTGCTTCAATAAGAGTATCTATCCAATGGACTGGGTTCCAGTTCCTCAATTTCTATTAACAGTTGTCTCTTCACCGTCTACTCTACTTTTTCAGATCTGTACTGTATCAATATCCTTCCTTTCATCCTCACATCCCAAAACCACCAGAAGGAGTAATAGTGACTGAAAAGGTACATTACATTTTAACTTTCATATGATCCTTTAACTTTTTTATAATTCTATTTGGACGCATCAAAAAGCCCTGGGTATCATCAAATGTGATCGCAAGTACTACCAAGTATAATTCCTGTTAGTATCAAGTATGAAACCACTTGCTACCTTAATAATTCAAATATACTTCAACATAAATTTACTTGTCAAAAGTTTTGTAATTTAGAAAGGGTTGTATATAAATCCAAATCAAGGAAGTTTAATCCTAACTCGTGTGTTTTGGAAAAAGATTTTTTAAAAGCTCACTAGGACATGGCAGATTAAATATGTATTTACTCTTAGTGCGACTTGCAACTTACTTCAAACCATCTCTATCAATGATTTTTTCTTGGTGGTCTCTTGGGGGTCAAGCACAATAAATATATGTTGAAGAGGGTCGAGTGCAATAAATACATGCATATAATATTTGGGGGAATGATTCATGTACTCCAGTTGTGCTCCATTCTAAGAGTAACAATGGTGTACACAGTAGACAACAGTCCAACGTTCAAAAGTGGAGTGCGTTTTTTCAATTATTGTAATTTTGCTGTTTTTCATCCCGGACAACATTGTGTAAAAGCCAAGTTTCTTCTTGGAAAACAACTCTATAAATCTGTAGCGAAGAAAACTAGGGCAGAAGAAAAAAGAAAGCAAACAAATGAACTATTTTTCTCAAGGTTCTAAAAGGCGCTAGGCGGGCGGCCGGGGGGGCCTAGGCGGGATTTTTTATTTTAAGCCAATTTTAATATTTATCTTACATTTATCCAAACAAAACAATAATATAAAAGAAAACAATCTATAATAAAGATAATAAAAGTTTTTGCTTAAAGTTCAAACACATATCCATATTACTAATGTCAAAGTTCAAATAGAAACATGCAATTGTTTAAAGTTCAAACACAAACAAATAATAAAAAATACAAATTAATAATCTTCATCTCCATATCCCTCCAAGATAATGTTTTCATCAGGCTCACACTCATACTCCTCATTTCCCTTTTCTTCCGTGTCATCATCAAACAATTTTTTTATCCCATGGAGTTCTCTTACTCTAACATTTATACTATTTTTCCTAGGCTCTATCACGCTATCCATTTTGGATGCTTCACCAATCGCTTCCCAAGTAAGGCCCGAACAACCCTCAACTTCTTCATCTATTCCTACAACGTCGTTTTGTAGCTTAGTTATTAAAATAAAATAAAAAAACAATTGCAGCCCTAAATTTTTTGCTTATGCCCCGCCTAATTTCTCTGTCTTGCCCGCCCAATCCTGTATAATTTCTTGGAGGAGTTTTTTTTCCTTCTTAGGTATAGGCGAGTCGCTAGGCGCTAGGCGGCCTAGGTGTGGTGCCAAGGGGGGCCTAGAGCTTAAGCGGGGATTTTTAGAACACTGATTTTTCTTCAAATTGGATTTAGAAATTTGTCAAAGTTGTGCCTTACAGAAATTATGAATAGAAATGACTATCCTAAAATGTTGTTGTCTAACGAAAACTTGTGATTTTCTTTCAACATATATCATACTTAACTGTATGTCATACTGTTATTGTCAGTTTGTTAGCGAGCAGGATCTCCTTCCTCAACCTATTTTGTGGCATGAGAAATCTGCGATTTTTGGACGCAAATTCTCTGAAAGGTGAGAACTCTTAAATTAATTTTTTTTCTTCTCTTTGCTGGTTAGTGTGTTCATAAGTGATTTAGTTGTGTGTGAGTGAATGAGTGTGTGTGTGTGTGTGTGTGTGAGAGAGAGAGAGAGAGAGAGAGAGAGAGAGAGAGAGAGAGAGAGAGAGAGAGAGAGAGAGAATTTTCTAGGTTTGAGTAGTTGTGTTAGAACTACAGATTTCCAACTCCAGGCAAAATAGTGAAAATCTTACACTACTTTTAACACATGTTATTTGCGCTTTTTTAACAGTATTGCTTTAAATAAACATAATAAGTTTAACTGAGAGCAATCAGTTTACGAGTTGTTGACTATAAATTGTCAGTTAGTATTTCAATTCCATGGCATGTCATTGGTGGTGTCACAAGAGAAATTATTTACTTCACTTGAATTAAGCTGAATCCAAGTTCATTGGACATTGTAGCTTGACTTGTAATATAAGGCGGGGTGTTCTGAACTTGATTTGTGCATTTCTTCCTCATAGCGTAATATAGTATGTAGTGGGTCATATGTTCTCTTAAATATCAACCCTTGCATTTGTTCTCATTCACTCTTTTGCTCTCCTTAAATTCCTGCAGGCCTGGCCCAAAGTCTATCTGGGGACCTAGACTAGCAAAGTTGGCCCACCGGCTTGTATCCGAGTATTATTTTGCAAAACAGCAACAAACAAAGGATGGAGTTGATGCAAACTGCATAAATGGTGAAGATAGAAAGTGGAAACAAAGTAAAGATTGCGATGAACCAACAGATCACAAAATCAAGAAGAAGAAGAAGAGGAAGCCTCGTAAGAGTACAAAGCTGCCAGTAATAAAGGATGTATGTACTGAAGGCTGTATTGATTTGAAAGAAAGAATGGTGCAACAAAGTATTGGTTGTGATGGACCAATGGACACCAAAGATGATGATCTTACAGAAAACATGTCCAAAGATGATGACCAAACAGAAAACATGTCCAAAGATGTCCAAACAGAAAACAAAATCCAGAAGAAAAGGAAAAAGCGTGGCAAAAGTAATATTGCAGAGCAGCAAGCAACAATGGATGGAACTGGCAACTATATAAACGGTGAAGACATAATGAAGCAACTAAGTAATGATTGTGATGGACCAACGGACACCAAAGGTGATGACCAAACAGAAAACAAAATCCAGAAGGAAAGGAAAATGCGTCGCAAAAGTAATTTTGCAGAGCAGCAAGCAACAACGAATGGAATTAGTAACTACATAAATGGTGAAGACAGAATGAAACAACAAAGTACCGATTGTGATGACCCTAAGTTTGCAGAGCAACAAAAAACAACAGATGGAGTTGGTGCAAAATCCATAAATGATGAAGACATAATGAAGCCACAAAGGAACGATTGTGATCACCCTAAGTTTGCAGAGCAGCAAAACACAACAGATGGAGTTGGTGAAAAATCCATAAATGATGAAGACATAATGAAGCCACAAAGGAACGATTGTGATCACCCTAAGTTTGCAGAGCAGCAAAACACAACAGATGGAGTTGGTGAAAAATCCATAAATGATGAAGACAGAATGAAGCCACAAAGGAACGATTGTGATCACCCTAAGTTTGCAGAGCAGCAAAACACAACAGATGGAGTTGGTGAAAAATCCATAAATGATGAAGACAGAATGAAGCCACAAAGGAACGATTGTGATCACCCTAAGTTTGCAGAGCAGCAAAACACAACAGATGGAGTTGGTGAAAAATCCATAAATGATGAAGACAGAATGAAGCCACAAAGGAACGATTGTGATGACCCTAAGTTTGCAGAGCAACAAAACATAACTGATGGAGTTGGTGAAAAAACCATAAATGATGAAGCCGGAATGAAGCCACAAAGTAACGATTGTAATGACCCGACAGATAACAAAATTGGGAATAAAAAGAGAAAGAAGCGTCGTGGAAGTAAATTTGCAGAGCCTCAAGCAATGACGGATGGAGTTCGTGAAACCCACATAAATGGTGAAGACAGAATGAAGCCACAAGGTGACCATTGCGGGTCATCGGCGGATAACAAAACCAAGAAGAAAAAGAGGAAGAAGTGTCAAAGAAAATTTGAAGAGAAGCAAGCAACGGTGGACAGAGTTGGTGAAAACTGCATAAATGGTGAAGAAAAAATGAAGCAGCTAAGTAATGATTGTGATGATCCAACTGATAACAAAATTGAGAAGAAGAGGAAAAAGCGTAGAAGTAAAAAGAGAAAGATTGAAGGTTAGTTACTAAGGTTTAGGTCGCATTTGTCTAAAGTTGCATGTTTGAATTGTTGTGATGTTTTGCTTTGCCTTTTATTTACAGAGGTAGGTTCTTTTTTCCTTTTGTCTTTTCAAATAATTAAAGTGTATATCCTAAGGGTTATTATTCGTTATTTTTGTAGCAAATGTAAACAAAGGAAACGAAGTTGAGGTTTTGGAGTCCCTTTCAACAGACTCGGCTACTTTAGCCCTTTCAGCGGACTCGAGCAACAGAAAGTTTTGTCTGCAAGACATAACGGAAGGACGTACCATTAATCAACAAAAGTGCTTAGAAGCATAGAAGTTGGTAGCTTCTCGAGTAGGATTGTTCAATAATGTATCTTTTTGCGGGAGCTCTTATTACTTATCGTCCCTTATTAACAGGTAGGTAATCGAGTAAATGATGCAACAGAAATTTATGATTTATATAAATGTGTTGATGTTTTTATGTTTCAAATTACTAGGAGAAAACTAAAGATATGATGGAGCGTGAAGGTCCAAACCATTTTCCAGTTCGTCTGTAAAATGTAAGTTTTTGTTGGTACGACACCTTTAGACAGGCTAAAAATCAACACAGTTAACATATTTGTACTATTTGCTTAATGAATAAAGACCTCATTGTTTTATGTCTTATGGTTGGTTTAGCAGAATATGGGGGTCTTCGGATTCTCTCGTGTTTTGAAGGTTGAAAATCAATGGTCGTGTTTGAATCAGTTGGGCTGTTTGGTGCTGCTTAAGAGTATGACTATCAAATTATTACCAATTAAAAATCAATGGTCCTGTTTGAATCAGTTGGGCATTTTAGTGCTTCAGAAGATTTAGAGTCCATGACAATCACATTATTACCAATTAAATTATCAATGGTCCTTTTTATGGATACATTGTTGAACAATCTGCAACTTCATAAGCACTTGTAGATTATGCATGTACCAAATATTACCTTACCATATTGGTTTAATTGTGCTTTTTCTTGCTTGATTTTTTGGCAAGGAGGCCCACCCCATAGCATTAGCATGTTATTAATTTGTATTAATTTTAGGATACCATAGTATATTCCTTAAAAGAAAAAAGTATATTTTTAGGACATAAATTATACTCCTGCCATACCAAAATATAACAGCAGATTTAACTTCCTAAAGTCGATATGAGATATTTTTAAATATAAATTTGATGTGATTTATTTAATTTTTAAAAACAATAAAAATTATATTTATTAATATTTTTTGGATAGTTTATAATATGTATAGTTTTATTGTTTAAAATTAAATAAATTTATGTTAAATGTTATGTAAAAATCTTGAATTGATTTTTGATCAAATATTTTGGGATATATAGTAAACAGTTAGTTCCCCAATTCTAGGCTTTGCTTTGCTGATACTCCCACTCCTAGATAGCAGTCAGTTCATAAAGCTACCTACCTAAGGAAAGCTTTGAGAGGGGAGCAATTGGATTTAAGACATTTAATTGAATCAGAAGTAGAAGATAAAAAAGTTTGCATGAAAACCATTTATCAACAGAAGGAAAAATGAAATATTGTAAATTTGGAATATATACGGAAACAATGGGAGCCCTACGAACATAATAAAATAATAAACAAGGTCCTACAACGTATTACAAAAGTTTTATGCTGAGTTACAATTGTGAAAAACATCATGTAAAATTAGATAAGATTATAAGAGTTGTCCACCATATTACGTCTCTTTAAATTAGTTGCCACTCATATTTATCTATACAATTGGCAACAAAAAATTAATGCATAAAATTGTAAGATGTATCATTTCTCCAATAAATAAATAGAAGCATACCCACTTACTTGTGCAACAGTATGTTTGAGACTAACAAGAATGAATAGGAGTATGTATCAGATACAAGAACACTACAAAAAATTCCTAAAATGAGAAATTCCCCATCTTGAAAGGATTAGCAACCCAACAACTGTCAAACAGGCTCTGCAGCTACAATGGTCACCACAAGCCCGAAGTCATACATGAGATTTTGGAACTTGAAAATTTTCTGGATCTTCCTTAATCCTTCGTCAATAGCAGGTGCCAATGCAGCAGCACCTGCTACCTCAATGGTCTCGTGATGTTGTTCCCAGTCCACATCAAGATAACAATCTGCAGCAAAAAGGTATTTAAGGGGAAGGAAGAGGTATAAAAATAAGAGCAAAAATGAAAGAGCAAGGAAGGACAGCAAGATTATGATTAATTAATGAAGGTAAAAAGAACTACCAGGAGGGCCCTCGTGAGACACAATGATCCAGGTAAAAAGAGCAAGGACAGCAAGATTATGATTAATTAATGCAGGTAAAATGAACTACCAGGAGGGCCCTTATGAGACACAATGATCCAGTGAACTACTTGACACTGAAATCACCAAACCAATTTGCGGGGCAAAGGCAGCATATGATAAGACATCTAATCTAACAACTCCTTTTTAGGAACTTGACCTCACCTGATTTGTTTTTTCAGCTCAGAGGGCATATTGAAAGCAACTTGAATATGCTTTCAGTCATCTCCACCCAGTCACTACTTGCATCAGTTTAAAGGGTAAGATTTAGCTCATGAACAAAGATTGGGTGCAAAAGGACGGAGAATAGGTACCAGACTGGATCCTTTTAAATGTCTTAAGTATGATACATTTAATTCAAGTTGATGACAGGGCAAGGGAAGCAATTGGTTTTGGATTGTATACAATTGCTAAGCTAATACTGAGTAATTATTTTCACTTACAGAAACTTGGGGGAATCTTATGATCTATAATTCTATTAAGTAATGAGTTCTAAGTCTCCCACCATAACTAATTAAGAATAGGAGATATACCAAAGTTTACTAGACATATAAGTATTGTACAATGGGATTACTAGAATCATGCAATTATGATTTGATTTTCTGCCACTGAAAGAAGAACAAAAGAAAATTTAACTTCATCCCGTACAGATAGATAAAAGTTTATATCGAGAAAACAACCGGTTTTGATTTATGAGGGACTACTGAAGTCAAATGTTAATATATACACCAATCACTTCTTTTCCTTAATATTTAATGCAACTTTTCCTCATATCCCAAGCATTGTGTCTTTCATTATGTAGGCTTACTAGTATCCATGTTTACCTCATATTTCATGCATTCTGTCTTTCAGTTTTTGCAATGGCACAAAGAGGCCAAAAAAGTCGTAAAATGTTTCCAAACAGCACAATTCACAGTTATAATTACATGAACGGATGAATCCCAACACTATGGGAGCAGAATAAGCTTGAACGGACTAGTTATAAGTGCCAGAAAAAACAGTTAACAGAAATACTAAAAACTCATAGATAACCATAACTTTAGGGGGATTTTATCATTAACACTCTATTAGTTAATGATTTTTGAGTCAAATGTATACGAAAGATTAGGAAGATGAGCACTGTAGTATACCAGAAGATGAACTCACACAAAACACATGGGTAGAATGAATGGTGCAATAGGATAATCTCGCTACAATCTTCCAGTTATAAAGGGATACACTGCCAACTTTGGAAGTGTATATCATTTCCTTCACAATTTTTTGACAGAATTAGTACATGATAATTATGCACTTAGAATATGTCTACTAAATTATAAAACAACACTATATGTTCATTTTTTTGGATAAAGTAGGAAGGACACTATTTCTCTCCATACAGAAAGATGCATATTTGATATTGAGAAAAGCGCAGTCAGTTGTGATTTGATGAGTCACTTTTTTCCACAGGTATCTACTACACATTGTCTTTCCCTCATATCCCAAAATCAAGCCTTTTCCTAGCTCAGGGTATCCATCTTTACCTCATATTCCATGAATGCTGTCATTCCAATTTTTCCAATTCAGGACTCTGCACATTATATGTTAAGAATAGCATCCTAGTTATAAGTTTGTGCCAGCAAAAACAACTAACAAAGATATTAACAACTCATTGTTGTGTAAAATATTCAGATAAATCTCAAACATTTTGGGTCAAGTCGCATAGCTACTTAGCAAATTAGGGAGAGATTAATTTATAACTAATGAAAGATTTTTTTTATCAAATAGTTTAATTAACCGAAATATATTAAAATAAATTATTATAAATGATGAAAAGATTACGATAAAAAATAGTACTTTCAAACAATAAGAAAGCTATCAATTTGTGGTTTCTATTAAATTCAAATCATTCAAAGAGGGTGAAAGAGATTCGGTTTTGGACAACCTACAAATCTTGTTCCCCAAAGTCAGGCGGTTCGAATCCAAGCTCCCAACCCATAGTAGCAATTCACCATACATATTGCGTTCTTTAGAGATTGTATATCAGATTTAGCCGTAGATGAAGACGTAGTGCTTGATTGAGTTTAAACCTTTGATGTTACAACCTTCGATTTGCGTGTGGTAGCTTGCTTCGGAAAAATTATTTCATGCCCCTGGGGCATGAGGAATAGTATGCTCCCCCTCTCACATGAGGGTGGAGCCCACGTGTATTGAAATCCGTGCACAACGCGTGGGCTCCACCCTCATGTGAGAGGGGGAGCATACTATTCCTCCATGCCCCAGGGGCATGGAATAATTTCTCCTTGCTTCGTATTGTGAAATTAGGTTTTTATTTTGGGAGGAATCATGTGATGGGTACATGACATCAGCACATGAAAAGGAGTTATTTGTTAGTATATATTTTATATAAAATAAAATTTTACATGATTAGGATTTATTTGTTAATATAGATTTTGTATAGAATAAAAATTTCCAACGTGTTATTTGCTTAATATATATTAAAAAAATTATCTATATCATATGACACATGTTTGACGTCTCATTGTTGGCTAATCATAATTCGTTTTTGATTGGTTTCAAGGGTATTTTTTTATCTAATTATTAGAGTTAGAAGATTTTTATATAAGAAAAAAAGGTTAATTTGTTAAAACATAAAATAAAAAGTGACAAGTTTGTGAGTTTTTTTTGGGTTATTAAGTCAAACACAATTTGATAGTTTCACTGAAATAGTTAATAAGACGATCCATATTCATATTAGTAAAATTTTTATAAAAATATCAAATAAAATTGTGAAAATAATAATTCTCGAGGCATCTTTTATATTTTTGGATTTTTTGACATGTTGAAATTTGAAAAAAAATATGTACATTATAGTTTTATATTGTTTTATTAGTATTAAAGCTGTAGATAAAAAGTGTAACTGAATTGAGAATATATTCAACTATATTAAGAAAATATAGAATAATGGAATATAGTAATGTATATTTGAAGTTAGATAAAAATGGGAAGGGGCACAACACTAAACTGTGAAACAGAATTACCAGCAAAAGTTAATTATGTGTTGCACA
Organism: Hedera helix; assembly: GCA_947179155.2. Taxonomy (NCBI): domain Eukaryota; kingdom Viridiplantae; phylum Streptophyta; class Magnoliopsida; order Apiales; family Araliaceae; genus Hedera; species Hedera helix. The sequence goes on along the minus strand of OX359266.1, from coordinate 1,939,186 downwards.
AAACAAAGAAAAATAATACTGGTATTGGGCAAGTTTCCTTGTCTCGTCAATCAATTAATCAATCACATATCCTAGAATATTCGAAAAAAGAATTAAGAAAAAAAGAAGAAGAAATCCCTAATACAAATATATTCAGAATAAAGGATGCAATCTAGTTGGACTTGATTCTTTTTCCTTTTCCTCTCCCTGTAGGCTGTATAAGCTTCCACAGCTAAAAGCTGGGTGTCTACCATGAGCTGAAAAGCAGATGGCTTGCTTATTTACATTGAAGCCGGAATAATAATTTTGCAAGCAACAGTTGGTCACCTCTGTTACACTAGTTGCAAATGTTTCCGTTGAGACAAAGTAGTAAAGTACGACTCAATCAGGCGAAACACTACTTAGACCAAACAGTCCTCAAGTAATGATCAAACCCGCAAGAAAAATAGGAAGGAAGCTAATCCTTACAGGAAATCCAATTGTACAGCCTAGTCCAGTAACCAACGGACTCTGTAGTTGCTGTTGGATCTACAGGTTCCCTAAATTTTGCCTTCTCGCTAAGCTCTTCAAATGAGTTCACAAGGTTTTGAAGCCTTGCAACAAACTCCATCAACAAGGAAGTAAAAGTTGCCAATGACAATGCACTTGCACTTTCGTATGTCCTTACTTCGCGTTCATTAATAACGGTGTCACCGAAAATAGATAGACGTGAAGGCCAATGTGTCTGCTGCTTGAAAACATCTTCAGATGAACCCAATTGTGCAACAGAGGGATTGCAGCTCATGTTCGGATTCTGACTATCCCAGTTCCTTAATGTGCGAGTTGATTTTAAGTGAGGAGCTGCTTCACTGAGTGAGTTTATCACCAAATTTTTGTTTTCACTATCCTTTAGTTCTTGGAACTGATCAGGATCCTGAAATTCCTTGGGCATTTTGCTGCTTGCCCAGCTCTCAGCTTTAATCAGAATATAGGATTTTTCGTCTATCATCATTTGCAACTCTTCCGCAGCGTCATGCACTTCCTCAAGCAAATCTTCAGGGCTTAATTTTTCCATCTTTTCTACCTTGTTCCCAAGCTCACGCAGCAATTTAGCTCCTGCAGTGCCAACCCTCTGAATCTCGCAGCTGAATACCTGTCGTAATTCAGCTGCTGCCTACAAAATTTAAATAATTTAACCCAACAACACAGAAATAATTCATGCAAAGACCAAGTGTAAACTTTGAAAAGCTTAAGTCCAGAATTCTGTGATTTTCATATAGATGGTGAAGACCTGAAGTGGCAGAAAATATAACTATGTTAGAATTCAGGTTCAGAACTGGTGTTGCATGCCTTCACATTTTCTTTTAGTTCCCGGATGTTTATAAGGATATAATGTGAAGTGCTGAAGGGAAAGGAGAACAACTAGAATGTTTCTGGTAAAGTCTGTAAGTAATTCTTTATATGCAAAACAGTAAAGTCTAATGCAAAGATTAACCTCTGTGAAGATTCATGGAAGGTGGGAGTTTATGTATGGGTGGCCCCAAGGATCTTCATTCAAAAGATATAATGATCAAATTGGAGAAAGATAAATTCATGTTTGAGTTGCAATAACAAGATCACAGAAATAAATTTATCTCCAATCAAGTTGTCCCTTAGTACCAGATCTTACAACAAAATGCCGAATTTCCTATTATTGGCCTGGACTGCCGAGACTGTAAATAAAGAACAAGAAAGTGACAACATCATGGACAAACTAGAAAAGCAATTGATAAACTTCACCTGTATTTCGGCAAGTATACACCCATGCATTGCCATGAGCATAAATGCGCAATGCCTCAATGCTCCACTAACTTTAACATAGTCACTCCAAGGATAGCTGAACATATTGTAACGGCCATGAGGTGGTTCCCATATAGCAAAACCTAACTGCAAAAGGGATAAAACAAAGGTAAAAACATGGACATCATTTTCTGGTCTGGGTTCTATCAAATGCACAAATTAAGGCATACAGCATACCAGAGATTCCTCTTGGCTAGTAGACTGTACAACAGATCTATATCCACTGTACAGTGGATCATCAGAAGCTTGATATGTAAGAATTTTGGAAGGGATTCTCTCATATTCAACACATTGCAGGTACCCGTTAACACAGCCTATACAAACATTCAGAAGAAAGAATCAAGCAACTCGAGTCAGTAGCAGAAATAACCCCCAAATGAAAATGTTAAAACCCTACACATAATCTTAATCTAACCTTCCAAGGAAGTAGCGACACCCTTAAAGTTTTTCACAACCAATTTGTGCAAATCCTCACCAGCCCAAATGGGGAACACACATACATTCACAAGCAAACAAACACCAGCTCCAACTCCAATTAGCAACAATCGAGAAACAGCTGTGTGGACAAAATTTGAAGTCCCAGACACCAGTACAATACAATATGTCAACAAGAATACCCGGAACCCATATTCGTATTGTTTCATTGCCGGATGCAGTTTCAAATAGCTTGCACAAAATCCTTATAAAAAGAACAACATACCAAAAACATTGTTATGCAAAAGAAAATATAATACTCAAGTCATTTATTTTTGCTACAAATCAGACCTGCAATAAAGATGCTAAATACAATTACAACTTCCTGCAACTCTCCAGCCAATTTGGATAGTTCAGCAATACCGAGAGACAGTCCTCCAGCTAAAAATGTCCCCAGAGCACGGTTAAATCCTTTATTAAGTGTAGCACCTATATATTTAAACAAAACCCAAAAGAGAAACAAATCAGCAAAAGTAATAAAGCTTAATAATAATGAACTACAATTAAAAATAGAGAGTTTAAACATAAATTGAATTATACCTATGCTGAATTCAAATACAACCACCACAGTGAGAATTGCCCAGATGGAATTTTTGCTTATATAAGCAAGTGGTTCCTGAAAAAAGATGAGAATCGAAACAAAAGAGAGAGCCAACCCCATTTTAGCTGCAAAAATGACTTTTCTCGGATCAGAGAGACCCATTTCGTAGGCCTTGATAATACCATCTTGTAAATCATTTTTATACTTTGTGAATTTCTCTTGGAAAGAACTAAAACACATAAATCGGGAACCTTGATCATAATCAGCAGAATTGGATCTGCCAAATCCCAATTCTGAATAGTTTTTTCGTGACAGCAGCCTTTCTTTGCTTCTTTCTGCAAAACTATGCCTTAATGATCCAATATTGGCCGCCATTTCTTTGCCTAATCTTTGAGAAAAATACTAGAAGTAATCAAAAACATTGATATAACTAATAATCTACAAATATATACATACACATATGAAGAGAGAGGAAAAGGGATGAGACTGAGGTTGATGAAATGTACGGGGATAATCTGATCTGAGACATGTAGAATAATTGAAGTTTAGAAAGCGAAAAACCGTCGACGTGATATATAAAATATTATAATATAACTGTGGGCAATGGATCCTTTTATTATAGAAAATGATATATGGCCCTTAATTTATTTTGTGGGTCAACACCAAAACATTATACTCTCTCCACCTTAAAAAAAGAGTATTATTAATTTATATAAAATATAATTATATGTAATGTATTTAATGGTATATTAAATAGTTATCTTTAATATGAAATTACTATTTATTTGAAATCTTAATATTCAAATTATTATGTTTTATATTTTGACTAATTTCATGACGTTTTGAATTACAACTAACATGATACACCAAATTATGATATTAAATAATAATGTATGAATTTTTTCTTTATTCTCTTCATATCTCCAATCTCAAATATTTACATACGTCAATATTTAATATCAAAATAAATTTGTTAGTGATATGTAACAAAATTCTTATTAAAAATAATAGTCCCTTATACATACATACATATATTTATACATACATACATACATATATATATATATATATATATGTGTGTGTGTGTGTGTGTGTGTGTGTGTGTGTGTGTGGAGGATATTAAGGAATTATTTTTAAAAAAATATCGTAAATAAATTAAAGGCGATATTTAGTGGTTGAGTACTAAGTTATCAAAAAAAAGGGGGGGGGGGGGGGGGGGGGGGGGGGGGGGGTAAAGTAGTAAATGCAATATTTAAAAAATAAAATAAGATAATGACATAATCAGTGAATATTAAAATCCATTACACTACTATTAAATATTAATGATCAAAATATCCTAAACATGATTCATTTATTTAATCAAATCGCTAATGAATATTTTCCTGTACATTGTTGAAAAATAAGGCAACTTGAACGAAAGGCCGTCTCTCATTCATTCATAGTGTCCCTTCCATTTTCTTTTCTTTTTTTAATAGTTAATAATTTAATCTTTTTTCTTTTTTAATTAATATTTTAATCTTTATGTAAAAGGTCATGCTCATCACGTTGCAACCCCAACCCAAAGGACTTTTGCCGTGATTCTTTCTTTATGCGGTGCACGAGTAAATGTGTAGCCAAGAAAGAAACTCACGTTTAATAGGAGAAACTGAAATAAACAGCAGCGAATAATCAATCAATATAGGTCAAAATCAAATACCAAACTTTCAAATCTATTATTATAAAGTACAGTGTAGCTTCAATGGCAATTTTTAAAGGAAGAAAAATACATTCAAAAAATCCTCAGATATCGCCACAAAGTCCTGAGCTTCAATACAATAAAAGGCTAGTCCTAATGCATCAAAAGCAATTCTATACTATTACAACAGATCCCTGAGGCATATAAAAGAACATTCGGGTATCACCACCGCTAGAACACCCTACTTCTTCTCTTCCTTCTCAGCCTCCGCAGCTCTCTTCAATCTAGCGCCCAGATGACGCTCATTTGTCCTCTCCGCACGAAGCTTGGAATAGGCATTGAATGACTTCATCTCTTCTGTCACCTTGACAAGCTCCACAGCTGGTTTCTCACGTACAATAGGCAAGTAAGGGCCTTGGACTTGAGTTGCTGTTGCCAGCTCCTCAGGTGCAGAATCACCGGCCTGCAGTAGAATGTGTTAACAGGAGTTTGACAATAACAGATTAACAGCCATATTTTTGATAATTTGCAACCCAACTTCAACAATACAAACCTTGAACTTCCGAGCACATCTGGGAAAGACAACTAACTTAGCCTTGTAGGTCTTCAGGCGCTGCACATTAGTCTGGAGGCCCTCCAGTGAACGATTCCTCCGGCGATGATCAACTGAAATACCAATGGTTGGGGCTAGTTTCTTTGGAATACCTGCAGCCTAGTAGATATAAAATCACAATTGATTAAGCATACACACAAAAAATAAAAGAGAATCATATGTAAAAGCTTAATGCTTCACTGCCCTAAACATAATAAATTACTGTTTCGACCAAATGACAACTTATACACACAGCATGAAAATGAACATTTCAGGTTTGCCAATGAACATGATATCAATTAAGCCAAACATACTAGTATTTCAGCAAATACCCATAACCCTTATTAAGGAGCCAATGGATGGGAACTTATTCAGAACCAAACGTAGTTGACATTCATATAACTCATTATCAGCTCTTTCTAGCATGGAGTCAAAGTTCATTAACAAAGGACTTTGGCTACCAAAGTTCTGATACTAACAAGCCCGCCTACCCATGTTCAGTAATGTGCTTATACATATTTTTTTGACGAGTATGAGATTGCACATAATTCATAAATCTTATAAGAACTGATGTAAAAAAGGATACTTATTGTGATAACCCGAATTTTCAGAAATTGTTATTAATATAAATTAAATAGGTATTTAATAAATTAAATTCTTATGATGAGGTCGTAAGTAACTTGAACGGATAAATACATATGTGATATATATATTTATGGTGAAATGTATATATATGTGTGTAATATATACATTGTTTGAAATATGAAATGTGTGATTTATGTGGAGGATTAAATATGTATATATATATATGTGTGTGTGAAATATATACATATATTAGAAAAATGAGAATTAATAGTTAATTTAACTATTAAGTTAATGGTTTGAATTAACTACAAAATGGAATGTGGAAGCCAAGAAGGTTAATTAATTAAGATTAATCACTGTTCTAAAAATCCCCGCCTAGGTCCGATTAATCCCCGCCTAGGCGCTAGGCCCCCCCCCTGCCGCCACGCCTAGCGCCTAGCCTATGCCCAAGGAGAAAAAAAATTCCCTCCAGAGAATTATACGGGACTGGGCGAGCAAGACAGAGAAATTAGGCAATGCATAAGCGAAAAATTTAGGGTTGCAATTATTTTTTTTTAATTTTAATAACTAAGCTACAAAACGACGTCATAAGAATAGATGAAGAAGTTGAGGGCTGTTCGGGCCTTACTTGGGAAGCGATTGGTGAAGCATCCGAAGCGGATAGCGTGCTAGAACCGAAGAGAAATAATAGAAATGTTAGAGTAAGAAAACTCCATGATTTTATTTTTTTGTCTGAAAATGATACGGAAGAGGAAAATGAGGAGTATGAGTGTGAGCCCGATGGGGACATTATCTTGGAAGAATATAGAAAAAAAGAGTTAGAGAGAGATATAGAGGTATATGGAGATGAGGACTATTAGTTTGTATTTTTTATTATTTGTTTGTGTTTGAACTTTAAACAATTGCGTTTTTTTGTTTGAACTTTGACATTAGTAACATAGATATGTGTTTGAACTTTGACATTAGTAACATAGATATGTGTTTGAACTTTAAGCAAATGCCTTTATTATCTTTATTATAGATTGTTTTCCTTTATATTATTATTTTGTTAGGATAAATGTAAGATAAAATATTAAAATTAACATAAAATAAAAAATCCCGCCTAGGCCCCCTAGGCGCTAGGCCCCCCCCGGCCGCCCGCCTCCCGCCTAGCGCCTTTTAGAACCTTGAGATTAATTAATTGAGGTTAATTTAAAATTATATTACGAATTAATATAATTTCAATATGATAAGCCTTGTGCGGCAACGAACGAATTAAGGATGAATTAAATTTCATAAATGAAGTAATTAATTCGCTTATTGAAATTAGTGAATTAATCTACGCATTTTAATTAAGAATGTAGGAGTTAATAAAACTCACTATCTTAATATATTACATATAATATATATAATATAAATTTAATGATTTAATAAACTAAATCAATGAGAGTACATTGTATTGTATTATATGATATACATATATATCATGGTTTAAGAAATTGATTAAGTTAATAATTATGTTATGTTACATATATTAAATGTATCAGGGATAATGGCCTAATGTATGATATTGTGCCAAATTGATATAAATTAATTATGAAATGAGGTCCAATATAATATATGATATGTCTACTGGTACCAAATTAATAAATTAAATTAATGATTTACTTAATGGTTAAATATATTAAATATATACATATTTAATATATAAATAAAGTGTTTGGAAACAATTTATGGAAGGAAGGGAATAATTCAATTTAATTATACAATGGTAATTGTATAAGTTAAACGAACAATTTAAATTAATTAGTAAAGTAAATTTAAATTTCATAAACTAATGGTTCGTTACACTAAAAGTGTTATTTTTATAAATGGGTTAATTCCATTTTTAATGGAAAGATTTCATACATGATATAATGTATAATTTTACCAAATTATGATTAATAATTCATATATGGGTATACATATAATTATAATACATGTATATTAATTACATTACATGTATTAATAATTATATAAATATAATGTATATCTATATTGTATATGCATGTATGCTGGAAATGAAATGTGTACTAAGTATATATGTATATATATAAGTTATGTATGAAAAATAAATAAATGAAATGCTAAAACTTTTACGGAATGCATGTTGAGTCAATTGGTAAGTGGAGTACATGTGTTGCATTTCTAATTAAAGAAGGTGAACACCTAGCAAACTTGGTGAGAGACTTGGGGGAAGTTCTCAGCTGTGTTTCACATTCATTTTCAGCCTTTCAAGTAATTCATTTCCTCTCTCTAAGTCTCTAAGTATTCAGCTAGCAAGTGTTCGTCACTTCTTTACTAAAACTCGCACCAAAACTAAAAGCAAGTTAGCCATAGGTGGTATTATAAACTTGTTTCAAAGATGATGTTGATCAAGTATACATCAAGATAAAGATATAATCCTGTAATATTGAAGATTTGAACAAGGATGTCTCCATTCAATCTTCTTCTAAAGGTAAAAATACCTCAGTCTTAATTTTAAAGAAATTAGTTATTTCTAGTTGTTAATTGTGATTGATTGGGTCGTGGGAAGATGAATTGAAGGTGAACCATGAAGGGTTCAGAAGTTATAAGGAGAATTGTATATGGAGAGCATGTTAATGTGCTTTGATTTCATGAAAACCTAGCTTTTACATGTATGCACATAAGGTGTTTGTAAAAATGCCTAAGAGAAGATTTTTGTTTAAAATATGAAAATAATTCATGAATTTGAAAGTATGTCTATGTATACATATTTTGTAAATCAATTGGACTAAATTGATGCAAGAATCAACAATTGGATGCTTGAAATGCTTAAGAGAAATTCTGTAGAAAACTGCAGTTTATTTTTTGGTTCTGGACATGAGCGCCAGGGCGCCGGATTTAAATAGAAAAACAGTGCCAGAGCGCTAGTTGCCAGAAAAGAATTAAATTTTTATTTTAAAAATCGATTGCCCACATGACTTTAAATGATAATAAATTATGTTCTAAGATATAATTAATCTTTAATTGAACTATTAAATCCAACTTGGTTAACAATTAAAGATTAAATGATTAATCTCGAAATGTACGAGTTCCGACTGAAATTCGTGAAAGGCATTATGTGTTAAACTATGTAATAGCTTTATTTATATTACATAGGTGTTACGTGGAATGACAACGTTACAAGTTAGTTGTAAACCATTAAGTGTTGAACATCTAGGTTGTTTAATTCAACTTGGAATGTATTAAGATGTGTTCACTAATCTATATAAGGTATAGAATACATCGGGCATAGCACGAATTAAGATTAGGAAACTAATCTGGATAAGACTAAAGTCTCGAATGAGATTATTGAATGTGTTGTAACCCGAATTATAATATAGGTTACACGACAAATGATAAAGTTCGAAGAATATGAACCGACAAATGAAGTTATACAATGAACATTCGATGGGCGTATCATGATGAACAAAATTGAGGCAAGTTCTTTCAGTAAATTTGCAAAGTTGTTATTAAGTAAAAAAAATGTGTTACACTATTGTGTTGAATTGTTGATATGCAATAGATAATGAATTTCGTTGTTCTGTGTGAACGTGATGTATAAATTGTTGAAACTTAAATGAGATATATGATAAATGAGAAGCATGTTTAAAATGCATAACATGATATGTACGATGCATGTATAAAATGCACAGCATGAGATACATGACGCATATATGATACGTGAAGCATGAAAGGTGTTAACCGTTAGACTTGCTGAGTCGTTGCGCTCATTCTTGTAAATAATTTTATTTGCAGTTAAATGAAGAAATTCCAGATGAATATAGCCATAAGGACGCGAAGCACGTTTAGAAAGCAAACATTTATTATTTTCATTAGCTAATGATATCCTAAGTAGGAATGACTTGATGTAATGAAAATGAAACAAGTTGTAACAAACTTTGAAACTTCGAATAGAAGATATTTGTTGAATTGAATTTGTACACTTTACATTTATCCTTGTAAAAGTAAAGTTATATGATTGAAATACTACAAGAGAAATAGTATATGTTATGAATAAGGTTTGCTGTAATAAAAGTCCAGCTTGCTATTTTGGGAATCTAACTTTTTATATAAAACGAAATATTACTGGCTTACGATGAGGAATGTATAAACAAAATAAAGAATTGAATGTTGAGCTATTTTATGCTCGTAGTTAATGTATTGAAATGACTCATAGTATATATGATTTGAAAGCTAAGATGAATTGTAAAGGTTGCGATTCATGGAATGAAAGAAGGTTGTAAAAAGTTTTAAATTATACTAATTTTATCAATTATATTATTGATTAATGACTTGGAGTGAGAATGAGGTTGTATTAACGCACAAGATCGGGATTGAAAATAGATCGGATTTTGGGGGCGTTAAACTTATTGTGCTTATATAAACTGCATATCAACATATGAAGAAAAAATTGGCTGTTTGGGCCTTTAATTTAAAGGATGATATGAATAAATAATTATGTATAACAAATTCTTGACATTAATAGGTTTCTTCTGCCTTTTTTAAGAAATTAGCATATGTAGTAAGCTATGTAAGCTATGCATCAAGGATTAACAAAGCAACTCACCTTGAGCTCCTCAAGAGAAAATCCTCTGCCAGCCCTAACTTTCATGTTGTACTTCAGTGTCTGACCATGAACAATGGGACGAAGTGGTCCAGCTGTCGGCCGAGGGAAAGTTTTCACGGCCTTCTTTTGTCTAGCTGGATTATTCAAAGAATATAGTATCAAAGGTAATTAAAAAGACATGTATCTAAATTGCATTAGTGAATACCATTTAAGTACGCTGCAAGATCTAATTGCAAGAACTGAAATACAGTCATGAGAGGAAGGGGAAGGTGTCATACCGATTCTTCTCCTGGTCTTGCGGGCAGGCTGGTTAAACCAGGTCCTCACATAGTTCTGCCAGTGCTTCTTAAAGTGCCCGTTGGGAATAACATTGTTATGCTTCATATCTTACCTATAAAGTCACATAAAATAATGTTAATACAAATAGTGAAAATTGACTGTTTAGCTACATGTAATAATTTTGAATGTGGAATCCAAGCCTGGAGCTAATACAACATCTTTTATGCTAATAATAATTCATGATTAATTAGCCATGAGTACCTACTGATGCTAACTAATCATAATTTTAATAAGAAAATAAAAACCTATTGATAACTTTGCAACCCAGTGCCCGGTTTTCTGAAACACATTCAATATGATATTACTTTAGAAGAGTGTACCAAATTCAATTAGGACAATTATATCATCAACATTCAATCTTCCTTAAATATGATATCCTACTATTTAGACATTAATGACTGAAAATTGTCATATAAAAAGTGTAAATCAATAAACAAACGTAATTTTAAGAAATTAAATGGAAAACGGAACACTTTTAAAAGCAAACGAAACAAATTGAATAATTCAATCATGTGAACAAATTAAAATCCTAATTGTCATCCAACCAAATCAAAGTTGCATAAACCTGCAAGTATGAAAGTTAATAGATTTTTCGCATTACAACATTTTTCCAGAGAACAAACCATAATCATTTCTACAAAATAAACCCTATCATTCGAACAGATGAGATCGCCTCAATCATACCACAAACCAGATATAGATGAACTGAAAAATATGAGAAATTCATGAATCAAACCGTTTAATCTGATACAACAGCAAGGATTTGATGGAGCTCTCCCTCCTCCCGCTGCTGCAACTTCTTTTAGATTCGGCGTCTGTATGTTTTATTGGTAGTCAGTATGAAAAACCCTACTTTCTATACGGGTTTAGGGTTTGTTGGGCCGAGCTTTTTTCAGGATTGAAGTTTCAAATAGATCTGGCCTTTAGACCCAACAACGGTCTTATGAGGGGAGTACTATGACCTTTTAATTTTCCTTGTTTCTAAGAAAAATGTCTTCTTCTAAAAAATCATGCACAATTTAACAGAAATTCTTAATTTTCATATTATCACCCAATTTCAGTTTGACTAATGGCTATAGAATTTAGCTAATAATAATATTAATTAACTCATGATCTCTGCCGAGTACAAGTTTTATTAAAAAATTGTTATATTGTTTGCACTTTTTGGTATTGTGATATACTTATAGTCATTTATTTATGTAACTATAAAATTTTATTTAAACTCGAATAGTTATACTTATATAACTTAATAATAAAAATATTATTATTATCAATAATAGGAGTGAGTATGGTGAGATTTAAAACCTAAATTGCACATGAAATCATTTAGGTGCGGTTTGACAAATTTAAAATCGAATATAAAACTGATTGGTGCAAAACGCTTTCATTTGGTACGGTTTCGATTTCGAAACCAATTGAACATATATAAAAAATTATGACTGAAAAAATATAGATACCGAAAGAATCACTTAATTTTGCAAGTACAAATAAATGTGCATAGAATATATTAGAATAGCTACTTAAGAAGTAATAACGTAAAACTATGGCGAATAGTTGTTTATAATTTAAAAGTAGATAGTGTATTGCATATACAATAAGACAATTGCTATTTAATTTATTCATCTTCATCCACGTTATAACGAAACTTTGTAATTACAAAAATATAACTGACAATTAAACAATAAGAAACTTAATTAATTAAGTAAAATTCACAATTAAAAGTATATTGACAAATGTACAAGTTAATGTTATACTAACAAAAAACAGGAGAAAAATATAATAAACACAATGCAATTTTAAAAAAAAACAAAACAAGATAAAACGACGTCGTTTTGACCATTATTGATACGGTGCGATGGACCACATAAATCGAAATCAAATCATAAATGCGATTTTTCGACCTTATTAAAGTCGTCATATATGCTAGAACCATTGGTGCAGTTTGGTCGATTTTTTATGCGATTTCAAGGCCAATTTCAATTTTTTGTTCGCCCGTAGTCAAGAATATAAATTTTAAAGAAAACTAACTAAATTAAAAAATTATACGAAAATAAGAGATAATGATAAGTAGATAATTATGATCGTAAAAATATAGATGATTATTTTTTAAATCAAATAAAAGATGAAAAAATAATTATTTTTTTATAAATAAATTTTAGACCTTCTCCCTGAATTAAGTTGAATGATCATTCTTAAATTTTAGAATTGAGAGACCCTTTATAAATCTTAGATTTATTTTCCTAACTAAACTAGCACATTGGCCCGCGCACGAGCTTTATTTGAAATAGTTTTTATTTTTAATTTTATAGGGATTTTATTATATATTTTATATCTATTGTATATAATTTAGTCTTCTTATACTCTATATTATAGATTTTCTCCAGTCCAACATATATAAGATTAATATTGATGAGTGAAAATTGTCATATAAAATGTATAAATTTTAAAATATTTCAAATTAATTTTTATAATTCAAATGATAATTTATATTTAGAAAAGAAGGCAGTATCTTAATGCGAATGTATATTTAATTTTTCAGGTTTTTATTTTTATAATTTGTAATATTTTTTTGGACATACAATATATATATATACAAATTCACATAACAATTAAAAGTAAAAAAGAAAAAGGGGAAAGATTTTATTTCACGTAACAATTCAAAATAATTTAATGATTAAACTTTAATTATCAATTTTATTTCACATAAGAGATTTTTAGTTAATTAATGTTAAAAAAGTAAATACATCACTTATATATTGGTTATTAAATTTTAGTTACCCTTTAAAACTAAAACCCACGATGGTAACTTATAATTCTACAACAATTTTATTTCATATAGAATTCCTTACTCGTTTTTGAACTCTAAAAAATTATATATAAATTCGAAAGATTGAAAATAAAACTAAATATTAAATTTAAAATTATATATAATTTGAATATTAAAATTTTAAAATACATTACTAATACTCAATTACGAGTCTTTATAATTGTTTGTTTGACCAAAACTTGCAATTATTCTGATAGTAATAATAAGTTAATTTAAAATAAATAAAAAACACTTTATAATCATTGTATATATAGAATAAATAAAAAATTGAAAATAATTTTTCTTATAAATTCAAAAGCCCATTACCAAATTACTTGGGACCTATTCGAGAATAACTTATTTTTTACTGACTTAAAGTTAAAATATAAGTCGACTTAAAGTTAAAATATAAATTGACTTATAAATAAAAGTGTTCGGGATTAATTTGACTGATAAGTCATAAATTAAGTTAAAACGATTATAAAGGTGTTCGGCTAATAATAACTTACAAGTTAAAATATAATGTTTATTTGTAATAATAATAATAATAATAATATCAGTAATAATAATAATAATAATAATAATAATAATAATAATAATAATAATATCAGTAATTATTATAATAATAATAGCAGTAATTATAATAATAATAATAGTAATAATAATAATTCTATCTATATTAGCAATGAAGAAGAGGGGTAAACATGTAATTTAGCAATAAAAAAGAAAAATAAAATAGACAATTCACGTGATTTGACCAACTTAAAAAACCCTACTTATAAGTCATTTTTAAAAAAATTACAAATATTTGCTTCTTCTTTTTTTAACTTACAATTCAACTTATAAATCAAAACAAAAATCATTCTCAAGAAACTTAAATTAAAAAATAACTTATAAATTAGTCAACTCAACTAAGTCAAGTCATCTAATACTTGAGTTGAACTGCCCACACGGTCACACACGCCCTTCAGCTAAAAATTGAGAACACTGGCACTATCTTATTCAGCTCATGCCAATCGCTGCCACAGCTTTGAGAGCTTGAAGCAGCTAATTTTTGCACTTTCCTCTGTGTATAAGTATGTTTTTTAATTTCCTTTAGATATATCTGATGATTTTTTTCGATTGCATGGTTGTTTTTGATGATGTTGAATTAACATACTTATGGGTATTGTTTGGTAACTGAGGAAATTAAACGAGAGAAGAAAAAAAAGAAAGCAATGAATCTATTATATTTTTTGTTTCCTAATGAATATAGCTTGTATGAATTTGTATATATATTTTCACAATTTGATATCAGTAAAGATTTTATTTTTAAAGTTCACATACAAATTGGTGATAACTGAACAAGGGTGTTGCTTATTGATGGTTAAATCGAAGGTGAATTATAGTTCTGAACTTAATTATTACAAAGGAAAAGATGCCAGATTGGTTTTCTAATTCTTGAAAGATTTACAGAATTGGATACAATTGCCAAATCCAGTTGAAAATTTGATTTAGAAAACATAGTACTTGTACTGGAATTATAATATTTGTTTTATTATACTGCAGCAAAGTTGAAGATTTTGATGAGCCCTGGTGATGAATCTCAAATTGTTTTTAGGGTTGCATTCAGTTTCATTTCCTCATGGTGTCTCGATTCTTTTCCCTGCTTGTCGTCAACCCTGCAATGCTAACCTAAAATTCAAGAAAGTAAATTTATTATGTTGTTCAATGCAGCAGAAAACAGTTGAAGATTTTGATATAAATGTCTCTGATAGCAGTCCTAATACCATCAAGAACTCTATTAGTGAGTACCCAAGTAAATATGAAAATGGAATGGAAGTACCCAAGTAAATATGAAAATGGAATGGAAGTACCCAAGTAAATATGAAAATGGAATGGAAGTACCCAAGTAAATATGAAAATGGAATGGAAGTACCCAAGTAAATATGAAAATGGAATGGAAATTTCTTTGGAGTTATACAATGATAACATATGTAGTTTATTCAGAGAAGGGGATGTCGATGATGCTATGGAAGTTCTTTCTGAGATGAAAGCTCTAGGCTTTCACCCAAACTTCATGTCTTATTCTTGCTTGATAACAGCTCTTGGAAGTGTAGGCGGGACTTCGGAAGCTGAGGCAATCTTCCAAGAAATGATATGTTCTGCGTTTAAGCCGAGACTAAAACTATACAATTTATTGCTCAGATGTTTCTTACGAAAAGGTCTCTTAAGTCTTGCAGATCAAGTTCTAGCAGCCATGGTTGATTTGGGTATGAAAGAGAATTGGGAAACTTATGAGATCCTACTCGATTATTATGTTCATGCTGGGCAGTTGGAAGATACCTGGTCAATTATTGTTAAGATGTGGCAGGAGGGGTTTCAACTGAATTCATTTGTTTATAGCAAGGTTATTGGTCTTTATAGGGACAATGGCATGTGGAACAAGGCAATAGGCATTGTGACAGAGATAAGGGAGATGGGAGTGCCACTGGATAAGCAGATATATAATAGTATCATTGATACATTTGGGAAATATGGCGAGCTAGGAGAAGCCTTAGAAGTGTTTGATAAAATGCAACAGGAAGGAATAAGACCAGACATCATGACATGGAATTCTTTGATCCAGTGGCATTGCAAGTACGGGGAACTTGCTTATGCTCTTGACTTGTTTACTAAGATGCAGCAGCATGGGCTATATCCTGATCCAAAGATCTTCATCACCATAATTAGCCGTTGGGGGGAACAGGGTAAGTGGGATGTAATAAAGAAAAACTTTGAGAATTTGAAATTCGGAGGACATCAAAGAAGTGGGGCTATATATGCAGTTTTAGTTGATATTTATGGGCAGTATGGAAGATTTCAGGATGCACAAGAGTGCATAAATGCTTTGAACTCCGAAGGTATTCAACTTTCAGCTAGCCTGTTTTCTGTGCTAGCAAATGCCTATGCTCAACAGGTGAGTTTTTCCTTATTTTTCTAGTGTTAACTGCTGAGTTCCCTTCGCTATTAGATTTTTATCATTCTTAATCATCTTATCTTTAATCTAAAACAATTTTTTTTTGGTTCTTCTCTATGAAGTCAGGATGATGCTTTAATTTTTATTTTCAATTACAAAGTTGGATGCAGTCTTACCAAACAAGACTGTCTTCTTGCCAACCTGCGAAGGGTTTTGAGGCTGGACCACATTAGCAGTTAATACGTTGTAATTGGATAAGTTATGGAACTATCAAGTCTAGCATTTATTGCATCCACGCAAGTGTGGCTAGTATCAGCCCTTCTTTTTTTTGGGTATACTCCCTATGTACATGGGCACTGTCCCCTTTTTGACCGTCTCTTCTAATATATTTTTTACTTATTAAGAAAGGGATGAATTCTCAAGACTGCAAGCAAGAAATCAGTGAGTTTCAGGCATAGAAGAACTTTCAACTGATTTGGCCCCCCTTGAAATATATTTATTTCTTACAACGTTAGAGCTTGACCCCCTTGACATAATTTTTAGGCTCTGCCCATGCTTCAAAGTGTGCTTGTGAGTGCACTTTCTAAGCAGAAACATAGTAGGTGCTGTCAACTTTGTCTTATAGTTGGGGACTTTTCTACTTGTTTATGTGTTTGCTTCAGAGAGAAAAAAAATGTCACCTATCTGATCAATCTGTATATGAGGGTTTTTGGGTTTTAGCAGCTCCTCTCTCTCTCTCTCCTCTATCTCTAATAAAGAATAAGGAGACGAATTATAAACTGTGTAGTGAATTAGACAGATCTCAGTGAAGGAATCAGGTCTTTCCATCTGGTCGTTATTTGAAGAGAATACAGTATCCAATTCCATGAACATTTGAAAGCTTTAAGAATGGAACATCACCCAATAGCTCAGAGGAATCTAGCTGGAATTGATCATGGAGTCTGCCATTGAGTTTTATGTATATATATGTGGAAATATTTTGTATATTATAACTTGTGTAAGAGATTACAAAAGCTGAGAGTTTATATACACAATGAAGGAACAATCTAGAAGAGAATATATGGAAAGAAAATGATTGAGCATACATCTAGGCCTAATTACTCTCCTTAAATTAAGCTATGCCAATTAGTCTCCTTACATTCAGTTATGCTGATTACTTTCCTCAAATTAAGCTATTTTAATTATAGAAATGATTTACAACAGATTCACAACAATATACGAAGAGCAAAAAATGATGACAAGCAAAACCCACAACATGAGGAGGTTGTGGAGGCTAAACTCTTTGCAAATACAATGGTGATAATTGCATGAGCTAGTAGGTCATTTAAAGCCAGACCTCTCCACTGAGTGTTCTTCACCTCTGACATGACACAAATAATCAAAATCTTGTTGGCTTGCTATATTGTTTATTGGGAACAATAGAAGTAATTTCATCATCATTACACATGGAGCAGCGCTGTGTCTCTGTTAAGTCACATATAAGATTTGCAAACAATCTTGGATGGTTATCCAGAAATCAGAATAGAGAGGCTAACGAATCATGTAACTGGCAAAATATCCAGAATTACAATATCAGCAATCTTAATAGTGACAATTGCACGAGCTATTAGGTCATTGAAAGTCGAAAACTCCTCGGAGGTGTTCTTTACCTCTGAAAATGATGGTAGAAACTAGTTCATCTTAGATCTTGTTTGCTTGTGGAAGTAGGATTTTCTGATCAATAGAGGTATTCAAGAATACAGGGACTGATAACTCATGCAGTACTGGCAAAATAGAGACCATGTTGGGGGGGAGTCGTAGCGAATTTTGTCAATGAAGGTTATTCAGTTATTCTACTCCTAAATATTGTTGAATGTAGATAAAGATTGTTTGGCTAGGAAGGTAGGGCATGCAAGTAATGATTGGGTGATCATAAAGAGAATAAAACAATAACATTATGCTTATTCAGATAATTTAAGACGCAATAGTTGACAGACCATATTTTTTCTTAAAAAAGACGAACAGTCATTAAATGAACTACGCAGATTCTTCATGCCTTGGTGTATTATTTTGAGTTACTTGCATACAACACTATAATACCGTTACCAAGTAGGATATGTTATGTGACCGTAAAGCACGGTTATTGCATAAACAGTTTTTTTGCTTCTTTTTCTAGGATAGTGATGACTGGCCTCTCTATTTGGTAAGCATGATTAATACGATATGCTTCAGAATATTCTTTCTTTTGCAGGGATTATGTGAACAGACAGTTAAGGTTCTTCAGCTCATGGAAGCAGAAGGAATCGAACCAAATCTTATAATGTTGAATGTGTTGATCAATGCATTTGGTATAGCTCAAATGCATTTGGAGGCACTGTCAGTTTATCACCACATAAAAGAAAGTGTGGGATCTTCTTGTGTACTACTTCATGGTTAAGATAGTTTTTTTCTCCATCTTTGAATAATGTTGGTTTTATTGCTTCTGAAGGGTGTAAGTCCCGATGTGGTTACCTTCAGTATGCTTATGAAGTCATTTATAGGTCAAGGAAGTATGACCAGGTATGCAACCATCTTACTCCAAAACCAGAATCACTAATTTTGGCAACTTCTCTCAAGTCAAATATTGCATGAGCATCACATTCGATATATCACGGTATCTAAGGCAAAATGCATTTGAATGTAAAATACTATATTCACATTGGTAATTCGCTCGAATATATGTATCAAAGTAATAGTTGAAGACATCAGCATACAGCGTAAGAGATTGATAGAACGCAAAGAATGTTTCTCCTTTTAATTATTTGGAGGTACATATTCCACTGAGGACGTGCCACAAAGATCTCATGCCATACATATTCTTTCCTTTGATAAGTCATTTCTCATACCCATAAAATGATATGATTACTTCACTCATTTTAATAACTCTGCAAATAGCTTTGTATTCCCTTTTCTTTAGCTCTTTCATTAATGCACTCAACCGGATTGCTACCAGGTATCTATAATATATAGAGAAATGGAAGCAGCTGGATGTACACAAGATAGAAAAGCTAGAGAATTGTTGCAAACTGCATTAATTGCCCTTGAACAGCAGCATTTTTAATATTATATTTGTATGTTACTATTGGTCCTGTGGCAGTAATTCTTTGCTTTTGTGTGTAACAAAATGTTAAACATATTCATGACTTGAGGGGCTCTGACACTCATAATTATGATTCACTCAGGATTTGGATTTCTGGATCTCAGGTTAGACTTAATTGTAAACACCTTCATGACAATTAGTGTCTCATTTGTATTTTGTCGTTTCTGATATATGCCTCTCCTTAGTTATTTTAATCCTTATAAAAGTCCAGTACTTCATTATTTGTGGACCTGAAAATTTGCCTCACGCTTGTGTTCCTCTTCTGTGCGCTGGGATTACAATCAGTGTTCTAAAAATTCCTGCTTAGATCCGATTAATCCCTGCTTAGGCAGAGCTAGTTAGGTCTCCTGGTGCCCCGCCTAGGCGCTAAGCCCCACTTGGCGCCTCGCTTAAGTCCAAGGCAGAAAAAAAATCTCTCCAGAAAATTAGACGGGAAAGGCGGAGAAATTAGGCGCGGTCTAGGATGAGAAATTAGGGTTGTAATTATTTTTATTTATTTATTTTAATAACTAAGTTACAAAACGACGGCGTGAGAGTGGATGATGAAGTTGAGGGTTGTTCGGGCCTTACTTTGAAAGCGGTTGGTGAAGTATTCAGAGCATATAACGTTGGTGAAGCATTCAGAGCATATAACGTGCTAGAGCCTAAGAGAAGTAGTATAAATGTTAGAATAAAAGAACTCCATGAATAATATTTTTTGTCTGATGATGACACGGAGGAAGATGGAGATGAAGAGTATGAGTGCGAGTCTAATAGAGACATTATATTAGAGGGATATGGAGAAGAAAAGTTAGAGATATAGAGGGATATAGAGATTAAGACTATTAGTTTATATTTTTTATTATTTGTTTGTGTTTGAATTTTGAACAATTACATGTTTGTGTTTGAACTTTGACATTGGCAATATGGATATGTGTTTGAACTTTAAGCAAATGCTTTTATTATCTTTATTATATATTGTTTTGTTTTATATTATTGTTTTGTTTGAATAAATGTAAGATAAAATATTAAAATTGGTTTAAAATAAAATTCTCCCCGGCCCGCGCGCGCCGTTTAGAACATTGATTACAACTTACAGCCCCCTGAAATTCAGCTTTGACAAGTCTAATTTGCATTTGGGCGTGGTTGGTCTATTTGTGTCGGGTCATGTGACTGTGAAGTTTGATAAAGCTTTTGGCACTAACGAAAAACTGAAAGCTTAATTCAAGTTGCTGGTTCTTTCTTGGTTTGCGTTATCCGTAACAGATACAGGTATCCATTTTTTCTTAATATAATACCACTTTGCCAGCAAAAACTCAGTCTTCTGATGAGTATTGTCCTAATTCTAGTTGTTGTATGCTGAATATGCATAGGCTGGCTGCTACAGGTACCATGGGTGGTGTCGTTCATATGGTTTCTGCTGATATGTTTCTACCATTGATTGGCGTATAGAAGTTTCTCCTGCAGCTTCTCCTGGTTGGCCAAACAAGGCGCTTGAGCTCGTGTAATTTACTGGCTCTTCCGTGTATTAAAAAAGGGAAAAAAAAAGGGAAAAAAAAAAGCTTTATGAAATTTAGTTGGTTATTCAAGTCCTCTTTTGTCCATTGTACTTCTGCTCATCTCTTGGTATAAAGCTCAAACAAACTTTACCATTAAGATATCAGTTTTGCCAGTTGCAATGTTATTGACAAACTTTTTTTTTTCCTTTCAACAATTGGAACTGTGAATTAATTTCTAATGATTTATGAGGAATAACAGGGAGGGAGGTAGTGGTTGGCAGTATATTTATTATCTTTTCTTTTTTGGGCGGTTGGAGTGTGGGGTAATGTGGATGATTGGTGGTTGCCAACATGTGAAAGTTGGTTCTTTGGTGACATTGGATGTACTATTGTGTTTCTTCTTGATTGTGGATTGTGATTGCTATACGACTTGAATTGTCAGTCTTAAAAATTTAAAGGAAATCATATTAATTTTTGAATATTAAAAATTTACAGCTTGACCTTAAAAAATCAAAATATAACTCTAATTTGTTTTTTTTTTAGAACACATAATTTTGAAATGGAGTATTTGTCGATGTGTATGCGACTGTATATGGTATTAGTATATGATTAGTAGACAGCTGAGCTGACTCCGAGTCTCTGCCGCTGCGGTTCCATCTTGCTCTATCTATCTAAGAGACGAGGACCACGATAACTTTTTTTGCTAGCGAATAACAAGTTGTGCATGTCTTATACTCTACTAGTAGACGCCATTTCCACCTTTAATTTCCTTTTATCATAAACATGGCATTGTTTTATTTAAATTAATCGCTTTTATTAAGATCTGGGACTCCGAAACTGTGAGACGTAAAAATACATTAATAGGAGCCGATAACCATCTTTCGGCTAACCTAGACTCTTTCGACTAACCTAACCTACTCCGTCTCTACATAAAATTCTTAACATGTCATTCATTATCTTTATTCTTGATTAATTAAATATCATCTTGTCACCATTAATGTATTTATATTTAATATTAGAGATACAATTGGAAAAATATATATTTTTCCTTAATATTCACAATTTTTAAAACGTATAGATGAATTATTATTAGTTCATGTGTTCTACTTGTACCTTCTTTCCCGCATCATGCTGGGGTTGTGATAGCGGAGGTAGATGATTTTTTAGGACAACTTTGGAGTATTATTTATCTCGGTGAAGATAATCAACTTTAGCCCCATTTCTTCACAAAAGAAAGGAGCCTTGAAACTCCAGGTTCTCAATAATGTTCTCACATACATGCAGTGAAATATACAAAATACTTCCATTTTTTCATAGTAAAGAACAGCACCAAAACCAAATCCGTCCATGCGTAAATAACCAGATAGGATGAGATCTGTAGCATCTAACTCGCTCAATACCACCACACTAAGCATATTATGGAGATAAAAACCAGTCTTAATCTACTGCACTAGATATACTATATAACATACTACATCAAACACCTTCACTAGACTTATTATCAAGTAGTTCAGTGACCATCATCAAAAATATCCCTTGTATGTGGATGGTCTTCAGCCTCCTACGCGTCAGGGCAGGGGCTTCTCCAAATCCTCGAGTGGACGGAAAAAGGCCTTCTGCTCCAACACAGATTCTTCACTAGCATTGGCAGAAGAGGAGTGTAAGCCTGCAGCTGAATTTTCCTCACTAGCTGGTCCGAAGACTCCAGTTTTTGGGTGTGGAGCCCAGTACTTGTCAGATTGTGGACTGATAAATTCGTCAGGGACTACCGTGGGTTGAATCTGATCATCAGGGTTCTTATCATACACAGACTCGTGCACCGCCCTCCTGCATTTTATGATCGTACCCAATACTAAGTAACAGAATTTGCCGGTAAGGTGCATAGCTTTCAAGAAAATATAATAAACAAGGATACACAGTAGTAATTAAGGACATGCTATCATTCCCAACAAAAAAAGATTAACAGATATGTTTATTGTTAAATAATGCAAAACAAATTATAGTAATGGAAAATTCAGACTATGAGGCATTAGGTAGGTATTTGTCACATATCAAGTTACTCAGGCACATAGTATTGATAGTCACGGTATTAATCTCTCCACCTAATCTGATAAGAATTTGCTATCAACCAAACTTGTCATATCAGTTACAATGATTTTAGAGAGTTTCCTTTTGTTTTATGGCTTCATTTTGGAATGTTTTTCCTTTTCTTTTGTCTACATGAAATGTCCAGAATTCCTGTTGCATGTTGTTATTTTTTAGAAGAGTTTGCTTCAAGAGCATGGTTTAGGTAGAATTACAGTTAAACCCCTTTCCCCTTCCACCAAAACACGAGATTAGGATTTTGTTACTTTTATAATTACACTAAAAAGTTAATACTCCTGGATGTACTTGCGATTAAGAAATTGCTATAAATGAAAAGGAACATAAACAGCAAGAGCATCTACGCAGGTCTTCATAAATATATTTATTATCACTATAGATTATATAGCTTATGCAGTCACATTCAGAAGTCCACTATCCCATGATATATGATCAACTAAGGCAGTCACAATCAGAACGAATTGCATTGATCAAGGATTTTAAAGATTGTGAAGTCCTATAACAATTGGGTCCAAACCAAAAGGTTTGTGCTAAGATTTTTTTTTATAACAAGTTAGTCAAGCAGGAGTAAGATGAGGCAGTCAGCAGCAGGCATTATCAAATTTCTTGTCTTGACAAGTCATTAATACATTTGGGTTATGTGGAATTAATAAAGGAAAATTCTAAACTTACCCGGAAAAATTACCTGCTAGCCTTACCCGCAAAAAAGATAAAAGAGTATGGCCCCATTTCATTTGTATTTTACAAATGAGGTGAGACCATATTCATTTGTCTTTATGAGGGTAAGGCTTATGAGTAATTTTTCCGGATAAGTGTAGAAGCACTCATTAATAAATAGTAAAAATAGGTGTTTGTATTAAGTTCAAAAATTGTGTTTTCTCCTAAACTTAATAAGTCAGTCCTAGTGTTAACTTTTCAACATTTATTATGGTAGTCATAACTCAAAAGGAGACTGAAAGATCAAGTTTGGCAAAAGCCTAGTAGGAATATCTCAACTACAACAATAACTTCATAAGTTCAATTGGAGCACAATTACTCAATTCCCAGATCATTTTGCACTGGTAGTTACAGGTTTTAATTGCATGAACTAACCATAATCCTTTAATAAATTATCCATGTTAAGAAACTAAAGGCAAGGAGATAAGGGAACAGAAACAGAACATAGCATCAGCAAGCGTTTTTCTTTCATATACTTACCGTTAAAACATATCAACAATTGATACTCCCTCCATTCCAATTTATTAGTTGTTATAGCATAAAACATAAGAAAATATTAAGAATTTCATCGTTACTTCATAATTAATATAAGTCTCAATTTCCATATTTACCTTTTTATGTTTTTGTTATAAAACGTTAAATAAGAGAGAGGAAAGAGAATAGTAGCGTTTTTATGGGAATAAATATCCTTTTTCAAGACAGAAATTAGGGATATCATCATAAGAATGGAGAGAGTAAAGTCCATTAAAAAAAATGTAGGAATAAAATGCTTTCTACCTTTCTCAACTGAAACCTGTTTCTCAACTAAACACATTATGGTAATTAAGCAACCAAAAATGTAAGTACATTATTTTTAAATTTAATGAACTGCATCATCAAAATTCAAAGTAATACACATGCATCCGGTCCCCCACTATTAGGAGATAAATTAATTAAAAAACTAATAGATAAATTCAACCAATCGCGGTCATATTTGTTGCTTAGATAAAAGGAAAGACGACTTTGGGTTGCGTTAGTGCCAAAAGCCAGCGGCTAAAATTACCAGAATGACCAAACTGGATCAAAAAAGGAACAGAATACCAAAAATACCCTCCACGTGTAGGTTGTAAGCTTCCCAGTCCGATTCTCAAGGAGGCTAAATTTGTCCATATGCATTGCTCGGCCACCGAGTTCGAAAAAACTATTACTCCTATTAAACTATTATTAAGACGGAACTACCAAGGCTGAGCAGAGTATTTAAAGCGGTAAAATGACGGTTAACTTAAACTATCCGTAAAAAACAAATAACACTAACATCATAAATTTCGCCATCAGGATGGATGATTCAGCTTTGCCTCAGTAGTTTGTTAATGTTATTCCACGATCAAGTTCATTGAGAATTACAGATCACTATAAATAAAAATCAATACAAAAAATCTGTAAAAAAGATATACTCTATTAATATCGGCAAAACTGATGCTATTATTACTCTCGGAGTTCGAAATCGATATAGTACTCCAATTACTATTGGAAAAACTGATAAGTAGTAGCAAATTATACACAGGTTATGCATCAAAAAGCCATAATCATCGCACTCTGGAGATCATATGTACACTGAGATCATCATCATCAACATAT
Organism: Hedera helix; assembly: GCA_947179155.2. NCBI lineage: Eukaryota > Viridiplantae > Streptophyta > Magnoliopsida > Apiales > Araliaceae > Hedera > Hedera helix. Next base: position 1,913,815 of record OX359266.1, on the reverse strand, counting down.
ATGTAAAAAAAAATGCTTCAAAAAAATAATATAAACATATTAATCACTAAAAGTATAAAAATATTACCTGAGGAAGAGGGAAAGAGGCTGAATTGGATCGAAAGAAGTTCCGATGCGGATCTGGTTGACGAATCGCTTCCCGAAGCCGACGAGTCCCCGACTGTACGAAGTAGCGGCCATACAAATACGTATGTATTCTAGAGAGAAAATTAGAGATGGAGTTTACCTTATCTAATTGTGACCTTATTACAAGACTTCACTCAAAGCTCTCGTATTTATAGCAGTAAAGGACGAGATCTGGCTCTTTATCCATCCCACCTGTCCCTCTTTTCCCATGTATACACCTAACCCCGTACAGTATCAAGTACTACTTCCGTTCGTTTACCGTCAACTCACCGTATGCTTTTGCTTGTTTAGAAGATGGATTGGTTACGGCGTTACACTATCCTAAATCCTAAGTCATACAAACAGGATATTATTGGGGAATATTCGTATATCTTATAGAAGTCTGTAACAGTGCTTGACGGACTGTTCGAGAAACTATAAAGTATTTTTGGTTGGGAAATAATATCTCGTATAATTAAATATTTTTGTTTGGAAAATGACATATTCATAAATAAAAAAATTGTAATTTTATATATTGAACTTTTTTGTTGTATGCATAGAAATAATAACTTTTTTAAAATAAATATATGATTAAAAAATAATATATCTCGCTATCAACTTTTTTATTATTAATTACGTCAATAATTAATTATAATAATTTTATTTAATCTCGTGTATTGATATAGATTTTAATTGTGCGTCGATAAATATTTTTGCTATACCTAATAGGAGTTTAGGTAATATACTGAATTAACTTTGTAATGATATCTTAATTTCATATATTAATATTTTTCATAATTATAATTTAACATAAATTTTGGAAATTCGTATTTTTATTTAAAAAAAATATATTTTTATAAAATTCTCTTCATATAATAAATAAATGAGACCCGTATTATATGAGTGAGATTATATAAAAATATTAATTTTTTTCTTGAAATACCACTTTCCTAAAATTTTCGTGACACTTTTTGCTTAGTTGGGTTTTTTGTCCCTTCTTTTTCAGTGATGAAGATTAGCACAACGGATTAGAAAAGATTTAGATCACACGTCATGAAAACCATATGAATTTGAAGGTGACCGTTTTGCCCTGTTCGGTGGATATTTGTACTAATTTGCCATTATTGGGACACGCTATAAACGCGGATTCCATCGAGGGAAATTTCTCATGAGGTTTCCGGTGGATGTCATGTGTATATATATATATATAGATATATATATATATATATATATATCTGCGTAAAAGAATGGAATAATCAATAATCTTTTCATTTCTGAAAATGAAATCGTGGGATTTTGTTTTCTTGAGCAATCCTTTGGTTGCTAAGACATTTTGACGTTTTTTGATTATTTTTTTTGACAGTTAATATTTTTATAAATTTTCAAATATTAATTTTTATTACAAATTCAAATTTATATATGGTATATTTCAACGTGATTTTTAATAATAATTTTTTAACGTTAACAATTTATAATAATAATTACATTTTAAGTGTGTTTTTATTAACATGGATAGACGAATATTTATCCGTCAAAAAAATAAATTAATTTTACACATGTTATCAATATAATCAGTATGGAGATTTTTTAATATATTAAATATTATACTCCTAAAAATCTTCCTAAAATACTCGAAATATTATCGAATCCAAATCATAATTAGCCTTTTGTTAAGACTGCAATGTTTAATCTTAAATATATATATATATATATATATATATATATATATATATATATACACACACACACTAGTTTGCAGAAAATATTTTTAATTTTATAAAATGAGTTTATCTCATATATTCATGTTAACAACAAATATATGTTACAAATAAAATTATAGCTATGAATATAAGGGGAGTAGGAATCTACAACGGTACCGCTCTTCTTCTCATATGGGGTAGGCATTTAATTAAGAAACATGAAGTGAAAAGAGCGACATTAGTTTAGAATATTCTAATCTCTCTTTTTGAAGTACCTTAAACAAAGAAAACGAAAAAAGAAGCAACTATCTTCTCTCTTTTATTATTCCCAGGCATAATAATCTTTTGAATAATTTCCTAGGGTTTACGTTTATCTCTTTTTCATTTCCCCTAAATTAAATTCTTACCCTGATTATATGCCGTGAGTAATAGCATCTTACTTTGTTCCATGATGTCCTCAAAATGTACCATTTTTAATTTTTTTAAAAGTAGTCGTTTGATAATGTCAGACCAATATTTATAAGGTCAAAATAGCGGATTAGGTTATCTTTTATCACATATATTCTTTAATTTTTTTTAGATATACATTTAATGAAACAAAAATTACACATTTCAATAATATAATTATTTGTGACGAATTTTATTGTATCACTAATTATTTATATGTACATATGATATCAAAATAACGTACTTGGTGACACTTTTTATATTTTTTTTTCGTAACATTTTAAACTTTCAACGATTTTTATTAATCAGTCATATTAATATTTAATAAAAAAATAGAAGAGTATATAAAAAGAAAAAGAAAAACAAACGTGGTAGATTTCATGTGTGTTAAATTTTCCTGCTTCCAAGTTCAAACCATTTGAAATGAAAATTATAAAATAAAGTAGAGGGGAAGAACCGGAAAAATTAGAAGAATAATTAAATTATTTAACTCCGGTTAAACATTCAATTATGAATCGACAACGAAAGAAATATTTTAGCTGACCAAGCGACATGAATGTTTTTACAAGGAGTCCAGGAATAAGATTTTCATGTGATTTTTTGTTTATTTTCTAAAATTATTTTTTATGTATATCAAAATTTATTAGGAATTTTTTGAAAATCTTTTCAAATCAAAAGTTTGGGCTTATTTAGCTACGCCATGTGCAGATTCGATAATACTTAATTTATTTAGTTTGAGTTAATTTCAGATATTCTTAAATTTAAAACTGATATAATTTATTTAAAATAGTAAATTTTATAACTAATAATATTATTTTAAATAATTTATGATATAAATAATTATATTGACATAAATTAAATAAATTTATCTCAATTATAAATTTTAAAAAATTAAAATTAATATTTTAAAAATTAATATAAATTTGATAATTTAAAACAGAAGGATTACGTATAAAATACTATTAATATTTTCTAGAAATATTAAGTAATGATGTTTTGTAATTATTTATGTAATAACTTTTGTAAAAAATAGTGGGACTTATCATATAAATGGTGACCTTCACTATTTTTTATAAAGGTCATTGATAAAAGGGTTTTCTTAACATGTGCCCTAAAGGCACATGTTAAGCGCAAAAAACAAGAGACATGATTCATTAAATATTATTTATTTATATATTTATACTGAATTCAATACATAAAAAAATGCTCAATATACTAGTGGATCCCATGTATTAAATTCAGTGTAAATATATAAATAAATAAAATTTAATATTATTTTTCGTATTTAATATGTGTTCTAAAAGCATATGTTAAAAAGAACCTTGATAAAGTTATTGACAAGATTATTGAATATTGTAAAACTCTAAAATAAAAGAAGGTATATCTTAAGTATTATGTTTGGGGGATATGTGCTTTCCTGATTGCACCGACCACCGAGTTAATCCCGGAGTGTGAATTTTCTGAGAGTGATGGTGAGATGTGACAGAATCAAGTCGAATCTTCAAATAAAATTGTGTATATTTTAGGATAAAATGCATTTTACCATTCATTTTATTTGATGTTTACATGATTTGACATTTTACCAACCGTGATTAGAAACAAAAAATACTTTCACCATAATGACATAAATATACAGACTATTTACCTTAATCACACAAATATAAAGACTATTTCCATTTTAATACTGAAAATAATAAAATATTATTGAAAACTATATCTTCTTACATATAAGTATGAATTTATCAAATAAGGTTAACCAAGTGTCAATTAACATCCATATAAATCCTTATAAGGATTAACAATCGAGATTAAAAAATTAAAATTCGTCGTCTGCTATTAATTATAGTAGATAACTAAGTCGTCTACTACTAATAATAGTGGATACTAAAAATTTTATATTATCTCATTCGCTACTATTAGTATCGGATATATCTGCTATTAATAGTAACAGATGTATCCGTCGTCCGCTATTATTAATAACGAAAATATCGTAAATTCACTTATAATCTCGACAGTTTATTCTTGCATTAGATGATAGTGATGATATTTGTCTATTTTTGATCTATAATAAATATTTACTATGAATCATTTTTCATATACACACTCATATATGGCCAATTTGTGATACAAACATGATCTAATTACATATAAGAGGGGTTGATTGTGAAGTGAGAATAATTTTAGAAAAGAATTGACCTATTTTTGTAAAATAAGTTTATATCCTAATACTTTTTTATTTGATAAAATAAAATTTAATTATGTAATAGAGGGATTGGTTGTGAAGTGGGATTTTTTTTATTGATTAAAAAAATTTGACCTATTTTTAAAATAATTTTTTTTATCCCAATACTTTTATATTTGATAAAGTATAGTTTAATTATGTATTTGAGTGTTTGCTTGTGAACTGGATTTTGTTTAATAAAAAAACTATCCTATTTCTTCATTTGATATTTTATAATTTAGTTATGATTTATGTAATTGATATAGGGTTAATTATTTTTTAGTTAATACCCCTTAAGATGTAAACAAAAGGAGGGTAACAACCATTTTTACATAATTTAAAAGAGTTATCACAAAAGTAAATGTTAGTACCCAGAGACGCACAAGTGATCTAGAAGGGGGGGGGGGGGTTGAATAGATCTTATTAAAAACTTTTTCTTTTAATATTAAGTTCAAAGATTTAATAGCAATTAACAAACTTACTTAAGATTTGTTTGCACAGCGGAATATTAGTTTGAAAACACCCCTTAAAGATTTGTAAAACTTCTCCGTTAACTTTAAGATTATTTTGAAGAAAGTCACTTGTTAAGTAAACTAATTCACAGTCATATGTAAACATATATATATATATATATATATATATATATATATGTATATATATAAGACAGAATGTAAATGACTGAATGTAAATGACACCAGAGAGTTTTAAGTGGTTCAGAGACTGAATAACTCCTACTCCACTCTTCTACTACAACGAGTAGGAAATCCACTAAGGATGGTTTATACGGAACCCTTCAAGCTCATTAGCCTGGAAACTCTGGTTCACTAAGAACCCTTCAAACCCAGCAGGTTTGGTTAGTTTAGTCACAAAGACAAGGACATTACTGCCCTCTTCAAGTCCAGCAGACTTGGCTCCTTTAGTCACTATGACAAGGACAACTGCCCTCTTCAAGTCCAACAGACTTGGCTCCCTGATCATTTGAAAGAGGTTGGAGTTGCTACTGAGTTGTACTTTAAGTCCTATTGTCTTTAAACACTCAGTAGCAGGATGTGATCATTCATGGGATAATATTGAGTTCGACAATGATGCTTGACTTCTTTATATGCTCAATATCATCTTGTGATCACCCATTGTGCTGCTAGGCTTTTGTACTTCAGCTCCTTTGGTACTTGATAACTTCTCGAGATGAACTCCTGAGATGACTGTGATTATCCTTTCTTTTGGTACTCAGTTGTTCCTTCTTATCATAGACAGATTATAGCTTCTCGAGATGGGCTTCTGAGATGACAGTGATGCTCCTTCCTTTTGGTACTCAGTTGCTACCATGTATGTATCAAGTTGGCGTTTAAGCTTCTCTCTTCCATGTGCCTAGTAGCTCTGAACACTTCTCTTGTAATAGAGTTATGCATCTCTATGTTTCTCTCAATTCAGTGTTTTTGTTCTGATGGATCGTAGAGTCCTTCAGTATATTCATTTTCTGTTTCACTCTACGATCGGTTGTTGTCTATCATCATTTTTCTCGTGTATTTCTTTCAACAACTTCAACAACCACCCTCTTCTGTTTGTTATGTATGCCTTTATATCTCTGAGCATATTTTACCGTTGAGATAAATCCCGTTGGTTTCCTTTGGCTTTGTGCAGATCTTAAATATCTTCGATGTTTGACTTTCTTGCCACTTGTGTCAGTGCTTTTCCCTTTTCTGACATGTTCTGATATATTGACCTGTAGCTCAGCTTTCTCTGACTTTATAGCCGTTGCACTCCCAGAGTTGTTCAGCAAGGAGTATTATTTCCTTTGTTAATTAATCTTCTGATTTATCAATAAATACCTTCCTTGACTTTTAGAACCAACTGTTCTGATGCATTCAGAGATGTCCCATTGGTCTGACTTTATTCACCATTTTCCTGAGCAGTGGGTCTTGACTTATAGTCGTTTAGGCACAACGTCTACTACAATTCTGACATGCATCTGTATCTTAACAACATTTAATCTTTCCTTAATCTGGGCGAGGAGTATTCCCTTTTCTCTTGCACCATATAGCCGTTCTGTTAGTCTACTTGCCTTGACCTGCTTAATGAATTCGTTGAGTGATAGACTGTCTACTTTGTTTCTGCGAATTCAGCTTCATGAATGTTACTTGAGGTATGTCAAGTGAAACGTTGAGTTAGAACGATCTTTTCTCTAACTCTGCGACCTTGTTGCTCTGGTCAGATCGTAGAGTTTGTGCTTGCAATGCTTTGCTTTGATTTCGTTCTACGATCTTGTAGGTTTGATCAAATCGTAGAGTTAGTTAACTGTAGTGCTTCTTAGTGGAATCGTTGAGTTGCAGTCTGTGTTGCTTCATCCTTTAATTCTACTCAACGATAGTTCCATGTGTATAGCAATATTCTGTTATTGCCTTGTCATTTTGTTCCACTCTGTTAGGGTTTCGACACAGTGAAAGCAGCAGAATTTAAAAATTTTTCGAAACCCTAAGACATGATCCATGCGAAAACAGATTAATCAGAGGTTTAGATTATTTTACCGATTATCTGAGATGTTGAGAAGACGATGGAATTCTGGAACGGCTTCGAATCTTCAACGCAATCCAGCGACTGCGTCTCTACAGTATCCACACGAACGCTCCGCGAATCGTCCCACGATCTACAGCAAAAGGAATCTGCGGTACTAGCCACCAAGATCAGGATTTCTAACCTATTTTTCTCTCTAGCCTCTTTCTGAAAGCGGCTAGGGTTTTAGTTTTTCCTTACGTAACTTTTAGACTACTGATATATCATATATATAGTAGTTAATAGGAATTAACTAAAACCTAAAATAAATAGAAAAATAAAATCCGAATTTATATATATTATATTTAATTAAGTCTTACTTAATTAATATACATATATACAAATTATCCTATTAATTTAAATTCGTAATTTTTAAATACTATCAATCATATTGACATATTTAAAATACTTACAATTTAAATTAATTCCCTTTTAATTACGTTCTAAGTGTGTGACCCTATAGGTTATTATTATGTTGGCAATAATTTTAAAATCATATTATAAAATTATAAACAGTGAGCGGCATCTAGTAATGCATCACTGCTACCCAAATAATAATAAGATCGGTGATTCGATACAACCTTTTCGTGACCAATGTTTCAATGTAATTTAATCCTTTTAACCTTATATCCTAGATTAAACTCGAGGCATGGAATGTGTCATACTCTTCATAATTTAATCTGAGTTTTCTTGATCAATGAGTAGACTATATGAAACAAATCAATATTTGAGCATGGCCATGCATTTCATAGTCCTACTCAATCAAGAGGCCTATGGATATCACCCCTAATATATAGGAGGGTTAAATTCCATCTAGATCACTCATATTCCTCACACGATTCATGATGTACCCAATAATCACCTTTATTGTCCACCATATTAAAGGTGACATTTGATGATATCAAAGTACATAAATTCTCGTGTAATAATATAGCGACTTCAGGTCGGAGGATCATTACATCATTGTCACTATAAGAATTTCTTATGACACTTTGCATAATGCTCCATGTAGAATTCTCATGGTGGGTCAGTCCAGTACATTGTTCTCTAACATGTACCTATGCATTGACTCAAATATCTCATATATTTATGGCCAATGAGATTTGGCCATCAGTCAATCCACATACTAGTCTCAATGCATCATTGTTGTCCCATTAACAATGATACTCGACTAGGGACATTGAAGAGCAATGATACTAATTATAATTATATAATCTCATGTTCAAGTCACATACTTAAAGCTATATAATTCGTATCATTATTCTAAGGGCTTTTATTATGTTAACATTTATATAACGCAGTAAATGAAATCATAATAAAATAATCAATTTATTCAATCAAATATAATATCAAAAATGTTAAGCAATTACATCAAATAATTAGCCTCTAGGGCATAAACTCTAACACACTCTACGATCTCTTCTATCAGCATACATTCCAATCCTTGTAAGCTTGCTCAACAATTTTACTCTACGATTTTGCTAGAGAGATTTTGCTAGAGAGTGTGTATCGTAGAATACATTTCTTCTCTGGTTCAGCGTTATCTGCAGGCTAGCTTGACTGTCTGTTCGACGATCGTAGAGTTCAGCTCTACGATTTGTACTTGAACAGTTCTTTAACTTTACTCGTATATCCTGTAGACTTCTTGCATATCTGTCTCTCTTTGATGATCGTAGAGTTATCCTGGTAAGGAGTCGTAGAGTTAACTCTACGATTTATACAAAATCGTTGAGTCTTCTTTGAAAGAAATCACAGTGTCCGTTCTACGATCGTATAGACTGATCAACCTAACAGATTTGATCTTTTCTAACCAAGTCCTTTCTTATATTATTACATCATTACATATTGAAAGGACTTTTACAGACTTTGACATACATAAATACATCAATGATTCATTCTTATGCTACTCTGCTTATATCATACATCTTTTATGCAGAGTGACTTCTATTGAAAGATCAACCTAACATTTCTGATCTTTAGTCTAAGTCCTTTGTACACATATATCATTAAAAGGACTTTACAACATATGAACCATATAACTTTCATCCTCTTTAATAAGCAGCAGATAGTTTATAACAAGATCATATTTGCATTATATAAGTGTGCATATCACAGTGCTTGAGATAGGAAATATATCATACACACATGACAAGGTAAGCATATAATTAGATTAACATATAATCACATAAGCACCTTCAGAACATTCACGCACAGAATCAAGTAAGCACATAAACACTGTTTCAGAAACACATTGACAATCAGCCATATAATCACATTGTAAAATCACTTTGTCAAATAACCATATAAGCACATTTAGAACATCTATTCACATAATCAAGTAAGCACATATAATCACTTTGTCAAATAACCATATAAGCACATTTAGAACATCTTGACAATTACACATATCAGCACATTTACCGCAAACCTTTTTGCACAACAGTCATCATCATCAAATTAAACAACCTTCAACAATCTCCCCCTATTTGATGATGACAAAACAAATAGACTTATTGAAATGACATTCATATAATGCATCTACTTGACAGTTGATTTATGTCTTATGATACAGTGAAATACTGTATGGCTAGTGCAAAAGGATGATTTCATTAATTAAGCATTCTTACAAAAAGTTATATAGTTATACATACTTACAGCTGCTCTTTATGTTTCGACTTTTCTCCCCTACTGAGTTTGCTAGCTGTCTTCCCCTTAGCTGATTGATTCTTCTTTTTCATAGCTCCCCCTGTATTCTCTGTCTCCCCCTTAGTTGGTTACTCCTCCTTCTTCATAGCTCCCCCTGTATTCTCTCCCCCTTTTTGACATCATCAATTATGAAACGTATGGAGCTTGCAGAGTTACTGCGGATTTTAGAAGGATATTTTGAAGTCTATCACAGAGTTTTGAGACTCTACGAGACTAAGAGTAAGTAAATTTTCATGGTCCATAGAGTGTTGGGACTCTATGACTGGAGAATTGGTATTTTGAGAGATGTTTGCAAAGTTTTGGGACTTTACGAACAGGGAGGTGGTGCAGGGTGATTAAGGGTTTAGTAAGTCACAGCCGAGGACTTTCTGATTTATGCATTTTGATTTTCCACAGAGCTGGACAGATTCCAGATGGATATTTCCTAGCAACTTTGGTAGTGAGAATAGAAAGGTTCGCTGCTTATTAGTGTGGTTGCAAAGGTCATTGCCTTTGTGAAATGTTGGGCTACTAATGAAAGATTTGGAAAGGTTGAGTAGCTCCAGCTGATAGAACTTTGATCATTCATGACTATTGCCCTTAGAAGTGGTAAAATGGGAATGAAACTCAACAGATGATTATGATCCCAAGCAATAGAGCATCTTTCTATCTGTCTGGCATGCTTCCTTCTTTCTCTACGTCTCCTTTTGATCTGCTTTGATCGATATGCTTCAAATTTCTGCTTTTCCAGTTTTCTTAGCAGTCTTACTTTCTTCAGCTTCTTTTCAGCTTTCATCCTTATTTGTCTCTCCTTGTGATTTGATTTGAAACTCCTGCCTATGTTCTTCATAAAACCACTTAATCCTTTTCTTGACCTTCTTGACCCGTCTTTTGATTTATCCACATCATGAGTGTTGGTCTCTTCTTGACGGTGTTTATCTTCTTTCACCACAGTTTCTTGACAGTCTCCTTCCTCATCTGATTCAGTCTTTCCAGCTTCAGAATTTTCAGAGCATTGTTCCCTTGGTACATCATCTTTTTCAGCTACATCATCATCATTGTTGAACTCAGGTGTTGAGTCTTTTTCAACTGGTTCAATTTCCTGATCAGAACCCAAAGAGACTTCCTTTTCAGACAGGCTATTTTTATGACATTCTGATCTTTCCTCTGAAGAGCCTGTAGATGTTTCCTCTTTTGAACTGTCAGAAGTTCTTTCTTCAGAATCAGAACTTGCTTCATCATCAATTTCTATCACCTGAGGTGGTCCTGCAGTGATTGAGCTTCTCCACTGTTCTCTGATTCTCCAACTTCTTCTTGGAGCAATGTGAGGAACTTTCTTTTCTGTTTTCTTCTTCTTCTTCTTTACTTCAGATACTTTGGGGTTCATCTTTTCCTTCTTAGCTTTCCCTGAACAGACATCTTTCTCTTCTTCAGCCTTCTCTATTTCAATGAATTTTCTTTTCTTCTCTGATTCCTGACTATCATAGATCACAAGAGTTTTGTTTCTTGATTGTTCATTTTCCTCCTGTAATATCTCCTCAGATATGTCTTTCATTTCCCTTTTTCCTTTTCCCTTTGATTTCACTCCCATCTTATTGCTGAAGCTCATAGAACCTCGTGACTTTTTACCCTTATTGGCATGAGGATTCTTTTTCCAATCTTCAAACAGCCTTGGAGTAATTCTTTTGTTGCAGTTTAGAACTTCTCCTTCATCTTCCCCAATTTCATTTGCCAGTAATTTCTTCAAAATGATGCTTATGAATCTCCCATAAGACATCTTGGGAGTTGGCTTTCCAGCTTCAGCTCTTGTCTTTGTATCATCTATCCATCTCTTTATCCACCCTAAGAGAACTGCTCCGAAGTTGATTTTCTTTCTTTGAGCAATAGCAGTCATCAGCCTCAGTTGATCTTCACTGATAGTATCATATGCGGTGTCTTTGCATAGAATACTCTTTCCAACAATATCAGCCAGAAACTCATACTGCTGAGGGAAATCTTTCTTCTTGATTCCTTTGAGAGGAGACTTCTTTTCATAGCCCATCAATTCCAATCCAAGTTCAATGTTAATCTTATCAAGAGAAACAATTCCTCCTCTTGGAATACCTAGACTGAGATTGATTTCAGAAACCCCAAATTGCAATGTGATTTCCTTAACCTTTGAGATGAGGGTGTTTCCTCGGTAATCAGCATTTGAATAGAATTCTTTCACAAGCGAAGAGAAAATCCTGGTGCTAGTTTCCAAACACATGGTGAAGCCAGCATTCTTGACCAGATGTAAAATATCCTTGTATTTCTGCTCTGCATCTCCGAATTTTTCAAAACAAACAAGATTTCCAGGAATGACTTGAAGAGATGCCATGTGATTAAACTGATTTGGAGAATAGCACAGAGAAAGATACCAATATCGGTTTCAGAAGAATTTTCGATTTCTAGGGTTTTGATGAGTTTTGGGAGAATGGGTATTGACAACTGACGGGGAATGACCATTGTCAGTTTAAAAACAAAACTTATGCTAGTTCCCTCTTATTTTTGCAGAGTACACGTGCCAGATACTTATTTGAAGAACGTAGGTTTAACCTTTTTAATTTCCATAAATGGAGCACATCAATTATTCTAACCCACTTGAGTTTGAAGAGCGTGTGGTTCACTTTCTCTGTATAGTAAGCTTGACCAGTTCGTAAAGTTGGCTGCAAGACACTCAACCATCATCCTTTCAATAGATGGCCTTGAAGACTGGTGAGAATTGAATGCTGGAAAAAAAAGGCTCTGAAGAAGTTTATGGGAAAGATATTGTTATGAGATGCAAACATAGACTCAATGTTCTACGATCAGGAAGATGAACATGGTGACTCTACGATTTGGGATGATAAGGCTTGCTTGGTTATTAGTCACAGGATTTGGAGATTATTATCGGAGAGATAAGTGCATTTGGTTCATCAATCACATTATTTTGGGACTTTGTGACTGGAATGAGAGAGGTATTCCAATGAAGAACCGATTTACCTTCTGCTTTCCTTCTGAAGTGCAATCGTAGAGTTATGATTTGAACTGCTCTACGATCTCTGTTAAGACTGGAGACTTTAGATGAATTCAGAGATCTTTGTTAAGCCTGGTTGATAGCTCAATGACAGCCTTCTGAAAGGACTTTGTAAGGATCGTTGTCATGACTCTGGTTATCATGTAGAGGTTGCTCTTTGATTTTGCTGGTTTCGTAGACTGGTTGTAGAGAGTCGTAGAGTGACTGACTGTGTTGACTCTACGATCTTGAGCTTTATGACGAGGAGACAACTCTGCGTTCTTTGGAGAGGACACTTCATCTTTCCAAGCCTTATTCTGCGATCGCCTGACATACTCTACGATCCTTCTTTGTGAGATGAACTTTCTTCTGACTTGAGTGATCTTTTATCTAACCATGATATTAGTGACAATCATTCAAACAAGATTCACTAAATCAATAGGTGAGATCAAGACTAATAGATGCCTCCTTTTATGATCAGCTTCTTTCTCTTCTAGAAAATCCCAAGATTCAATTCTTCTTTATGCATCAGTATTCAGACTTCACTCAATCTATCAAAGATTGGCTTCCTTGAGATGTTCTTCTTTATATCATTGAGCTTTCTTCTTGAGGCTGTGGCATTGTTTCCTTCCTGTTGATCTGCTTGAATTATCTTCATCCAGAATGATTTGTGAGTATGCATGCTTATCAAGAGACTTTATTTTTAGCATTTCATAGCGCTGACTTCTTCATAGAATTAAGCAAATAAATCTTCAACCATTCCAAGCTTAGAGCTTCTTCTGTTGCATTTGAAGTTGGAGAGCCTACTGCCAAAGGTTATGAGTGAGCTTTTCTTTGAGATGAACTTTTCCTCTTTTCACAGATTGAAGGGTGATTTCTGAAACTTAGAGTAAGTCATTCGTGATTACTCTTTTCTGCCTTGATCTCCTCACCCTTCTCATTCATAGATGGTTTTGAAGAATTTTGACACTAGGAGTATTTGCCTTTAAAGTCTGAGCATGTACACATGGTGTGCCTGGTAAGGATTTCTTCATTTTAAGAGCTGCTTTGTACATGAATGAGGTTCTTCAACTCTTCTCGATCTTTGATGATCTGCAGAATGATTCTTAGATCCGGTGATCATTGATAAACATATGTGTCCGTTCATTCATGCTGAGTTGATTTCCAGGTCTCGGGCCTGATAACTGTGATTTGGAGGAATGACTTTGAGAACTCATCACCAAGGATATTGCAGTGAAGTATACAACTGTGATTTGATCTTTCTCCCAATTTCAGAGAAGTTGTTCTAGAAGACCGTTGAAGATTTTTGAAATAGATTCCTTTAAAAATCAGTCAAGCTCTTGATGCTGCTTCAAAATAAATGAAGCACTTCTTTTGACACACATCTTCAGATAGGATCCTTAGAATAAAAGTCCTTAAGCTTATCGGAAAGCTTAATGTTGAGCCCATCGAGTGACTATAGATTTGAGACTGATTCCAGCTGCTGACATATGGTGGATAGAAAAATTATTTAACAATTTAAGCATAGATTTCTGTTGGGCTTGCTTCTGCTTCAAACTTTTTAGAACCGGTGAGAAGTAGATTTGTTAGTGCTTGGTTCAGTGATGCTTCCTTAGAGAAGAATAGGATCCGGTGTCCTTTGACATCAAGATATAAACTTCCCAGTTTGTTTGAAGGCAAAAATACACGTTCGTATTCTTTAAGTGAATCAATTAATAATTCTTGTCAACAGAACATTCTATTTATTTCTTCAACTTGCAGCACCAGATTAACTTTGAAAGCTCACTCGATAGCTTCTTTGCTGAGATCATCTGAATTTGTATTAGGAAGCATTAATGTCAATTAATATTCAGCATCAGACATGGAATCAATGATCAACATTCAATTAGTACCTGAAAGAAAAACATTATTTTGTAAGCTTGTTCATACGAAGTGGTTTACTTCAATTCTTAAACTCAAAAACAGAAATTTGCTAGTGCCATAGGATCTACTCAAAGCGTGAGCTTTATGTTCGTGAGAACCTGCTCTGATACCAATTGTTAGTTCCCAGAGGCGCACAAGTGATCTAGAAGGGGGGGGGGGGGGGGTTGAATAGATCTTATTAAAAACTTTTTCTTTTAATATTAAGTTCAAAGATTTAATAGCAATTAACAAACTTAATTAAGATTTGTTTGCACAGCGGAATATTAGTTTGAAAACACCCCTTAAAGATTTGTAAAACTTCTCCGTTAACTTTAAGATTATTTTGAAGAAAGTCACTTGTTAAGTAAACTAATTCACAGTCATATGTAAACATATATATATATATATATATGTATATATATAAGACAGAATGTAAATGACTGAATGTAAATGACACCAGAGAGTTTTAAGTGGTTCAGATACTGAATAACTCCTACTCCACTCTTCTACTACAACGAGTAGGAAATCCACTAAGGATGGTTCATACGGAACCCTTCAAGCTCATTAGCCTGGAAACTCTGGTTCACTGAGAACCCTTCAAACCCAGCAGGTTTGGTTAGTTTAGTCACAAAGACAAGGACATTACTGCCCTCTTCAAGTCCAGCAGACTTGGCTTCTTTAGTCACTATGACAAGGACAACTGCCCTCTTCAAGTCCAACAGACTTGGCTCCCTGATCATTTGAAAGAGGTTGGAGTTGCTACTGAGTTGTACTTTAAGTCCTATTGTCTTTAAACACTCAGTAGCAGGATGTGATCATTCATGGGATAATATTGAGTTCGACAATGATGCTTGACTTCTTTATATGCTCAATATCATCTTGTGATCACCCATTGTGCTGCTAGGCTTTTGTACTTCAGCTCCTTTGGTACTTGATAACTTCTCGAGATGAACTCCTGAGATGACTGTGATGCTCCTTTCTTTTGGTACTCAGTTGTTCCCTCTTATCATAGACAGATTATAGCTTCTCGAGATGGGCTTCTGAGATGACAGTGATGCTCCTTCCTTTTGGTACTCAGTTGCTACCATGTATGTAAGACCCCGAATTGTATGAAATACAAAATTTAATTTTTCTTCATATATATATTTTTTTGAAACAGTAAGTGGTTAAATCGATAAAGTTAAAAGTTAAGGATGTTATGTGCAAATTTTATTTTGTCGGACAATATTCGCTTTGTCGGGGAATATTCGTTTGGTCGAGGAATATTCGTTTGGTCCGACGGCGCCGAAATAACAAATTATTGGTGGACCCCACAATGGAATATTTGTCGGATATAGAAAACAACAGAAATAACCTTTTTAAATAAAAAATAGTCAACGGAACTGTTAAAATACCGGTGATAAAAGAATAGTAGCATACGGTAGTTATTGGTATTTTCTGTAGCACTCGGTACTCTACAGTAACACACGGTATTGCATAGTGTCTCATATTATTAGTCTGATAATTGACACCGTAACTGTTACACATCATTTCATCGATAATTGTCACTGCATAATATTTTATATTATCAATTCAATAATTGTTGTTACACAGTATTTTGCATTATTGATTTAATAATTGTCATTACACTGTATTTTATATCATTGAGTCAATAATTGTTGTTGCACTGTTTTTAAAATTATTGAACCTAATAATTGTCACAGTAACATATGCACAGTAATTCACATTATTGAATCAATAATTGTCATTACAC
Source organism: Hedera helix (assembly GCA_947179155.2). Taxonomy (NCBI): domain Eukaryota; kingdom Viridiplantae; phylum Streptophyta; class Magnoliopsida; order Apiales; family Araliaceae; genus Hedera; species Hedera helix. The sequence continues at coordinate 1,897,436 of OX359266.1, read as the reverse complement.
AGTAACGTATGCTTTATTTTACATTATTGTTATCTCTATTATGATGTTATTTAAACAGTTGTATTTCATTATTTTATTGACTTGATATCTAAGAGCTAACTATACTGTATTTATAACAATTAGTCATAATAATTGAATTGATAAAGTTATTTGTTTATAATATAAAGTTAGGTGATTATTAGGTGATATGAAATGAATGGTGTAGATTAAAGTGTGAATTATTGTTGAATAATTGAATTGATTTGTTTATAATATAAAGTTAGGTGATTATTAAGTGATATGAAATGAATGGTGTAGATTAAAGTGTGAATTATTGTTGAATAATTAAATTGATTTGTTTATAATATAAAGTTAGGTGATTATTAGGTGATATGAAATGAATGGTGTAGATTAAAGATAATATAATATTTGAAATGGATGGTGTAGATTAAAAGATGATCTTTAAATGAATGGTTTAGATTAAATGAATGATAAGATTTTTGGCTATAAATAGAAGCCTTAACTTAAGGATTTTTCACAAACTTCCTTACTTGTTCTTTCTTTCTCTCTCTAAATACTTCTTGTGAAAGTTCTCTCTAAGTGTGCATAAGTCATCTTGAGTAGTTGTGAAGATCTATAAGTATACGTGTACTGTTTAAGTTAATCAACCTCATTTAAATCAATATCCAGTCACGTGTTGAGGTAAGGGATACCATCTTTTTCATCTTCCATTATTCAAACGTACTATGGTAAGGGATTATCATTATTTGATTCTCGATAATAATATTGTTTCTTCCTTACTCATAAGACGTGCCTTTTATTTCCATGTATTAAATTGTGGGAATAACCTTACGGAGCGGATTGCCGCCTGTTGGTGAATAACCTTTCGTATTCATTCATTATTAATCTCTGAGAATAACCTTACGGAGCGGATTGCCGCCTGTTTGGTGAATAACTCTTTGTACTCAAATTCTATTAAATTGTGGGAATAACCTTATGGAGCGGATTGCCGCCTGTTGGTGAATAACCCTTTGTATTAATTTCCTTCACCTTTTGTTAATCAAACCTGCTACGGTAAGGGATATTATTTTCTTTCATACTCCTAAATCGAAATTTATTATGGAACTATTGCTTCTATAATTCCTGAAAATATTATATGTTCCATAATAGATGAACTTCATTATTTCAACTGAACCTTCCTATTTACGTGAACCTTTCTATTGAACTGTAACCGTTATTCTGAACTGTGGATCTTGAATATCATTTTTAAATTTCACTCCACATCATGTTGACAATTTGGACATTATTTGAATCTGCACAAAGTAAACTTCTGATACTTATTGTTTATCCTGTTTCTTCTGTTCATCATTTGTATCACTGTTATTTGTACTAATCATCAAGAATCAAGCTGTGGTGAATATTTGTGGCCGGGGGCACAGATGTGATATATTTGTTGAACAGATGATAGGTTAAAGGCGATATAATAGGTTAAAGGCGATACATCTGTTCGGTGTCTTTTATGGCACGTGGTGAATGTTCTCTTTGGCCCGTAGTGCAAAGATGAACTGTTGTTTGGTATGATTATGACCAAAGGCTGAATCTGGTATAATCATGACCGTTGGTGCTATATTGAATATCTTTGGCCGTAGTGCAAAGATGAACTGTTGTTTGGTATGATTATAACCAAAGGCTGAATCTGGTATAATCATGACCGTTGGTGCTATATTGAATATCTTTGGCCCGTAGTGCAAAGATGAACTGTTGATGTGCATGATTATGATCAGGAACTGTGAATTTATATTATCATGACTAATGGTATTTCAGATGATAAAAGTTGATGATGTTTTTACGAAAAAGAGAAGCGAGTGGACATTATAGTCTGCATTATTCTTTTAATAGATTGCTCATTCCGCTGCTATTATTGATCTGAACATTGTTTAAGAATTTAACTGCAGTTTTTGATATAAACCTTGTATTCTATTGTATTCTATCAAGAACTCAACTGTTGAAGGCTAATGATAATTTATTCGTCATTATCTTAGTCATGATATTTCTTACTGGGCTATTTAAGCTCACCCTTTCTTTTGTTCCATTGTTTTTCAACAGGAGATGAAAACATAACAGGGTCTAGCCGGGGAATGGAGTGAGGGTCCGAGGAATAGTTATCATAGTCTTCACGTTTTGTAAAATAGTGTGGCAATAATAGTGAAGTCTTAGTTGTGTATTATTATACACTGTATTGTTGTACGTTGTGCTTTGTTGTAATAATTTTGTTGTAGTCTTTTGACGACTCAAGTTTGGGCTGTGTGGGCCCAGATTTGGGGGCGTCACAATGTATGTATCAAGTTGGCGTTTAAGCTTCTCTCTTCCATGTGCCTAGTAGCTCTGAACACTTCTCTTGTAATAGAGTTATACATCTCTATGTTTCTCTCAATTCAGTGTTTTTGTTCTGATGGATCGTAGAGTCCTTCAGTATATTCATTTTCTGTTTCACTCTACGATCGGTTGTTGTCTATCATCATTTTTCTCGTGTATTTCTTTCAACAACTTCAACAACCACCCTCTTCTATTTGTTATGTATGCCTTTATATCTCTGAGCATATTTTACCGTTGAGATAAATCCCGTTGGTTTCCTTTGGCTTTGTGCAGATCTTAAATATCTTCGATGTTTGACTTTCTTGCCACTTGTGTCAGTGCTTTTCCCTTTTCTGACATGTTCTGATATATTGACCTGTAGCTCAGCTTTCTCTGACTTTATAGCCGTTGCACTCCCAGAGTTGTTCAACAAGGAGTATTATTTCCTTTGTTAATTAATCTTCTGATTTATCAATAAATACCTTCCTTGACTTTTAGAACCAACTGTTCTGATGCATTCAGAGATGTCCCATTGGTCTGACTTTATTCACCATTTTCCTGAGCAGTGGGTCTTGACTTATAGTCGTTTAGGCACAACGTCTACTACAATTCTGACATGCATCTGTATCTTAACAACATTTAATCTTTCCTTAATCTGGGCGAGGGGTATTCCCTTTTCTCTTGCACCATATAGCCGTTCTGTTAGTCTACTTGCCTTGACCTGCTTAATGAATTCGTTGAGTGATAGACTGTCTACTTTGTTTCTGCGAATTCAGCTTCATGAATGTTACTTGAGGTATGTCAAATGAAACGTTGAGTTAGAACGATCTTTTCTCTAACTCTGCGACCTTGTTGCTCTGGTCAGATCGTAGAGTTTGTGCTTGCAATGCTTTGCTTTGATTTCGTTCTACGATCTTGTAGGTTTGATCAAATCGTAGAGTTAGTTAACTGTAGTGCTTCTTAGTGGAATCGTTGAGTTGCAGTCTGTGTTGCTTCATCCTTTAATTCTACTCAACGATTGTTCCATGTGTATAGCAATATTCTGTTATTGCCTTGTCATTTTGTTCCACTCTACGATCTCTTCTATCAGCATACATTCCAATCCTTGTAAGCTTGCTCAACAATTTTACTCTACGATTTTGCTAGAGAGTGTGTATCGTAGAGTACATTTCTTCTCTGGTTCAGCGTTATCTGCAGGCTAGCTTGGCTGTCTGTTCGACGATCGTAGAGTTCAGCTCTACGATTTGTACTTGAACAGTTCTTTAACTTTACTCGTATATCCTGTAGACTTCTTGCATATCTGTCTCTCTTTGATGATCGTAGAGTTATCCTGGTAAGGAGTCGTAGAGTTAACTCTACGATTTATACAAAATCGTTGAGTCTTCTTTGAAAGAAATCGCAGTGTCCGTTCTACGATCGTATAGACTGATCAACCTAACAGATTTGATCTTTTCTAACCAAGTCCTTTCTTATATTATTACATCATTACATATTGAAAGGACTTTTACAGACTTTGACATACATAAATACATCAATGATTCATTCTTATGCTACTCTGCTTATATCATACATCTTTTATGCAGAGTGACTTCTATTGAAAGATCAACCTAACATTTCTGATCTTTAGTCTAAGTCCTTTGTACACATATATCATTAAAAGGACTTTACAACATATGAACCATATAACTTTCATCCTCTTTAATAAGCAGCAGATAGTTTATAACAAGATCATATTTGCATTATATAAGTGTGCATATCACAGTGCTTGAGATAGGAAATATATCATACACACATGACAAGGTAAGCATATAATTAGATTAACATATAATCACATAAGCACCTTCAGAACATTCACGCACAGAATCAAGTAAGCACATAAGCACTGTTTCAGAAACACATTGACAATCAGCCATATAATCACATTGTAAAATCACTTTGTCAAATAACCATATAAGCACATTTAGAACATCTATTCACATAATCAAGTAAGCACATATAATCACTTTGTCAAATAACCATATAAGCACATTTAGAACATCTTGACAATTACACATATCAGCACATTTACCGCAAACCTTTTTGCACAACAGTCATCATCATCAAATTAAACAACCTTCAACAGTAACAATTATACTTTTTTTGAAAAATTATGGGTGGTTAAATGGAATTTTTTTTACCCCTAAGTGATAAATTAAAAATCGGTATAAATCATAGATAATAAATTATATTTTATCCTATATTTTATTCTAAATCCTGACATTGTGGTTATTGAAGATGAAGGTTATTAAAGTATCTCTTTAAAATTATGTGGCAGTCATAATTAATCCGTCACAACTATTATTTATTATTATATATATTAAAATATAGTACAATTTAATCACAATTTGTCATATATCTTGTCCATATTTACTCAAATTTTTATCAGTATTTATTACAATTAATTTATTATTATATTTATCCAATTGAATATTATCCTATAAAAATATGAAAATAACCACAATATATATATATCTGATTTTTATATAATTGCATATCTCACACATAAAAATATAACTCTCACAATAATTTACTCAAATTTTTATCAGTATTTATTACAATTAATTTATTATTATATTTATCCAATTGAATATTATCCTATAAAAATATGAAAATAACCACAATATATATATCTGATTTTTATATAATTGCATATCTCACACATAAAAATATAACTCTCACAATATTTTTTTGAATTTTTTTAAAGCTAATTTTTTTACTAATATTATTCCATAATTACATATAACTCTCACACATAAAAATATGTAATTTTGTTTTTTTTAAAAAAATTTTACAACTAATTCTCACAACAAAATTAAAATAATATTATCTTATAATTCAACACAAATATAAATCTGATTTTTATATATACAATTCTCGCAAAAAAATACGTATTTTTTTCACTTTTTGTGTGAGTATAGAATTAAAAAATTATAAATATAACATTATCCTATAATTGTAGATAAATCTCTCATAATAATGTTTTGAACATTATCCCATATAATTACAGATAACTCTCACACAAAAAAAATTATAATTTAAAACCTGAAACCATCTAAAATTTTGGTATTTGAAATTATCCAAAAATTAAATTTTGTTCTTTATATGGATAATCTTTGATTTTTTAATTTCTTAACATCTGATTCTCACACACACAAAAAAAATGTAATATTATCCTTTAATTTTCACACATAAAATTTTGAAGATTTTTTTAATTACATACCCACAAAAAGAAAAGAGTAACATTATCCTATAAATATAAATCCAAACTGATATTATATCCTAAAATTACATCAATTTCAAATTAATATTATATCTCATAATTCCAATTTGATATTATATCAAATTGATAGGTAATTGATCTAAATAATTTTTAATTATATATTTTTTAACAAAATAAATAATTCAATTCAACGCACAAGGTTGTATCTGAACTGATATTATATCCAAAAATTACAATAATTTCAAATTGATATTATACAATAATTTTGTTTTTGAATAGTTTTATTATCCCATTTTTGCAGATAACTTTGATACAAACCAATAATTCGAATTTTTAAATGTTTTATAAATAATTTTCGGGCAAAAAAATATGTAATACGTAAAATTTTCACGAGTTACAAAAAAATATAATATTATCCTATAATTACAAATCTAAACTGATATTATATCTCAAAATTGCATTAACTCCAAATTGATATTATATCTTATAATTTCAGTTTGATATTATCCCAAATTGATGAATAATTGATCTAAATATGTATTTTATTTATCCTATAAATAAAAATCAACTCTTTTATTTTAAATCACATAAAAAATGATTTTTAATTAAATATATATTTTAATAAAATAAATAATTTTATCGTAATGCGTGAAATTGTATCTAGTTTAAGTTATTATGGAGTACGCATTTTGTTTTAAAAAGTAAAAGTCGTAAGAGAGTAAGAAACTGGAAAACCTCCACGAGGCTATCCAGTTGGTTCTGTGGGCGGTGGGCCAATTCATTAGAATTTTTGACAAAATGATAATAATTAATAAAAATTAGAACAATAAAAAAAAGGCAAATAAGGTAGAATAATTCAACTTCGGTTATGCATTCAACTATGAATCCGCAAGTAAAGAAAGACTGAACGACTCATTTGGTCAATGTACTTGTGGTTTGATTGTAATTTATTTTTTGTATATATTATTTTTTAGAGTATAATCTCAATTTTTAAATACTATCACCTCATTAAAAAATAAAAATGCTGACATGACATTAAAATAAATAAATTATAAAAGTGTAATTTTTTAACAAATACATGAAACTAACGACAATAATATATTTTATGAAATCATTATTGTCTAATGGCAACTAATCACTTCGAAAATCAGATTTCTCAGTTTAATTAATAAAAATAATTATAATTAATTTGTAAAAATTAAGTTTTAAATTCTTGTACAAGTTAATTTTAATTTTTAAAATAACATTTTTACAATTAGTAATAATTCTTAAGTAATTTTCACCATAGACTATTGCACAAATTAAAATAAAACAAAATTAATATCAATTTTGAGAATTTTAAAATTTTGCTAATTAATTAGGAAAAAAATTAAATTAGATTTTTTGTTGTGTGAAACTTCTGCTCCCTTAGTTGTACATACTAGAGAAAAGTTATAATAATGATAGCGGGACTATTGTATCTTAGATGCGATGTTCCAATATCCTTTTGCATCAGTTATAATTTGAGAGAAAGATCGACTTAATCCGTGTCTCAACCCAAACCTTAATATTTTATCATTTGATGCGAAAAACATTTTTGTGAAAAGTAAATTAAGGTAATCAATCATTTGGTAGATAAATATGAAAGTAATATCTATCCTTATACTAATTCAATTTTATGGAAAAAAATTGCTAATCTCATTTTTATGTATTTTGGATTTAATACCAACAAGTATGGTAACTATTTATTAATATTTTAATAGTTATACATTTTATAAATAATTTAACTACTTGTGTATATATATGCGTGCCTTTGCAAATTATATGTATTTACAAATTTATCTTTTTAATTTTGTAAATTATGATAATTTAGTAGGTAAAATAAATTATCTGTTGGGTTGTAAAATTCGATGGATACTGCCTGAACCAGGAATGGGATATAAATACGGGTGCAAATAACGCATAATCCAGTCCCTGCCCACCATTTTGTCATCCCTAACTATATGATCTCTTAAACCCTTGATCATCAGTTGTTCTCTTTGAAGTTCAAACTTTGGCTCAAGTAACATCAAACAAGACTATGCTTATTACATCGATTAAAATTAGATTTATAAAACGAATCAGGCTATTCGCAAATTTGGTATAACTCAAGTTCGTTAAAAGAATTGAGCTTAAATAATTTGTCAATTTTGTTAAATATATTGAATTCGAATATTAGGATGTCTGACTCGTTTAGATCCGATTCGAGTAAACCTAACTTGTTTAACATTTAATATTATTATTTTTTATTTTTATAATGAAAAATTAAACAAAACCCGCTTAAACTCGAATTTGACTCATTCAGTAAACGGGGTCAAGGGTCAAATTTCGTATGCTATATATTATATTTGTCTAAAACTTGATTCATTTAAATTTTTTAAATTAAATTTAAGATTGAGTCAAAATCCGACTCGACAAGTCATCTATTATTGAAACTTAAAAAGGGTGCATATTTTAAGGCAAATAATGTGGGTAGTATAGATAAGTACAGCTCAGATCATCTATTCTCATTCTCTGTTACCAGACACAGAGTATATATATATATATATATATATATATATATATATATATATATATATATGTATATGTATACACATACAATATAATTAAGAACAGAGGATCTCACATCAGATAAATAGGTTCACACACTTTTGTACAAGTTTGTGTGTGTATGTTTTTTTTATCATCACTAGTATGCCTAGACTGATTAATAATAAAACTGAATTTTTTTTACCTATAATTGAACAGAAACTTATTAATTACAACAGAACTACATAGTTTTTTTTTGCTATGTAACAGAACTACATAGTTGACATGCATTAATATAAAATATTAACAACATATTATAACTTAGCATATAATACTTAATTCTAGTCTTCTTCTGAAGTACCCAAAGTTATTGAATTATTTTCCCAAAGGGTTCAAATTTAATATTGTAGAATGTAGCATTTCATTTTGATCAAAAAGTCGAATATGATATTAAAATTTATTTTTTATTTTACTTTTTAATACTTAAGATGAATATAATATTTAATTTTGTGTTCGGACGTTATTTATATAAACTTCTCCGATTACTTATTAGGACATCATGATAGAGGTTGGGGCGTAGATAAATGGAACTGCAGTATTTTAGGATGGGTATTTTTTAATATAAATTATAATATTAAAATTTACTAAAGAATATTTTTTTAACAAAAAATAATGCTAGATAAAAAAAAGACAGTAAAAAAGACTCATTAGTCCAATATCTTCACTACTCAATGTGGGCGTGTGGCTGTCCCATAGCCAGTGGTGTAAGGTTAGACTTTGGTCCGTCCCTCTGCCACTAAAAGGCTATCCTATTCGTTTCTTCTATTCGCAAACTGATCAATAATCTTCCTTACAACTCTCTTGAGATTTTTTTTTTCTCTAGGCATCAAAAAAATGTCGTCAGCTATTGGAGGAGGTGCTTCATCTTCTTGCTCTGCTGCCTTCACAAGGAATCCCTCCATCAAATCCACCTCTTCAACTCCATCTCCAAAGCCATTATTTGCCCCTCTCTCTCAGCCGGTATCCTATTATATCAGTATCAAAATTCAATTGAATTCTGATTCCAGACAGTTCAAATGGGCCGAACATTTAGGCAATTTATAAAAATAAGTAGCATTTTGTATAGCAGAGTAGCAGACTATTGCATTTGTATAATACTTGTAAGTTGTAATTTATATGGCAGACGGTTGCGTTTGTATAATACTTGAATCTATATAATATTTCTATAACGAAAGTAATTCGAAATGCAACTTATTTCTATAGAATGTTTAAGTAGACTGCCCGTTTGCAATTGCCTGGAATCAAGATCCAACCCAATTTTATTTGAGTTTGTTCTTCAATGAAAATTATCTGACCCTTTTAAAATCTCTATTACGTGCGCAGAAAAAAACTACATTTCAAGGGCTTTCTCTTCAAGATGCCAAAAGGGGTGTCTCCAATTCTTTCAATATTGCTAATAAGAATAACAAAAGTACTGTAAAAAGAAGTGGGCTTGAGATTACAGCAAGAACTGCTGGGGCTTCAAAGAGTATTGAAGTTGAAGTTGACAAGCCATTGGGCCTCACTTTGGGCCCAAAGCAAGGTGGTGGAGTCATCATCACTGTGAGTTATTCTTCTTCAATCATCTTAATAAGTTGTTGAATCACTTTTTTTTTCTTGTGAGGGAAATTTTGATAGGAAATTGATATATATTGCGAATTTATGTATCGAATCTTGTTCTCTGGATAAATATTAATGGTAATTCTATTAAAAAAATTATGTAATATGGTGGTTCAATATTGTTATACTATCCAATCACATATATATATATATACCTGGCAATAAGTAGTGGCACTCATTTTGGTATATGTATGAAATTATAGGGTATAGAGGGAGGTGGAAATGCTGCTAAAGCAGGGCTTAAGGTTGGGGACCAGGTAGTTTACACTAGCAGCTTCTTTGGGGATGAGCTTTGGCCAGCTGACAAGCTGGGATTTACAAAAACTGCCATTCAGGCTAAGCCGGACTCTGTATACTTTGTGATTAGCAGGTTCTATTTCCTAATTGTCCTATTCCTCCCCACCCTTTGGATTAAAGTTCTAATACTTCATCCGTGGCTTTGGCACAAACAGTGGCATAGCTTATTTTCAGTTTTGATGCTATAAATAACCCTTTCAGTTTCCAACACTTTTTGGTGGTTTAATCTTACTTGCATATTATGGAAATGGTTAGGCAAGTTTAGTATATGACACATTGACACTAAGTAAATTCCATTGTTATACTTCTTTCTTGTTTAGATCAAATCCCCTATAACATTTCATGTTTATGTAACTGTCATGGTTCTAGGGCTTTGTTTGGCTTCTTTTAGTTGGTAAAACTCTTACTTCGAATTATGTCAATTTCTTGGGGCCACAACCATTTCTTGGTTAAAGATAGTGATCAGTAACGGAACAAAGGTGAAGGGTTAGAAACAAGAATTCTCTTTATACCCACTGTGATTGTGAGTGTTCAATTCTGACTTAGAAGAAAGCTGATATAAGATTGTGCTACTTGCTATACTGATTTGATCTGAGCTCTCTTATTAAGATTGATGAAAATTTACATATGTTAGAGAATGTTGTCTCCAATGATGGTCACTTTGTCTACATAAAATTCGGTGGCATTTTTATGTTAACTAGCTTCTAGGCACACACAATGTGCGTGGAACACCATATAAACATAAATTATTGCTTAAGAAATTTAACTGATAGGGAGAAGAGTTTGAATTTTTATGGTTTTTAACAGTTTTATTTGATTAGTGAAGGCATTGTTGAATTAAATAACGTGAAAGGAGATTAGGAAAATTTTGAACAACGGTAAAAAAACGTGGGAAAGTGGAGAATTGGTGACATAGGTTCAAAATAAGAACACAATCATAGAGAAAACATTGAATAGATAAAATGATATAGTTAAAACCAGCAAAGAAGAGACCAACTCCCTTCAGCCGCTTTATAATATAGATGTGGTCCATGTAGAGAAGTTCATTTCTGAGATAAGTCAAAGTTGAGCATTCTTCCACCTAATAGTCATTAGATATATCTTTGTGATGCAGAGGTGCTGAAGTAGATGTCAAAAGACTACCGAAGCGCCCAGCTCCTCCCCGTTTTGGCCGAAAGCTAACAGATGCTCAAAAGGCAAGGCTCGTCGTCATATCATACTTTATAGTATCATTAATTTTTTTAATATTTGTTTCATGTGAATTTTTCTAATCCTCCCCCTGGTCTTTTCTGCCTCTGAACTCGCATATAATTGGGCTCACCATTTCAGGCCCGAGCAAGTCACATATGCCTCGACTGCGGATTCATATACACCTTGTCAAAGCCTTTTGAGGAGCAGGCAGGCTTACTTCTCTGTGCTTTCTTTTCACTATTTTATTTAAACTTCAGATAGTGATCTATAATTAAACTCCTTCACCATCAATTAAAATTGTAGAAAATGCAAACAGATGAGAAAAGTAACAGTCTCTAGTCTCCAGGGCGGCCCTATAGCCTAAACAAAAAAGCTTGGGCTTTAGGCTCCATTTTAAAAGAAGGTTCTAAATTTTTAAACACCATAAATAACTTATGCAAAAAAAATCTTATAAAAATATAAGTTCAATCAATCATTTAGAGCCCACAGTTCAATTCAAATATTAAATACCTAAAAAAAGTTAACAGTATAAAAAAAAGTCTCATTTAAGTAAAAAATATTAATACTCTCTCCGTCCCAAAATAAAAGTCATCTATTGACTTTTGTAGTCAAATTGACTATTTTTAAAATTAACAATTAAACATATATATTTCGATTTTCAAAAAAGTAAACATTGAGATTAATACTAAATTTTATGTAGTTTATAGGTTTTTTACATATATATTAAATAATAATAAGATATATTAATTTGAAAAATGTTCAATTTGACCATAAAAGTCAATGGAGGACATACCAAACATAGAAAGCCTCATTTAGAAATATTTTTTTAGGCCCCAAATTGTCTCAAGTCACCCCTACTAGTCTCCACTAGGTTCACCCCTACTAGTCTCCGCTAGGTTCTGATGGCATTTTTACATTAATTAAAGTCCAATGTGGGATACCTAATATAGGCCTTCTACTGTAAAACCTTGAACTATATTTTCTTATGTTTTTTTCCTTTGTGCAGCCGGATGACTACTTATGCCCACAATGCAGAGCACCAAAGAAGAGGTTTTCAAGATATGATGTTAACACTGGAAAACCAATTGGAGGGGCATTACCTCCTTTTGGTGTCATAATTGGTCTTCTTGTTGGTATTGCTGGAGTTGGTGCACTGCTTGTTTATGGCCTTCAATGATCAAGACTTTAAACCATTAACCTAATAGTATCTTCTTGGATCATTTTAGTCCATCAGATGCTAAAAGATCATGACTGAATGTAGTAATGATAATAACTTGAGTGTTTATATATATATCCAAATATCTTACATGTTACTATTAGTATAAGAGCAACTTGTTGAAATTAAAATTAAATCGATCGTTTATCATATTGAGGAATGAGAGAGAGGCTCAATTGTATGTTTAAATTTATGAAAGTTATTTTGCTCATATATTTTGACAAAGTTAAAATTTGATACATGAAGTGTATACAATGTTAGAATTATGACATATCATTAAAACAAGGGTAATTTCGTTTAAGACACCTATTTCATCAATAATCTGTCAAAATCCTATTACACTTTAATTCTTTTTGACACAGCGCGCAAAAGAATGAAAGGAAGAAAACATAAGCCCAAAAGAGGCAAATCTTAGTTTGATCATAACTTTTGATTTATTGGGAGTTACGAGACACACTATATCAAATTGAAGCTAGCAATGAAAGTTACAAGACTCTTTGCCTTATGTCATGACAAATGTTATTTTAAGCCCAAAAGTGGTAGGAAAAGATAGGTTTGGGCCTTCAAAAGTTTTTACTAGTTTTTGAACTTGAATTTTTCATATATTTATTTATTTATTTCGTAATTAAGGTTTTCAGCTTATTGTTTGATATTTAAAGGATGATTTCGAAGTGTTTTCGGGTTAACTTTTATTATTCAAAAATTATCAATATGTTGTGAATTCGTGTCATTGCAAACGTTCATAGATTCGTTTGAATTACTTTTATATTTTAAAATGAACGTAGTCGTTTGTTCCGTTTCTTTTTAAGTGGTCACCAAAAGCAAACATCAACAACATGGACAGAGAAAAATCAGGGCTACAATTTATTTTCAACTTTTCATGGTTAAAAAACAAACAATATGTGATGAAGCAAAAGGTTGAAACTTAATGCAAATTGAGTAGTACCAGTGTTTCTTTTAGGCAAGGCAAACGAAAGTTAAAATGTTTTAATCCCTTCATATTATTCTTTCGGATATTTTGACAATTATAATTAGCATTTTCTTAATCCTTCCAAAGTTTGAGGAGTCGAGCTACCGTGCAAATAACACAAATAACATTTTATTTTATGAGTTAACTGAAATATCGTATTACTTATTATAATAATATAAAAAACGTTTTATTGTATAAGTTAACCAGATATTTTGGTTGATCGTCAATTAAGTTGACTCAACTGGTTGGTGCAATTCATTTATAAGATATATATAATAAAGTTTGTAGGCAATTTATATATAAATTGGTAATTTTCTCTCTATTTATTTAATTTTATTGATCCTCTCTTTTATATATTCATTTAGAATTCTCTTTTTATTATTCTTTTTTCTTTTTCTTTTTCTTTTTCTTTTTTTTTGTCTTGATGAGCGGAGGTGTTTTATTAAACACTAAAAACGAATATAAATACGACTACTAGGTAAGATTATATGTTTGACTATTTTAATAAATAATGATTAAAATAATATTTTAAAGCCACTTTATATATGATTTTTAACTAATACTCACTCTATTTTAAAATTATGGACATAATTTTATATTTAAGTTAGTCCAAAATTAAAAATATATTTCTATTTAAAAAAAAATAGAGTGAAGTGATGATTTAATTTGTTATTATTTTTTTTACTTTCATTTATAACATCACACCACTATTACCAGACTAATATTAAAAGTACAATTAATAATACTATAAATTGCAATTATTAGATAAAGTATAATTATAAATCTCGTGCTTGACACAAGATACTGAGCAAGTATAATTAAAAGTACAAATTTGGTTTCACAAATATTTGGTTGAGCCTTTTTCTTTCCTATTCAAATTTGTATAGAAACTATCCAAAATAATAATAATTGAATACTATCCAAATTTGTAAAGCATTCAAAAGAAATCGCAACCAATTAGGAAAAAGAAAGTTGATTTTTGTATTTATATCTTTAATAGAAAAAAGAGCTTTAAAAAGAATTTTTATTTTTTGTTCTAACAAATTTATTACAAGTTTTTTTTATCATAATTTTATGTAAGATAATATATGTTAACAAAATTTTATGTAGGATAATTTTATTAAGTTATCGGAAAAATCTCTTAACAAATCATGTGATTTAATGATATTTGCATTAGTCTTGAATTTCATTATTAAATTAATGGCTTAACTAAATTAAATTCATTAAAAAATAATTTTTTTATCAAATCGCTTGATTAATTGTGAATTTTTTAACAACATAATAATTATAAAATTAGTTAAAAATTATAATGGATTTATTACTAACTAATTGTCATAACTAAATTAAAATTTATTAAGGCCTAAGTTTCATAGTTCTATTCAAATTAAAATTTTACATAGGATGTGTCAGTTTAAATACTAGTACAAAATTTTATTACAAACTTAAATAAAATAATAAAATTAATATTTTTCATAATTATAGCTAAATAAATCTATACTTCATTAAATCGATTAGCTTGATAATTGATCGAAGGAAGATAATTTTTCTTTTCTTTTCAAATTAGTATAAGTACTTTACAAATTTATAGTAATTAAATATATATTATCCAAATTTGTAAATTATTCAAAAGTAACTCGACCAATCTTTAATAATAATAAAAAAAGTAACTTTTAAAAGATTTTTTATTTTTTATTTTACCATTTTAATTATAATTTTTTAATCATATTTTGTCGCAAGATATAACATAACTCATAAATATTTATCTATTTTTGTAGCAAATTTACATTATGCTTTTCATTAGACTCGTACATATGTACCATATTTTTACTCACTACGATGAAGTTTTAATATTATACACAGTGTGAATAATAGTTTATTATATTATTAAATAGATAAATTATAATTATAATTAAAATTTTAAGAAGATAATTGTAGTTATTAAATTGTTAAATATTTATTTAAATAATAAATATTAAAGTATATATTATGGGTTACTTCAATCAATTATTAAGTTAAACATTTGAATAAAATGCATATTTATTTAGTTATGATTATAAGAAAATAATTTTTAAAATTTTATTTAAGTACAAACTTAATTTCACAATTTTTTTGTTTAACCTTTTTCTATCATATCCAAATTAATATAAATACTATATAAATTTGTAACAAGTAAATACTATCCAAATTTGTGAAGTATTTGAAAGGAAACCCAGTATATTAGGAAAAAGAAAGGTGCCTTTTATTTTTATATCTCTAATAAAAATAAACTTCTAAAATAATTTTATTTTTGAATCTACCATTTTTATTTCAAACTTTTTTATCACTATTTTATGTAAGCTAATATATCTTAACAAATTTTGTGTAAGATAATTTTATTAAGGTATTAAGATCTCGAAAAAATATCTTAACAAATCACGTAATTTAATTATATTAATATTAGCCATGAATTTCACTATTAAATTGGTGTCTTGATTAAAATAAATTTATTAAAATTTAAAATTTTATCAAAACACATGATTAATTATATTAATAATATATGTGATTTTTTTCAAATATAATAACTACAAATTAGTTAAAAAATTATAGTGAATTTATTATTAACTAATTTTCATAAATAAATTAAAATTTATCAAAAATTTAAGTTTCATAGTTCTACTCAGAATAAAATTTCAAGCAAAATTTGTTGATATAAACACTAATATAGAATTACATTACAAATTTAAATAAAATTAGAATAATTATTTTTTCAAAAGTCATAACTAAATAAATATAAATTTCATTGAAATATTTACCTTAATAATTGATCAAAAATACTTATAATATATAACTCAACAATTTATTATTGAAATACATTTTTAATAATTTAATAACAATAACTATCATCTCAAAATTTTAATTAAATATTTGTCTTATATTTAATTGATTATTTTAATAATTGACACAATAAACCATTATTCATGTTATCGGTGCTTTGCACGGGGTTAATGTAATGACCACGAATTTCATTAGTCATTGTAAATATACTTAATAAATATTTAGCAATGAATTTAAACTTTTTTTACTAATTAATTGTACTTTAGATAATTAAATAAATGTACTTGTGTATGCGTATATTTATTTAAAGAATTAAAGCAATGTGTATAATTAATTAAAGCAAATCTAATTGGATTATATTTTAAATCCAAATGAGTTGTTAAACTAGGTCAAAGGTATTAACCTAGTAGCCCATGTAATTAATTTAATTACTAGCCCATGTAATTAATTTAACAAGCCCAATGCTTATTTTAATTAAAGGTAGCATATTTATTTAAATGCTAGCCCAATGTGTTATATAAATTGAGCCCAAACAATTTAATTGAATGAGCCCAATATAATTTATTCCCAAGTCCAATGTGGAGTCCAAATGAGGTCAAAACTTTGGTCAATATAGATATATATAAGTATATATATATATATATAGATGTATATATGTATATTTTAGCATTAAAATTAAATCAAAAATGGGGGATTTAAACCCCATTTTGCTGAGATTTTGAGGGACCCACTTGGATGGATTGATTTGCAATGTTGCTTCTAAATCACTCCTTGTCATAGTTGGTGAACAACCCTAGTCATTCCATGTGTCTATCAACTAGTCAATCAATGCAATAGTAATTATAATTAAGCACTAATTTCACCAACATGGGTGAATTAGCAAGCTAATGAGGAGTTAGTTGGTGGCTATATATATGATACTCCACACTTGAGCTAAGCTTGTTGGTTCATTTGCTAGAGCATAATAGAGAGAAAGTGAGAGCATTTTCTAGAGAAAAGGAAGATACACTAGGGTTTTGTCTGAGGAAAAGCTAGAGGAAGACCTTGGTGGATGTCCAATAGCTACACAACATACTTCGGTAGAAGGAGAAGAAGAGCAATCAAAACCCAAAGGTTTAAAAGTGCTCTAAACATCTTCTTCTTTCATTTTTGTAGTCTAGATAGCTTTTGATCGGTTAAAATCTATTTTAACCGATCAAAACTCGTTTTGATGGTCTAGATGTATTTATCTATGTAATATATGTATATTCATAGATCTATGTGTTTATAACATGATTTGGTATGTGAGAAATGCATAAAAGTTGTAGAAAAATTCATAACACGTTTTACCGGTAAAACCCTAACGAAGCATGAAATGTTTAATGTTGTAGTTTGAAATGTACAAGTTGGAAAAATGATTTCTATGGCTATAAAGTTAGATCTATGAGTGTTAAAGAAAAACCCTTTTGGAACCTTTCAAAAATATCGAATAACAAAGAAGTTATAGCTTTTACCGCAAAACATGTCATTTTAAGGACCTAATGCACAAACATCCCACTTTGTGGCTATTTTTCATAACCAAAAATTTTACAAAAATTCAATCCAATGATGGAATATTGTAGTTTAAGAAAATACGAATCCATCGATAATTTGGATTTGTAGATTTCATTTTATTCAAGTTTTAATCAAAGGAGCAAAAGTTGGAAAATCTGAAAATGGCATTTTGGCAGATTCTGTCACTCAAGGGCCGAGGCCCTCTTCCCTTTGTTAATTAGAGGGTCGGGGCCCTAGTTACTGTTCACCGACATATTTTTTTGAATTTCGGGTCGGGTCGGTTCGTTTTAAACGGGTCGGTTCAAATCAATTATTACCAAAATGGGTAAAAATGTTTTAAAATTAATATAATTAATTTGGGACCCAATAAAAAGAAAATATATAATTATTTATTATGTGGATATTAAATAATAATTAAGAGTCATGAAGGTGATTAATTACTATTTAATTACTATTAAATAATAATTAAAATGAAAAGAGATAATAACTAATTATTTATTAAGTAATAAATAAAGGGTAATGTAATTAATAAAATATTATTAAATAGTTAATAATATTAGATAATGAATAAAATATTATTAAATAATTAATAATATTAGATAATTAATAAAATATTATTAAATAATTAATAATATTGGATAATTAATAAAATATTATCAAATGATTAATAATATTAGATAATAAATAAAATATTATTAAATGATTAATAATATTAGACAACTAATAAAATATTATTAAAATGATTAATAATATTAGATAATTAATAAAATATTATTAAATGATTAATAATATTAGATAATAAATAAAATATTATTAAATAATTAATAATATTAGACAACTAATAAAATATTATTAAAATGATTAATAATATTAGAAGTCTAATAAAATATTATTAAATGATTAATAATATTAGATGATTAATAAAATATTATTAAATGATTAATAATATTAGATAATGAATAAAATATTATTAAATGATTAATAATATTAGATACTTAATAAAATATTATTAAATAGTTAATAATATTAGATAATTAATAAAATATTATTAAATGTTTAATAATGTTAGATACTTAATAAAATATTATTAAATGATTAATAATATTAGATAATGATTAAAATATTATTAAACGATTAATAATATTAAATACTTAATAAAATATTATTAAATAGTTAATAATATTAGATAATGAATAAAATATTATTAAATGATTAATAATATTAATTAATCTTAGAAGATTTATAAGGTATTATTAAATGATGAATAATACTACAATGCTAATAAAATATTATTAAATTGTTAATAATATTAGATAATTGTTTGAACTATATTAAATAGTTAATATAGGTTCTTTGTGTTTAAAATATTATCAAGTAGTGATAATATTTCCTAAGTGTTTAAATACCCATAATTATTCAATTATGTGGTTCGTAAGAGTTATAAAGGTCATCATACTTACAAGTATATGATACTAATTTAAGATCAAACTGATTTAATTGTTAGGTCCGTTCAAGGATTGTTAAATTAAGTTGGTTAGCTGTAGACGACGCACGAGGCAAGTTCTCTAACCCTACTCATTTATTGTTGAACAAGTTTCTATACTTGTATTTATTGTCAAAGCTTGAAGTGGTTTAATTATTTAAAATTATCCCACATCCATACTGTTTATAAAATCGCACTTAGTGCACTTGAAGCTTATTAGTTCTCGATTCATGAACTGTATTAAAAATGTCAAAAGCTAATAGTTCAGCTAGACATTTCGTTTATAAATTCAATACTTGAATACTTTTAAAAGCTTATCCAAACCATTGTTGGGTGCGGATTTCTTATATTAAGTCTGAGAATTGAACAACCCTAAATTAGGGGATTTTGTGTCGGGAAACCGACTTTGGGCGCCAGTGACTAAATGTAATGCATATACAGCGGGTTGAATAGGCTGATCCCCTTGAAAACCAAACAACTCAAAGGGTCAGAGGAAACTCTATTATACCCTAGTTAGTTCAGGGTCCTTAGTGACCACTCAGCATTTTAAGATTCAAATATTCTGTTTATTAAAATTTGAATCCTGTTTCATTCACAATTGTTATATCTATTGTTGAATCATTGATGATATTTCCCATTCATTCATGATATATTAAATCTATATGATTGTTCTAAACTTGCTGAGCAAACTAGTTGCTCATTCTTGCTATATCATGAACCATTTTTCAGATAATCCTGATTGCTCAAAGAAGGATAAGGGAAAAGGAAAAGTCAGAGCTTAAGTTAGCTTATGCATGCTAATTAGATCTTTAATTATGTATTTACGGTTGTTAAACCTTTTGTAATTCCTTGTGATAGGAACTGTTATTATGTTAAGGTTGATAGACCCTGGTATTGTAACCTTTTGAAGGGAACCAATATGTATTATTCCGCGATATTTAAATGCAATATATGTATTTAATTGTTAGTAATGTGTTGAATAGTGAGAACCAAACTCGAGGTTATGGAACCCGGATTTGGGGTCGTCACAGTTAATGTAACACCCCAATCCCAAATCAAAATATATATAAAAAATTGTCAAAGGTATATCTTCACCCAAAAATAACTCACTACACGTTCATTCAAAAAGTTATAATTAAATATTAATAATAACAGTTTAAATTCTTATATACATATTTAAATATCTCATATTAATTAATATGAGACTGAAGTGTTACTGTAATGACCACGAATTTCATTAGTCATTGTAAATATACTTAATAAATATTTAGCAATGAATTTAAACTTTTTGTACTAATTAATTGTACTTTAGATAATTAAATAAATGCACTTGTGTATGCCTATATTTATTTAAAGAATTAAAGTAAGGTGTATAATTAATTAAAACAAATCTAATTGGATTATATTTTAAATCCAAATGAGTTGATAAACTAGGTCAAAGATATTAACCTAGTAGCCTATGTAATTAATTTAATTACTAGTCCATGTAATTAATTAAACAAAGCCCAATGCTTGATTTAATTAAATGTAACCTAGAATATTTAATGTTAGCCCAATGTGCTAATTAAATGGAGCCCAAACCAATTAAATGGATTAGTCCAATATATTTAATCCTAGAGTCCAAAGTGGAGCCCAATAGGAAGTCAAAATTGGTCAAAATTGTTACATATATGAATATACACATATATATATACATACATGATGAATCGGGGAGATTCATCATGTTGTGTATTTTTGGAGATGGATTGAGAAAATTCATCGAGCCGAGATGTACATGATAAAATATCATTTCATTTCATCAATGAATATATTTTATTGCTGTACTAACGTGTGTTATTGTTTTATGATATAGGATGGTAGAGATCGGACAGTCGAGTCGCACTGCTGAAGAGGACTATATTGATATCCATATGGATACTGCACAGCCGCTGGTGGCTGCACCCGTAGAGGAGCCAGAGTCGGATCCTGAGGAGGGGGATCATGTGGAGCCCGTCTGGGGCGGAGTCATGAGGCCTTACAGTGAGGATGAGGCAGAGTCAGAGGAGTCTGAGGAGGAGGAGTCAGCTGATGGCATGGGCACCACTGCCGCTGACATCATCGAGGGACTGACCGATAGGAACGAGGGGCTGGAGGCAAGGGTCCAGCATCTAGAGGAGCAGAATCTGACCCACCAGCACATGGAGGATCAGTATAGGGATGCGGCTTATCAGTTCTCTGGCGAGAACACAGAGCTGAAGGAGAGGATTGTAGGACTGGAGGATCAGGTACAGGAGTACGAGGATTCAGTGGAGCACTTTGCGGTGCTAACTCATCAGCTGGTAGAGCAGGATGTAGAGCTGCAGGCTAGATTGGCAGTGGCTGAGACTAGGTTGGCAGAGGCTGAGCTGAAGGTTCAGCAAGTACAGGCAGAGAAGGCCGCCATCCGTGCACACTGGCAGGAGGCGATAGAGGACCGGATAGAAATGGAGAGACAGCGGGATGCCGCTCATGGTCAAATGATCGAGCTAGAGGAGGAGATCCGCGAGAAGCGGGTGAGGACGGATAGACTTAGCTATGTCTACCGATCTTCATATGGTAGGCTTCAGAGCAGGGTGCACTACTACCCAGCTGAGGAGGGCCAGTCTATGCACACCATCAGCAGGAGTGTGGTGATGGCCATCGGGGATGAGGAGTATGACGACGCGATCCGTAGGGGGATGCGCATTCAGTAGTAGTAGTAGTTGTTTTCTAATTTCATATGTAAATAGATGCAGTAGAACCCAACTTTTGTTTTATTAGAGGGTTAATATGTCACTAAATCCCAACTCTAGGAAGTTGTAGGATATGTCAGATCCCATCTTTTGTAGCTTCTCAGGGATAGAAGCATTTATAGCAGTATGCTGTCGATGTAAAGTACTATGTACTATTGTTTTAGCATATGAATATAAATGCAGTCAAATTTATGTTTATATGTGTGTTGAAATAATTATTTGTATTTTAGCTAAATATTGCCTAAGATACAAAGTAATGAGATGAAAAATATGAAATAAGTATAATAATGTAAATTTTTGTTTATAACAGAAAATGCCGCCACGTAGACAACCACCAAGGAACCAGGGGGTAGAAGAGTCAGTTAACAACGACGCGGGGGGACACAACGTAGACCCTATGCAAAACTTTGTCAATATGCTAGCTGAGGCAATGCAAAACCGCCACCCTGTTGTAGCAAATCCACCACCACCACCACCAACTCAGTTGGCAAATTTCAAAGATTTTAAAGCGGTGGGACCGCCAGAGTTTAGGGGAACGTCGGACCCGATAGAGGCCCAGTCTTGGATAAAGGAGATAGAGAAAGCGTTCGTTATCGCAAGAGTAGCTGAGGAGCAAAAGACAGTCTTTGCTACCTACATGATGAAGGGCGAAGCCAATTTCTGGTGGGAAGCCAATCAGAATAGGGCTGGGGATGGTGTGGTTCCCTGGACAAAATTTAAGGAAATATTCGACGAGAATTATTTTCCGAAAAGTATGAAAAGTAGGATGGAGGTAAGGTTTCTAGAACTAAAACAGGAGAACATGTCGGTACCGGAGTACGCGGCAAAATTTAATGAGCTGACCAGGTTCGCTCCACATCAGGTAGACACGGAGGAACGCAAGGCCAAGAGGTTCGAGAATGGATTGAGACCTTGGATATTCAACAAGGTAGCAGTACTGCAGATTGACTCGTTCGCAACTTTGCTAGAGAAGTCAATCATTGCTGAAGGAGGAAGCGACGCGTTAACCAAGTACAACCAGGAGAGAAACAAGAAGAAAAATGAAGGGGGAAGCAAGAACAGCAACAGTGGAGGCAATAATAACAGCAACAAGCGTAAATGGGACAACAACAACAACGACAAGAGCTCGGGGAATCAACAAGGAAGTGTTCAGAAAAAGCCAGCATGCAATATATGTGGGAAGAACCACTTTGGGGAGTGCAGGAAAGGGAAGAATACATGCTATAATTGCGGTCAGGTGGGACATATTTCTCCAAATTGTCCCCTCCCAAAGAAAGTGAGATGCTTTTCTTGCGGAGCATCTGACCACCTGATAAAGGATTGCCCTAAGAAGAAGAATGACGGGGGGTAGCGGCTACAAGGGCAATAACAACAAATTGGCTATCGGGGGACCGGTACCACAGAACAAGCCGACAGCCCGGACTTTCAATATGACGGTACAGGATGCCGTGGGGTCAAAAGACGTGGTGTCAGGTATTATTCCGATCAATAATATAAATGCATATGTATTGTTTGATTCGGGTGCTACCTGTTCATTTGTGTCTGATGATTTCGCTAGACGATTAGAGTTGCCTAGGGACAAACTAGAAAACTCAATGAACATAGAAGTTGCTAATAAAGAAGTGATTCCGGTATAGTACATACATAGAAATTGTTGTGCTGAAATCAGGGGTCAGAAATTAAATGTGAATCTAATTCCAATACGTCTGGGGGAATTTGATGTAATACTTGGGATGGATTGGTTGTTTAACCACGGGGCGATAATTGATTGTCAGAAGAAGTGCATACACCTTAAGACACCAAATAAGTCTAAGGTCGTATTTTATGGCAGCAAATCATCAAGACAGTCTTCTTGTCTGACGATGATGCAGGCCAAGAAATTATTAAAGAAAGGTTGTGTAGGGTATTTGGCTCATGTGGTTGATACACAAGTGGTGAGTCCCGAGATGGAGCAAATACCAGTAGTTAGGGAGTTTATGGATGTTTTTCTAGATGTACTGCCGGGTTTACCGCCGGACAGGGAGATAGAATTTGTGATTGATTTAGTACCGGGGACAGCACCGATATCAAAAGCACCATATAGGATGGCTCCGGTAGAACTGAAGGAATTGATGGTGCAATTGCAGGAGTTGTTAGATAATAAGTACATTCAGCCAAGTGTTTCTCCATGGGGAGCACCAGTGCTGTTTGTAAAGAAGAAGGATGGATCGATGAGATTGTGTATGGATTATAGAGAGCTGAATAAGGTGACAATTAAGAACAAGTACCCGTTACCACGAATTGACGATCTTTTCGATCAATTGAAAGGGGCGAAGTACTTTTCAAAAATTGACTTAAGGACTGGTTATCATCAGTTGAAAGTCAGGAAGGAGGATATACCCAAGACGGCATTCAGAACTCGATATGGGCATTATGAGTTTCTGGTGATGTCGTTTGGACTAACGAATGCGCCAGCCGCATTTATGGACATGATGAACAGAATATTCAAGCAATACTTGGATAAATTTGTAGTCGTGTTCATTGACGATATTTTGGTGTATTCCAAAACGGAGGAAGAGCATGCTGAACACCTAAGATTGGTGTTGGAGATTTTACGGAAAGAGCGGTTGTACGCTAAGTTTTCAAAGTGTGAATTCTGGTTGGAAAGAGTTCAATTTTTAGGTCATGTTATTGACAAGGAGGGAGTTTCGGTTGATCCGGCGAAGGTTGAATCGGTAATGAATTGGGAACAACCAAGGACGCCGACAGAAGTAAGAAGTTTCTTAGGGTTAGCGGGTTACTATCGGAGATTCATTCAAGACTTCTCAAAGATAGCAACACCGTTGACCAACTTAACAAGAAAGACGGTAAAATACGTGTGGACGGAGAAGTGTGAGGAAAGTTTTCAGGAGTTAAAGAAAAGACTTAGTGAAGCACCTGTATTAACCTTACCAGACGATACAGGAGGTTTTACGGTCTACAGTGATGCATCGCACAAGGGGCTTGGCTGTGTGCTTATGCAAAACGGCAAAGTCGTTGCGTATGCGTCCAGACAATTAAAAGATTATGAGAAGGGATATCCTACCCACGACTTGGAATTGGCAGCGGTAGTGTTTGCCCTTAAAATTTGGAGGCATTATTTGTATGGAGAGAAATGTGAGATATTCACAGACCATAAGAGTCTAAAGTATATCTTCACACAGAAGGAGTTGAATATGAGGCAACGGAGATGGTTGGAATTGATCAAAGATTATGATTGTGAAATTCTATATCATCCTGGCAAGGCCAACGTAGTAGCGGATGCTCTAAGTAGAAAGAGCAGTGAGAAATTGTTCATCTTGACAGATCAGGAACAATTGGTTCAAGAAATGGCTCGAATGGAGTTGGAGGTGAGAAATCCAAATGAGTCAATGGAAGTAGAAGCGAGCCCAACCTTACTAGATATGGTGAAAGAGGCTCAAGACAAAGATGAAGAGTGTGTCAGAATAAGGATGAGAATGACCGAAGGGGAAGAGGTCAAATTCAAGGAGGATAGCATGGGATTGCTAAGGTTTGAAAATCGGGTTTGGGTGCCGCTAGTGCCCGAACTACGAGAAGAAATTTTGCAAGAGGCCCACAGTACGAGATACTCGATACATCCGGGAAGTACGAAGATGTATCAAGATCTGAGTCAGCATTTTTGGTGGCCGAATTTAAAAAGGGAGGTCGCTAAATGTGTCAGCCGATGCCTAACTTGTCAAAGGGTAAAGGCTGAACATCAGAGACCAAGTGGATTACTATAGCCGTTAGAGATTCCTGAGTGGAAATGGGAGCATATCACAATGGATTTTGTGGTAGGACTTCCAGCAACACAGAAGGGATTTGACGCAATATGGGTGATTGTGGACCGACTAACAAAGTCAGCGCACTTTTTGCCGATCAAGATTAAGTTCAGTTTGGACCAGTTGGCCAAACTATACATCAAGGAGATAGTTTCGAGACATGGGGTGCCGGTATCGATTGTGTCAGACAGAGATCCACGCTTCACATCAAAATTTTGGAGAAGTCTTCAGGAGAGATTGGGGACACAGTTGAGAATGAGTACAGCATATCATCCGCAGACCGATGGGCAAAGTGAAAGAACAATACAAACATTGGAAGATATGCTCAGGGCCTGTGTGATGGATTTCAAGGGCAGTTGAGAAAACCATCTACCATTAGTTGAGTTTGCATACAACAATAGTTATCATGCAAGCATAGGCATGCCGCCTTACGAAGCATTGTATGGAAGAAAGTGCAGAACACCTCTATGTTGGGATGAGGTAGGAGAACGCCGACTGTTGGGACCAGAATTGGTTCAACAGACGGTAGAAATTATTAAGGTAATAAGAGCTCGGCTAGTAGCAGCTCAGGATCGTCAGAATAAGTACGCCGATTTACATCGACAGAAGCGAGACTTCGAAGTTGGGAGTTTTGTGTTCATAAAGGTGTCTCCCTGGAAGGGGAAGATCAGATTTGGAAAGAAAGGGAAGCTGAGTCCCAGGTTCATAGGACCGTTCGAGATATTAAAGAGAGTGGGTGAAGTGGCGTACGAGGTAGCTTTACCTCCTGAACTGGAGCATATTCACAATGTGTTTCACGTATCAGTGTTACGACCATACAAGCTAGACT
Organism: Hedera helix; assembly: GCA_947179155.2. NCBI lineage: Eukaryota > Viridiplantae > Streptophyta > Magnoliopsida > Apiales > Araliaceae > Hedera > Hedera helix. The sequence continues at coordinate 1,870,754 of OX359266.1, read as the reverse complement.
ACAAACATGTCATATCCTATGAGTCAATACAAGTCGAGAAAGACTTATCATACGAAGAAATTCCTGTCCAAATACTAGATAGGAAAGAGCAGAAATTACGGAATAAGGTTATACATTCTGTCAAAATCCTTTGGAAGAACCACAACGCTGAGGAAGCTACGTGGGAGCTTGAAGAAAAGATGAGGGCTAACTATCCGCATCTGTTCGAGTAGTTTAAATTTGTAATTCCGGGGACGGAATTCTTATAAGGGGGGAGAATGTAATGACCACGAATTTCATTAGTCATTGTAAATATACTTAATAAATATTTAGCAATGAATTTAAACTTTTTTTTACTAATTAATTGTACTTTAGATAATTAAATAAATGTACTTGTGTATGCGTATATTTATTTAAAGAATTAAAGCAATGTGTATAATTAATTAAAGCAAATCTAATTGGATTATATTTTAAATCCAAATGAGTTGTTAAACTAGGTCAAAGGTATTAACCTAGTAGCCCATGTAATTAATTTAATTACTAGCCCATGTAATTAATTTAACAAGCCCAATGCTTATTTTAATTAAAGGTAGCATATTTATTTAAATGCTAGCCCAATGTGTTATATAAATTGAGCCCAAACAATTTAATTGAATGAGCCCAATATAATTTATTCCCAAGTCCAATGTGGAGTCCAAATGAGGTCAAAACTTTGGTCAATATAGATATATATAAGTGTATATATATATATATATAGATGTATATATGTATATTTTAGCATTAAAATTAAATCAAAAATGGGGGATTTAAACCCCATTTTGCTGAGATTTTGAGGGACCCACTTGGATGGATTGATTTGCAATGTTGCTTCTAAATCACTCCTTGTCATAGTTGGTGAACAACCCTAGTCATTCCATGTGTCTATCAACTAGTCAATCAATGCAATAGTAATTATAATTAAGCACTAATTTCACCAACATGGGTGAATTAGCAAGCTAATGAGGAGTTAGTTGGTGGCTATATATATGATACTCCACACTTGAGCCAAGCTTGTTGGTTCATTTGCTAGAGCATAATAGAGAGAAAGTGAGAGCATTTTCTAGAGAAAAGGAAGATACACTAGGGTTTTGTGTGAGGAAAAGCTAGAGGAAGACCTTGGTGGATGTCCAATAGCTACACAACATACTTCGGTAGAAGGAGAAGAAGAGCAATCAAAACCCAAAGGTTTAAAAGTGCTCTAAACATCTTCTTCTTTCATTTTTGTAGTCTAGATAGCTTTTGATCGGTTAAAATCTATTTTAACCGATCAAAACTCGTTTTGATGGTCTAGATGTATTTATCTATGTAATATATGTATATTCATAGATCTATGTGTTTATAACATGATTTGGTATGTGAGAAATGCATAAAAGTTGTAGAAAAATTCATAACACGTTTTACCGGTAAAACCCTAACGAAGCATGAAATGTTTAATGTTGTAGTTTGAAATGTACAAGTTGGAAAAATGATTTCTATGGCTATAAAGTTAGATCTATGAGTGTTAAAGAAAAACCCTTTTGGAACCTTTCAAAAATATCGAATAACAAAGAAGTTATAGCTTTTACCGCAAAACATGTCATTTTAAGGACCTAATGCACAAACATCCCACTTTGTGGTTATTTTTCATAACCAAAAATTTTACAAAAATTCAATACAATGATGGAATATTGTAGTTTAAGAAAATACGAATCCATCGATACCAATTTGAGGTAATTTGGATTTGTAGATTTCATTTTATTCAAGTTTTAATCAAAGGAGCAAAAGTTGGAAAATCTGAAAATGACATTTTGGCAGATTCTGTCACTCAAGGGCCGGGGCCCTCTTCCCTTTGTTAATTAGAGGGTCGGGGCTCTAGTTACTGTTCACCGACAGATTTTTTTGAATTTCGGGTCGGGTCGGTTCGTTTTAAACAGGTCGGTTCAAATCAATTATTACCAAAATGGGTAAAAATGTTTTAAAATTAATATAATTAATTTGGGACCCAATAAAAAGAAAATATATAATTATTTATTATGTGGATATTAAATAATAATTAAGAGTCATGAAGGTGATTAATTACTATTTAATTAATATTAAATAATAATTAAAATGAAAAGAGATAATAACTAATTATTTATTAAGTAATAAATAAAGGGTAATGTAATTAATAAAATATTATTAAATAGTTAATAATATTAGATAATGAATAAAATATTATTAAATAATTAATAATATTGGATAATTAATAAAATATTATTAAATAATTAATAATATTGGATAATTAATAAAATATTATTAAATGATTAATAATATTAGATAATAAATAAAATATTATTAAATGATTAATAATATTAGACAACTAATAAAATATTATTAAAATGATTAATAATATTAGATAATTAATAAAATATTATTAAATGATTAATAATATTAGATAATAAATAAAATATTATTAAATAATTAATAATATTAGACAACTAATAAAATATTATTAAAATGATTAATAATATTAGAAGTCTAATAAAATATTATTAAATGATTAATAATATTAGATGATTAATAAAATATTATTAAATGATTAATAATATTAGATAATGAATAAAATATTATTAAATGATTAATAATATTAGATACTTAATAAAATATTATTAAATAGTTAATAATATTAAATAATTAATAAAATATTATTAAATGTTTAATAATGTTAGATACTTAATAAAATATTATTAAATGATTAATAATATTAGATAATGATTAAAATATTATTAAACGATTAATAATATTAAATACTTAATAAAATATTATTAAATAGTTAATAATATTAGATAATGAATAAAATATTATTAAATGATTAATAATATTAATTAATCTTAGAAGATTTATAAGGTATTATTAAATGATGAATAATACTACAATGCTAATAAAATATTATTAAATTGTTAATAATATTAGATAATTGTTTGAACTATATTAAATAGTTAATATAGGTTCTTTGTGTTTAAAATATTATCAAGTAGTGATAATATTTCCTAAGTGTTTAAATACCCATAATTATTCAATTATGTGGTTCGTAAGAGTTATAAAGGTCATCATACTTACAAGTATATGATACTAATTTAAGATCAAACTGATTTAATTGTTAGGTCCGTTCAAGGATTGTTAAATTAAGTTGGTTAGCTGTAGACGACGCACGAGGCAAGTTCTCTAACCCTACTCATTTATTGTTGAACAAGTTTCTATACTTGTATTTATTGTCAAAGCTTGAAGTGGTTTAATTATTTAAAATTATCCCACATCCATACTGTTTATAAAATCGCACTTAGTGCACTTGAAGCTTATTAGTTCTCGATTCATGAACTGTATTAAAAATGTCAAAAGCTAATAGTTCAGCTAGACATTTCGTTTATAAATTCAATACTTGAATACTTTTAAAAGCTTATCCAAACCATTGTTGGGTGCGGATTTCTTATATTAAGTCTGAGAATTGAACAACCCTAAATTAGGGGATTTTGTGTCGGGAAACCGACTTTGGGCGCCAGTGACTAAATGTAATGCATATACAGCGGGTTGAATAGGCTGATCCCCTTGAAAACCAAACAACTCAAAGGGTCAGAGGAAACTCTATTATACCCTAGTTAGTTCAGGGTCCTTAGTGACCACTCAGCATTTTAAGATTCAAATATTCTGTTTATTAAAATTTGAATCCTGTTTCATTCACAATTGTTATATCTATTGTTGAATCATTGATGATATTTCCCATTCATTCATGATATATTAAATCTATATGATTGTTCTAAACTTGCTGAGCAAACTAGTTGCTCATTCTTGCTATATCATGAACCATTTTTCAGATAATCCTGATTGCTCAAAGAAGGATAAGGGAAAAGGAAAAGTCAGAGCTTAAGTTAGCTTATGCATGCTAATTAGATCTTTAATTATGTATTTACGGTTGTTAAACCTTTTGTAATTCCTTGTGATAGGAACTGTTATTATGTTAAGGTTGATAGACCCTGGTATTGTAACCTTTTGAAGGGAACCAATATGTATTATTCCGCGATATTTAAATGCAATATATGTATTTAATTGTTAGTAATGTGTTGAATAGTGAGAACCAAACTCGAGGTTATGGAACCCGGATTTGGGGTCGTCACAGTTAATGTAACACCCCAATCCCAAATCAAAATATATATAAAAAATTGTCAAAGGTATATCTTCACCCAAAAATAACTCACTACACGTTCATTCAAAAAGTTATAATTAAATATTAATAATAACAGTTTAAATTCTTATATACATATTTAAATATCTCATATTAATTAATATGAGACTGAAGTGTTACTGTAATGACCACGAATTTCATTAGTCATTGTAAATATACTTAATAAATATTTAGCAATGAATTTAAACTTTTTGTACTAATTAATTGTACTTTAGATAATTAAATAAATGCACTTGTGTATGCCTATATTTATTTAAAGAATTAAAGTAAGGTGTATAATTAATTAAAACAAATCTAATTGGATTATATTTTAAATCCAAATGAGTTGATAAACTAGGTCAAAGATATTAACCTAGTAGCCTATGTAATTAATTTAATTACTAGTCCATGTAATTAATTAAACAAAGCCCAATGCTTGATTTAATTAAATGTAACCTAGAATATTTAATGTTAGCCCAATGTGCTAATTAAATGGAGCCCAAACCAATTAAATGGATTAGTCCAATATATTTAATCCTAGAGTCCAAAGTGTAGCCCAATAGGAAGTCAAAATTGGTCAAAATTGTTACATATATGAATATACACATATATACATACATATATATATATATATATATATATATATATATATATATGTATAATTAAAGTAGAAAAATTAAAGGAAAAATGGCTTGGAAAATCCCATTTTGCTGAATTTTTTGAGGGTCCCACTTGGATTGCTTGATTTCCTTGTTGCTTCAATTTTACTCCATGTCATAAGTTGTTCAATCACCCTAGTCATTCACCATGTCCATCACCTAGTCAATTAATGGAATAGTAAGTTTGATTAGGCTTTAATTTCACCAACATGGGTGGATTAGCAAGATAATGAAGAGTTAGTTGTTGGCTATAAATAAGACACCCCCCAACCTTTGTGATGTTGGTTAATTCACTTGCAAGAATTCTAGAGAGAAAAATAGGGTGCATTTGAGAGAAAAAAAAGAAGAAGATACACTTAGGTGTTGAGTGAAAAAGCTAGAGAAAGATCTTGGTGAATGTCCACAAGTATCATCACATACTTTGGTAGGATAAGAAGAAGAGCACACAAGTCACAAAGGTTTAAAAGTGCTATAGACTTCTTCTTATTTCATTTTTAGGGCCTAGAACGATTTTGAACGGTTAAAATCTATTTTTAACCGATCAAAACTCGTTTTGATGGTCTAGATGTATTTAACTATATAATATATGTATATTCATAACTCTATGTGTTTATAACATGATTTGGTATGTGAGAAATGCATAAAAGTTGTAGAAATATTCATAACACGTTTTATCGGTAAAACCCTAACGATACATGTTATGTTTAATGTTGTATTTTGAAATGTACAAATCGGAAATTGGATTTTTATGGCTAGAAAGCTAGATCCATGAGTTTTAAAGAAAAACCCTTTTTGAATCTTTCAAAAATATTGAATAACAAAGAAGTTATAGCTTTTACCACAAAAGATGTCGTTTTTAAACCCTAAGTGGTTCGATCCGTAAATTTCGTGTAAAACGTTTTCAAAAAGACGATCGAACCATGGAATGTTATAAAACAAGAAGTTAGGAAGACAACAACACTGAGTTGGTGTCATTTGAATGTATAGATGTTATTTTGTTCAAGTTTAAACCAATAAAACCAGGGATTTGTGAAGTTAGATATCACTTAGTCCTTGTAAGCGGTTTTTAGCCCAGTTTCGTTTGGAATTTGGATTTGTGATCTAAAGAGAAGTTGTAGAGGGGGAAATTTTGATGAGAATGGACTCAAGAATCACCCTAAAATATTTTGAAATGAATAAGTTATGACAGTTTTAGTAAAAGAGGTTTAGACAGCCAAAACGAGCGCCGCCAGCGCTCGGACCTTCTACTTTGAGCGCCGCCGTCTCTATAATAAGCCTATGGCCAGCGCCGCTAGCTCTGGCCCAGTTTTAAAAAAGTCAAAATTTTGATATTTTAAAATTATACGAAGTTATAACTCCGATTTAACTTATCGGTTACTAAAAAGTCTAAACGAAACACCGTTAGAGACTTAAAACCCAAGATAAACTTGTAAAATGAATGTGTATGTGAAGTTTATTAATAACTAATGGGTAGCTAAATTTTTAAAATAAAGACTAAAGATAACACAATTAAAAAGTTAACCATTGGTATTATTTGTAATAAAATATTATTAAGTGATAAATAATATTAATATGTGATTAAAAGGTTATTAAATATTTATAACATTTGTAAATGATTAAATATTACTACATGGGTAATAATATTAATAAATTAATAAAATATTATTAAATAACTAATAATATTAATTAATGAATAAAATATTATTAAATGATTAATAATATTAGATAAAGTAATCAAATATTATTAAATGATTAATAATATTAGATAATTAATAAAATATTATTAAATGATTAATAATATTAGATAAGGTAATAAAATATTATTAAATAATTAATAATATTAGATAATGAATAGAATATTATTAAATGATTAATAATATTAGAAGGTTAATAAAATATTATTAAATTATTAATAATATTAGATAAGAGTTTGAACTATATTAAGTAATTAATATAGGTTTAATGTGATATCATCAAGTGATGATAATATTTCCTAAGTGTTTAAATACCGTAATTAGATAATTATGTGGGTAAGTATTAGAGATGTAAAATATATAGATATTCTTATATGAATGTGTATATGATACTAATTTAAAGATTACCGTGATTAAATTGTTAGGTCTAGTCAAAGGGAATTAGTTGAATTTGTTAGTTGTACGTCGCAATCAAGGCAAGTTTTCTCTAACCCTACTCAATTATTATGGAACAAGTTTTTATACTTGTATTTATTGTCAGAGCTTAAAGTGGTTTAATTATTTAAAATTATCCCACATCCATATTGTTTATAAAATCGCACTTAGTGCATTTGAAACTTATTAGTTCTTGATTCATGAACTGTATTAAAAATGTCTAAAGTTAATAGTTCAGCTAGATATTGCGTTTCTAAATTCAATAACTTGAATACTTTTAAAAGCTTATCCAAACCATTATTGGGTGCGGATTTCTTATATTAAGTCTGAGAATTGAACAACCCTAAAATTAGGAGATTTTGTGTCGGGAAACCGACTTGGCGCTAGTGACTAAATGTAATGCATATACAGCGGGTTGAATAGGCTGATCCCATTGAAAACCAAAACTACTAAAAGGGTCAGAGGAAACTCTATTATACCCTCGTTAGTTCAGGGTCCTTAGTGGCCACTCAGCATTTTAAGATTCAAATATTCTGTTTAATAAAATTTGAGTCTTGTTCCATTCACAATTGTTATATCTATTGTTGAAACCATCGATGACATCTCTTATTCATTCATGATATAATAAATCTCTATGATTGTTCTTAACTTGCTGAGCAAACTAGTTGCTCATTCTTGCTATATCATGAACCATTTTTCAGATAAACCTGACTGCTCAAAGAAGGATAAGGGAAAAGGAAAAGTCAGAGCTTAAGTTAGCTGATGCATGCTAATTAGATGTTTAAATATGTATTTACTGTTGATAAATATTTTGTAATTCCTTATAATAAGAACTGTTTATGTTAAGGTTAATAGACCATGGTATTGTAACCTTTTTGTAAGGAACCAATATGTATTATTCCGCTAAGTTTAAATGCAATTTATGTATTTAATTATTAGTAATGTATTGATCAGTGAGAACCAAACCCGAGGTAATAGAACCCGCATTTGGGGTCGTCACAGTTACCGTTAGCGAATTTTTCTTTTTCAATACTATACATGTGTTTCTTTTAAACTCTCTCTAGAATTTATTTTTTTTTATATATATTTTAAGAAAGAATTAATGACTTAGTTTTTTATATTATCCCTAAACATTAAATGCTAATTTTGTTTATCTTTCATCTTTTCGATAATATTAGAAAGATAATATTAAAATTTCATATTCAATTTAATTAATCAAATAAAAAATTTATTATATTTTTTAATTTTTGCGTGCGCTTTCTTCTCATACCTCAATAAGAGAACGGAGAAAGTATCTGTCAGTATATTCCTTACATTTATTAATATTTTTATATATTTATGCTACTACAAATTAGCATTATTAAGAAAAATTGAACATTTTTCCTAAATTAAATATCGGATTGAATATTCTGATTTTCTCATAAAATTGGGGGAGTTACAAGCAGTCAACCATTCGGAGCAATTATCTCGCCATAGGTAAAAGGGTTCTTTTAACACGTGCCTTAAAAATATATACCAAGTACAGAAAATAAGATATGAGATCTATTAAATATTATTTGTTTATATATTTGCACTGAATTCAATACATAGAGTCCACTAACATATTATTTTTTTATAAATTCAATTCAGTATAAATACATAAACAAATAATATTTAATAAATCACCTCCCTTATTTTTCATAGTTAAGATATGTCTTAAGACACGTGTTAAGAAAACCATATAAGTTTGTACTCCGATCTTCACTCCGCACTTGTGCACGACAGATCTTGATTTTAAAGTATTCGAACAGTTTTTAAGTTGAGTTATTGTTGTTACTTTGTTTAATATAGTTATAGTATTTAGGGTCACTCATTTATTTAAAACAACTTATCAAGTGAATTTTACATATGATAATTTTTAGCGATATTTAAATTAGTTTTAAATTAATTTAACAATTTAAATTTAGTAATTTAATAGTTTAATAAATGTGTATTAATTTTTTTTATTATTTAAAAAACTTAATGTTCGAACGGTTGACTTTTAGAAATGACAAAATTTATGATAAAAAATACATAAAAAAAAAAAAAAACTTTTGAGCTACTGAGTAGCCAAATTGAATCGTTGAGTGACTCAAAATCAACCAAAATGACTTGATATTTGCTTTGTTATATATTAAAGTAGATATAAATTACTCATTCCATTTTATATTATTTAATTATTATTGATTTTTTAAAGTCAATTTAAAATTAACATAAATTATTTTTATTTTAATCAATACAATAATAAATATTGTAAATTATCTAAAAATTATTACTCATTATAAGTTTTATTATTTCATAATTTTTAATGAGTCATCTCAATTTTGAGTTTGAAAATATCTGAATTTAATTTTCAAAAGTCAATAATGATAATATAATTTAGAAAAAAAAGTAGTACTATATACAATAAGAAAAATAGAGATCTTATTGAAATTAATTTAGTCATTTTAGTCGGTTAACAAGTTAATCACGAGTTAGTACTGAATTCATCGTCGCTATTGATACAATATATATCATATTTATAATTATAATTATATTAAACTTTTCATATATTTTATCATGTTATTTCAGAGATGTACATGTAAATATTAAAAAACATATACAATAATTTTAATATATATATATATATATATATATATATATATATATATATATATATAACTCTTTAATTTTATATTTAATATATTATTATTACTCATATTATATTATTTATATTTAAATTATAATACTAAATGACACATTACATAATTTTAAATTATATTATAGATAGTAACTCGTGACTTGCGCGAATAATCAGTCTTTTGTAACAAAATTTAATTATGTGCAAACTCATTTGGTTAGAATAATAGAACTGTTCGAATAAGCAATCCAATTTAAACTGCTGGAAAAAATCTAAATCCGTGTGGGGATAGTTTATTCCTGATCAAAATTGACACTTACCAGTACCAGGTACTGCTTACTAATACAGTGGCACAGCCTTTTTAAGTTTCCTTCCTCCGTCCTCTCTCTCCTAAACGAGTGGCGATTAATTAACGTGTAAGTAACTCTCCCTATTCTATACAGATTACAGACAAAGGTGGCGTATCTTTAGAGAGAGGAAATAGTGTTGTTTTTAGATAAAAGAGGAGAGAGAAAGAGGGTGAAGCTGAAAATGGAAAAAAAAGTTATAGCGGTTTGTATAGTTGTGGGGTTTCTAGGGTTGTTAGCTGCTGGTTTGGGTTTTGCTGCAGAGGCCAAGAGGATTAAGGTAATTTTTTTCAATCGTCAAATTTAATCTTTTATTTTAGATTGAGTGGAGTGGGATCGTACATATCCACACTTGTTTTGAGATGGGTTTTGATTAAATAGTTTTGCTTTATGTGTAATTTGATTATCGACATGTTTATTGCTCTCGCCATCTCTGTGTTTGAAAGGAAACTGTGTTGTGAATATTTGTAAATCAAAGGATTTCTTTTTCTAATTAGCAAAGAGTACTTGTCAATAATCTGGATCAAGTCTGCTGTGTTTTTTTTTCAAGATTAGGAGAAGTCGATTAGTTGCTATCCTTCAGACCAACGAATGGGATGTGACAGATTTTTGTTAAGTTTCTACGAAAGTGTCAATCAAGCTTATAACTTTATTGATTAACATTTGGGTCAGCTGAATTCGTTTGTAAACTACTCTCTCCATCGAAGAATGATAGTTCTGATTGACTTCCTGACTTTATTCTAAGCATATTACACACTAAAATATGGTTTTCCAGTATTTTAAGTGTTCTAGACCACCCTAGGTATGCTTTAAAAATCTCAAACCGGTCTCTCATTTTCTGATAGAGGGAAATACTTTTGAGGATAAATAAATAAATAATTTTGTTGGAAAATTCCAGTCCGTAGCCTACCTAGCTTAGAGGGTTTTAAAAAAATTGTCCTTTGTCCCTGCATATCGTTTCAACCAAGTTTTCTGCCTTTTTTTCTTTCTCACTACTGATCACCCGTAAACTGCCTATTTTTGCCAGCACTGCCCTCAGTGTCGTAACTAATGGGAAGAAGAAATTGTTGTTTGTTTATCACTCTTCAATTTTGTTAGCACTCATTAATCATAAATGTTCTATGTTTACAGCATGACTGATGACTGATTTGGCATATGGGCGCTCCTCTTTTTTTAATGTTCATGTAAACAATGAAAAAGCAACTTGGTAGGTGGTTATTGAGTCAGAGCATATAGGAACTACATTTAGCATTTACAACTAATCTAATAACTTGGACTTGTTAATTGATGGAGCATTATTATTCATAATTTAAAAGAGAAAGCATGGGAGCTTTCTTTGTTGCGTCAAAGTTTATATGTTCACATTTGATGTATGTGTCTATGGGTGTGTGCACCCTGGATTGCCAATATTTGTGGGTTAATATGAGATATCCCACACATAGCATTTACACCTTCGTTATAAGCTACTAATTTAGATTTGTTAATTGATGAAGTTGCTCATTAATGTGGAAACTGATTGCACTTTATGGTTCCTAAATCCTAATATAAGAGAGAAAACATGTGAGCTACCTTGTTTATTCATTTTATTTATGTTTTCACTTTTAGATCCATTTGTGTATGCGCATGGTGGCTTGTGCATTTTGTGGCTTAATATAGGTTATCCCACCTGTTGGATGTCTTTGATGTGCTGCATAGAGCCTGGTGGACCAACTCCCTTGGATGCGTTAGCTGGGTATCAAAATGCATGTATCAGCGGTAGTCTGGGATTGCAGTTCACCTTGCATTAGGTTAATTCCAAAGTGCAACTAAATTAGCTGATATCCCATGCTAATGTATTGTACATGGAGTAGGTCACTAGGATATGGGTGTCAAGTGTGGTATTTGTCCAGTTGTGCCACCTTCTTGAGACCAAAATTTGGGATACAAGGACTTGACTTAAAAGTGTACAAAAGTTGGATACGGTACGTGGAAATGTCTTCTGTAATTAAATTATATATAGTTAATATATTCTTTTATGTTGATATTTTTCATATATACATTAATAAGTTTTTTATTAACCGGATATAATGAGCAAGACTATTTCCACTTTCTTTATGAAAAAAGATGAGAAAAGTATGATTCTTCTTGATTAATGAATACACTTTTCACCTTCTCTTCCATATATACTTTAAGGATTGAATCATCCAGTTTTGGACTTGGTGTCAGTCACATATTCCATATCATTGTCCAAGTGTCTAGTGTCCAACATGGGTAATTCAATCCATTTAGAATAGTCTGCCTTAATTTTTATGTCCCTTCTTTGTCAGAAAATCAGAAGAAGTCCCTTTTATGAGGTAGATACCAAAGTATATGACGATGCAAATTTACCGTCTAACTTGATATTCATTCTTAACATCTACATGTAGTGATTACAGTACTTTGCATTAGCAATCTTATTAGTCATATGTTTGAGAGGAAACATGTCAAGTTAGAGTTGATCAGTCAAAGGTGTCATCGACATGATGAACCGTTCCCTTTTTTAGTGAACTTATCGAAATGAATTCCTGACTCTTTCTCCACCCCCCATGCTTTCTAGTCTCCTATGCAAGTGAGAGTAATTGGATGATCTATCATTGTCAATATAAAAATGCAGTTCTTTTAGCTAAAGTTATTAAACATTTGAATATAGATTCTCGGGCAGAGGTGAGAGAAAGTGATAGATATCATGTGTACTGCATATTCTGTTTTTGTAAGCATACACTCTATAACTTGAGTTTAATGCGATTTAGAGAAATTTTGACAGTAAAATGATTACATTTCTACTCTTGGTTACAGTATTTTGAGGTTCTAGCATTATCTGACTCACCTCCAAGCACACTGAATAAAGAGGGCCAATATTAATTCACAAGTAGTGGTCTCTATACAGTAGGATGGCATTAGCTGGTCTAGTAATCTAATTGGTCTGTAAATAATTGGTTAGGATTATTAGATTCTCAAACATTTCAAACCTCGGTTACTTTGTTTTTTCACAAGCTGATTGCGGTATTGTCCAAGTCCAACCCATCATTTTGGAGTCTAAATTCTACTGTTCACCAATACTGACTTGTGTAATGTTTTTTTTGGCAATCAATATGTAGAAATGTGTGCATGTATGTAGGAGGGTTCTTGCCTCCCTTTGCGCTAGTGGCCGCCCACGTGAGAGGGAGGGAGGAGAGAGGTTGAGTCAGTGATTTAGAGAGAGTTTGGAGGTATTTTGTTAGCTAGGCATGTTCACAGTTACTACATTTCTAAGTATAATTATAATTGTCATGACTACTACATTTCTCAATACGGTGATGGCCTGTAATGCTCTTGTGGTCAGGTGCCTCTAATATCATTGTCAGAGTGCTTTTACACCCTAATTTCTTTCGTCTTCGCTATTGCAGGCTCTGTCTTTAAATTAAAACCAGTGTTGACCTTTTTCTATACTTCGTAGCTTTATTTTCAACCATTGATTGAGCCGTTATTATCTTATGTCTTATACAATATGACAGGGAGATCAAGTTAAGTTTAGCACTCCTTCAGAATGTATATACCCCAGGAGTCCAGCTCTAGCCCTAGGATTAATTGCTGCCGTGGCTCTTATGATTGCTCAAATTATTATCAATGTTGCAACTGGCTGTATTTGTTGCAGAAGGGGACCTCATCAATTAAACTCTAACCGGACATTGGCTCTGATCTGCTTTGTCGTTTCCTGGTAATCAAGTGATAAATTTTAGTGCTTCAATGGATTTTCTTAAATGAATAATTAGGTTAGGTGAAAAGCATGTCTGCTTCTGGCCTGGGGTTCTGGGGTTTAGCCATTCACCCATTCATCCTTAGCCTGGAGGCTTAGCCATTGTCTAGTTTCTGAAGGATGCTTTATCAATCTTTGTTTTTATGGAGCAGGAATGTAAGTATGTAACACCACCAACCCTAATGTTGGGATAAGCCATTGGGCTGATCTTGTTGACTTCCTTGTGATTATTATACAATTTCTTTCAATGATTGTTTGGTCCAGAGGGATATTGAGTTTGATTATAATATCATTTATGCAGGTTCACATTTGTTATAGCGTTCCTTATGTTGTTAACTGGTGCAGCCCTCAATGATCGACATGGGGAAGAGAACATGTACTTTGGCAATGATTATTGCTATGTTGTCAAGCCTGGAGTCTTTGTAGGAGCTGGTTTGCTGTCCCTCGCAAGTGTTGTTCTGGGAATCCTGTATTATATAACCTTGATTTCCTCAAAGAACAGTAGTGATCCGTGGACTGGACCTGCTAATCAACCAGGCATTGCCATGGGACAACCTCATTTTCCTCCACAGAGCTCACAAGATCCTGTATTTGTGCATGAAGACACCTATATGAGGCGGCAATTAACTTGATATCTTTCGAGGGCATTCATGTTAGTGCAGACCAGCCTTTTTGTTCAGCCCCAGAAGGATCGATTGGTGCGGGCTTTATTTGTTGTAGTATAAATATTACCGTGCATGCATGCTTTGTAATATAGATATATTACGAGAGTGGGTGTGTGATGTTGTCACAATCAGATGACATGTGGCTATAGAAGCATGTAATTTGATATGTACATTTTATTAATACACGATTTTGGATAACTGTTGATTGGATATACGTATGTATTTTAATTGCGTGATGAACGTTGCATTCATGGCTGTAAGTTGACATCATGAGAGTGAGTTATGGTTAAGCAATTGTTTTAGTTTTAAAAAATGTATAATTTGCCACCGGTATTTATATATTATAGAAAAAAATTAATATTTTCAAAAATAATGTTTTACCGCAATATTGAACTAAAACTATGATTAATGTGTATAAGTTTTGAGTTAAGAGTGCAAGTAAATTAGGATATTTTATCCTAATGATTTGTAATTTATTATTAGGATTTGTTAGGTTATTAATTTTGTGTTTCGTAATATTGAGGTAAGTGATTTTCTGAATTATTTAGTATTTTCAAATTATCGCTTATTTTTATGTATAGATGCTTAAATGTATGATTTTAAAATTTATTATGTTTTATTTAAGACTTCTATTTAAATTAAAATGACATGTTCTTTTATTTCAAACTTCGGATTTAAATATTTAATTTTGAATTGTGAAATGAGATTATATGACTTTGAATTGTGAAATAAATATAGTTTTGAATATTAATAAAATTGTGAAATATTTTTGAAATTCTCAGTTTTACTATGTATAAAACCCGTTAGTGTTTACATTTAGTTTCGGAGATAATATAGGACCTAAGACTCACACCTTTTAAATGTTTTTTGGGAAACGCACACTTTATAAAAATCTTAGTAGAGTGCGTGATTATTACATTATCGAACTTTTCGGTCGTGTTATAAGGCTATTGTAATATTAGTCACTAAGGCTGTGGATTAAAAGATATACATTGAAAATATTTTTGAATGTGAATTCACTTAGCTATTAATTGTTTTAGTTTTGAAAGTACAGTTATTATTGTCATTGAACAAAAATTATTTCGAAAAAAAAAAATATTTTGCAAATTATACTTGATCCACCTAAATAGTAAATATTGTCGTTTGATGAGTTTTACCGCTTATCCCTAATATTAATTTTTACAAGATATCTACTATTGATACTTTTTGTGGATGACTGAAGTTCTTTTAATTTATGACGTTTATCAATATTTTTGAATTTTAGTAAGATTTTTTTTTTGTTTTGTTTAGGGGAGCTGTGTCTCCAATTTTATGTTGAGTTTAAATTTGACTTGAAAGAATGTTGGGTTTTTATTTAGTATTATTATTGTGTTGGTCATTTTATTTGAGTTGTGCGCTATTGATATTGTGTCTTGCGTGTCTTGGACTTGCGGCGTGTAGTACTTTGAACTTGTAGTGGGTTAGAGTATTTTATCCTGTGCTTGAAAATTATAAATACATTTTAACTTTTTTGAATTAATTCATGAAATCCTAAATTCAACATAAAATAAAATTATTTAATTTTAATATAAACATCTATAAGAATTGAAAATTAATTATAAATAAAAAATATTAATTATTATATTTGTTGTTTTCATAACTTAAAAGAAATCATTTCAAATTCTGATAAATTAACTTGAAAGAATCAAACGGGTCAAAAGTCATCTCAAATTAATTTTGGCACTACTCGTATAATACCCAAATTTCAAGGTTTCAAAAATTAAACAGCAAAGAAAGAACCGCTGCCGCAGTGTTTTCCCTACTACCTTGTTACCAACTCAAAACCGAACCTTACAAAACAGCTATTGGGATGGTAGGTATAGCACTTCTTGCCACAAGGCAATTCAAACCAGAATCAGTTTGAAATATGGCAATGGCACCGGATACAGTGGGATGATATTGTGCATATATATATATATATACATAGAGAATTGATATTTTTATAAAAAAATTAATATTTTTACAAAAAAACCGTTATTATTAAACCCCAGTTGTTGGCGCAGTGGTTTAAACTCGGTCCTGGGACGAGCCGTAAAGCCTGGCCTGAGGTGGGGAGATTAGTCTGACTGCGCTTGGGATACTCCACATTATCAACAAAAAAAAAAACCGTTATTACAGGTTTATACCGATATTTTTAATTATAACTATATAATTATAAAAAAAAAAAATTTGTGAAAATATTAATTTTTTTTATAAAAATATTAATTCTCTATATATATACAGGAGTAGGTAGATGCACACAAAAGCCACTCCTACTACTCTCAAGGCAACCAGCACGAACCTTCGTCTACTTCTTATACAGCCTTAACTAAGTAAATAAATAAATAAAAGGTGAGGTAAGTCATTTTGGTCAACACGAGCGACAAACATCAAACACGTAATGATCCACTCCACAGCCATAAATACTTAAAAAGTAATCCTGTTCTGCAGTACGTAGTTGTAGTAGTAATATAAAAGGAGGAAGAGCCGCCATGCAATCAAACCATTTCTCTCTCCAAACTCATCTGTGTCAGGAGAGGTTGGCTGGTTGGCTCTAGAGTTCAGACCCCCTCTCTCTCTCACTCTCTCCTCCACTTGAGTTTCACGATGATGTGTCTGGTTCCGTATTCAGACCCTAAATCCGCCTCCACTTCCTCCTCCGCCTCCGCCTCCGCCTCCGCCCCTCCAGCATGGCAAGACATGTTTCGATCCGCCTCCCTTCGAAAAACAGACCCTTCTCCCGCATTGCAAGACATGTTTCGATCCTCCTCCCTTCGAAAAACAGACCCTTCTCCCGCATGGCAAGACATGTTTCGATCCGCCTCCCTTCGAAAAACAGACCCTTCTCCCCTCAACCGCACTCCTACTCCACCGCCGCTTCCCAACGCTCAAACCCCTCCTCCGCTTCCCAACGCCCAAACCCCTCCTCCGCTTCCCAACGCCCAAACCCCTCCTCCTCCGCCGCTTCCCAACGCCCAAACCCCTCCTCCCCCCCACAACCAAGATCACAGACCTCTCTGGGGCAATCCCCATGTACGTCTCTCCCTCTGCATAGCCATGGCTCACGCTGGCCTCGCTTTCATTATCCTTGTACTCTATGGTATTTCTAAATTACATCAAATATATCTCAGACCCATTCAATGGTCTGTCCTCTGTTCAATCCCCTTGCGAGGAATTCAACAAAAGCTCGTTGCATTTTGGGCTGAACCTTTGAAATTAGGCCTCACTGAAACCATAGTCGCGGTCCCTGTTTCTATTTTTTTGGTTTTTGTTGGTACCCTTGTTGATATCCGTGATGTTTACTTGCGCTTTCTTTTTGGCCGCCCCAAGAAAGTTGCTGGTATGAGGCCGAAACGAACTGGCTTCTCCATATTACTCCGTTGGCTCGTCTCCTTTTGGGTTTTTGTGATGGCTTATGAGCGATTTGGTGTAATCGGGTCTATAACTCTTCTTGCTACAGGTTTTATGTTCACAGCTACCAGTGCCGAATCCACTGTCTGTTGTTTCCTGGTTTAGGAGTCATAGTTTTCGACGTAGTCCAATCACCAGTGCCGAATCCACTATGTCTGCTGTTTCCTCGTTTAGGAGTCATAGTTTTCGACCTAGTTCAATCAGTGCATTCTTTACCAGAGGGCTATTGAAAAGATTGGAAACCATCGTGGCAATTGGGTTGATTGTTGCCATGATTGTTGGGTTTTTAACTGGGGTTATCTTCTTCTCTTATAAAGTGGGACTTGAGGGGAAAGATGCAGTATTTTCACTGAAATCCCATGTGCAAGAGAATAATTATGCTGAGAGAATTGGTGTGAAGAAATGGATGGAAGAAAATGATGTGCCTGGGATGGTGGATAGATACATTACACAATTTTATGATACCGTGTCTGATCAGATTGATAGTTTGGCAATGCAATATAATATGACAGAGTTTGTTACTGGAATTAAGCATTTTGTGGTAACTCAAACAGTGAATTCTTCTTCGAAGTTCACTACTTTGATGACTCCATCCCCTTACACTGAGAAACTTCTGAGTTTGAAGAAGAGGGTTAGTAATCGTGAATGGGGGGAAATTTATACTGAAGTTGACGCGATCTTCAGGGAATTAAGGATCACAAGGGAGGATTTGGTTGAGAAGGCAAAAGGGTTTGCCTTTCAAGGATTAAACGTGATGCAAGGCGTATTTGCCAGTGGTAAATCGGTTCTTGGTGGGAGTGCTAAGCTCGTGCTTATAATTGGTAATTCCATTGTGTCCGGAGCAGCAGGTATTTTCAATTTCGTGTCTCAGTCAATGATTTTCTTCTGGGTCTTGTATTACTTAATCACATCAGATTCTGGTGGAGTCACAGAACAAGTGATGTATATGATTCCCATTTCACAAACTGCGAGGTCCAGATGTGTTGAAGTTCTTGATAGAGCTATATCAGGTGTTCTGTTGGCAACGGCTGAGATTGCAGTTTTTCAGGGATGTCTCACTTGGCTTTTATTTAGACTATACTCCATACATTTCTTGTACATGTCAACTGTACTTGCATTCATCAGCCCTTTAATGCCAATTTTCCCCAATTGGTTCTCAACTATTCCAGCCGCCCTGCAGTTGGTACTGGAAGGCAGATATATACTTGCCCTCAGCTTGTCCATCATTCATCTTGTGCTTATGGAATGCGGATGTCTTGAAATTCAAGAAGATGTTCCTGGTCATAGCGCATATCTCACCGGCCTTAGCATCATTGGTGGAATGACACTTTTTCCATCTGCTGTGGAGGTAAGAGGCTTATGATTCTTTCCCTGGTGTTTTCATCATGCCTCTACTTATTAGTTATTACTACTGGAGAGATTTCTATTCTAGTTTCTCTCTGCCTTAGATTGCTTAGAAATTTCACATTGATATACTCAAAAGTATCTGACTGGCTTTATGCATACTTGATGTGCATTTTTTCCTGATACCATATTACAGTTAACTCATTTATTTTGTAAGTTCAAATTATTTAATAGTCTTCTAGGTGTTCATTTAGTCGCATTACTCGACAGGATGTTAGTAGCCTAAAGGGGAAGCAAGAATAGAGTTGAGTGCATGCAGAAAGCAAACGAATTAAATTGATTAGTAAATTTCTCTGGTCACGTGCTGTTTTTTACCATGTTAATGTATCATAAATGATTTTGCGTAATCTGTATGTAATTTATTCTTTTGTTTGATTGTGCTTGCTCTTACATGTGTTGTAGTATTATGTGGTTGTAGTGAAACACTTGACTTAGAAGTTGTAACTTACATTGGCTTTGAGCATGCAGGGAGCAATAATGGGGCCCCTGATAACTACTGTTGTGATTGCTCTTAAAGATCTTTATCTGGAGTTTGTTTTAGAAGAACCAAAGAAAAATGGCAGGTAAAAGCACTTTACTTTGGGATCCAGTCTTGGGCTTCTCTTCACAACCAGGGTGTGTTCTGTTGACTATTTTTTTTTCACATTAGCATCCTCTCTTCCTATTATGGTTGTTGGGAATCCAAGCGTGGGCAGAGCCTCTTCATATTGCTGTTCAGGATGTTCCTTTTTTTCCCTGCATCGGTATAAAAATTAATGAATAATTTTGTATCCTCTGGCTTATTGTCATCTTATTTAAAGAAACTGTACATTATACATGTGTGTCGTTTATACATAGTCTCTGTGTAATGTAACCGAGACATTTTAAGTAGTTTTTTCTTCCCTGCTTCCAAAGAAACAAAGTACTCTCTTGCTTCCATATTATTTGATCATTGTTAACATTTTAAAGTTGACGCAAGATATATTTAAAGTTTAAATTGACATAATTTTTTTTTATTTTAATCAATACAATGATTAATATTATAAATTATCTAAAAATATTATTCATTATAAATTTTATTGTTTCATAATTTTTAATGAGTTTTTTCAATTTTGAGTTTAAAATTGTCTCGATTTGACATTCAAAAGTCAATAATGATCTTCTAATTTAGAATAGATGAAGTAGTTTATTTTGTATTGTAATTAAGACATTTTCTGTGGGTTAGAAAGATAATTTCCCAAATTTAGGGAATTATTACTTTATTAATAAATGAGTTTTCCACAAGTTGTTCTCTCAAATTAGTGCGGCTCAATATTCATTTGAGGATGATCTTGGGAAAAATATCATGTTATTTGTGAAAATATAAAATATTGATTGGGGGAGTTGTTGGTTTAAAGGTTTTTATTAGTAGCTGTTAGTTCTTTCTAGAAATTGTCCAGCAGATATGTTGTTTGAATATTCCATGGCAACTACTACTAGGTTTCTTTTAAATAATGGATTCAACCAACACTTGCAAGAGATTCATGCAAACAAAATGAACTGCTATGAGTTGGGGTTGTTTGATAGTCACTTAATGGAGCTGAATGACATAAAATCTGAATCGGTAAGTCATTCAGATTGTTTGGTTTCAAAAAATAATCATTGACTATAAATTAAAGAGGAAAGGAATTACAAGCTTCATTCTCTTATCGTTGGCTTTGGTTGATCTATAGCTTTTCATTCTTGCTGACGAGAAAACTAGATGGAGTTAGGAATTAAGATAACTCAGGCTATTCACATGGAATGGAAGAGAAGAAGATCAGAGAAGATGGAACGGTGAAAGACATGACATGAGACTGAAAGATGAAAGTCTGATTTATTAGGAATACCTAGTATAGAGGGAATTTTCTAATTTGTGCAAGGGTAATTGAGTAAAAAGGTCATTCAGCGTTTGCTCTTAGCGATTCAGGTAGAGAAATCCAACTTATTGGCTGGCTCAGGCTCGTCAAGACCTGCAAGCAAATTTCCCTGGAATGGACACCAAGCTAGAGCTTTGACAGCAGCCGTATGATCTTCAAGCTTGTGAAGCCACTGTGTTGGAGAATTGGAAGAAGCCATGGATCTATCCCATATGTGAAGGATATTATCATTTCCTCCACTAGCTAACTGCTGGCCTGAGGCTGACCACCTTAGGCCGCAAACCTCTTGATGACGCCCTTTATAGGTATCAACAATAGGAGCTCTTACTCTTACATCATTGTTAATAATCAGACCATCCATTCCTCCGGAAGTCAAAAATGTGATTGTTCCAATCCAGAGCACCGAGATTTGTGGCCCCCTCTCAAAGTTCTTAGCTGCAGAGGACAAAATTACACATTAATCTATCTCATTCGCTAGAACCTCATTAAATAGAATAAACACAAGATTTGAAAAGAGAAAGTGACTAACCTATCGATTGGCAGTGGAATCCCAAAGCTGGACGTCAGAATTGTTCAAGCCAACAGCAATATGGCGTCCATCAGGAGTCCATTTGATGCTTGTCACAGGCCCATTTTCCTCATCGAGTGTGACAAGTTCTGAGTTAGCACCATCAGAAGCATCCCATAGATGTACCGTGTTTCCAATAGCAATAGCAAGAACATTGCCGCTGCCCCAGTCCAATAAATTCAAGTAGTAATCATCCACAAGATCAGGAGCATCTAAGGTCCTCTCGGAAGTCTGTATTATCAAACCAAACCACAAATCAGAACCTCAACAAAGAATTTAATGGAACTAAAGAAATATGTACAAAAACAAATTCAGATTTTCAATTATAACATATTTCAGGCCAATTTAGACCCTTGTTCTCTTTACAATTAAACTTCAACCCAAAGATAGAAGAACATATGCCCCTACCTGAGGAATGTAGCGACGAGTCTGGGCTCATTTTCCTCCACAGAGCTCACAAGATCCCGTATTTGTGCATGAAGACACCTATATGAGGCGGCAATTAACTTGATATCTTTGATGGCATTCATGTTAGTGCAGACCAGCTTTTTTATTCAGCCCCAAAAGGTTCGATTGGTGCGGGCTTTATTTGTTGTAGTATAAATATCTTTCACTCATCTTAAAGCAGAGGGTGTATTTGTTTCGAAAATTTACTGATGATCAATGCAAGATGCCTTTAGTTTTCATAAATGGCTTTGTCGCCCTCCCTTTCTCTTCTTCATTTGTTTCACTTCACATACCTTTGCTCATTGATTTCCCCTCTGCCTCTCACATGTCGTCAACTTCTAAGTGACGATATTGAACTGGCTTAGCTAATTTTAAACTCCAGCAAAGGCAGGCCAGCATAGCGGCACACTACAGGATCCCTGAATTCTATGATTCCTCCACTATCGCTCGTTCTCGCGCTCGAAAATTAGATATACATTTTGACTTTTTGGAATTAATTCGTGAAATCTAAATTCAACATGAAACGAAATTATTTAGTTTTAATATAAACATCTATAACTATAAATAAAGAAATATTAATTATCATATTTGTTGTTTTCATAACTTAAAAGAAATCATATCAATTTTGACAAGTCAACTTCAAAGAATCAAAAGGGTCAAAAATCATCCCTAATTAATTTTGGCATACTAGTATAATATCCAAATTTCAAGGTTTCAAAAAATAAAAATCAGCAACGAACCTCTGCAGTGTTTTCCCTACTATCGTGATCAAAGTAGTTCCCTTGTTACCAACTCAAAATGGAACCCTAAAAAACAGCTTTCAGAGAAAGATTCGCCTTCTGATTGGAAAAACGCATGTTCGGAGTTCTATGGGATGGATGGTAGCTAACACTTCTTGCCACAAGGCAATGGCAATCCAAAGTAGAATCAGTTTGAAACATGGCACTGGCGGTGGCAACGGAGAAGCTTAAACTTTTAGATATTTTAACACTGCCGGTGGTCCAGAGCGCAGACAGGGAGGAGGGGTCTTGGGCCGGTGAAAGGGTTAATTTATAATATATTTTTATTCTCCCATACTTAGTTTTTATATTTATTGTGTGTTTAAATGTTTAATTATTTAGCTTATTTTGATTTTAATAGGTTTTATAGGGTTTTAGTTAATTTATGTTAATTTAGGTAATTTTATAGTATTTTTATATTTCTTTTTATTTATGTGTTTTTATTTATTTTTAGTGTTTTAGGTGTTTTATTTTTTATTATGTGTTTTTATTATTTTTAGTATTTTTATTTATTTTTAATTATTTTATATTTTATTTTGTAGGAAAAATAAGCTTGGGGTAAATCTGTAAATTCTGCAAAGATCTAGGGACAAAATGGTAATTTCAACAAACTCTGATGGCAATTCCGTAATTAAAGCAGCAAGCGGGAATCGCGCCATGCGCGCAAGGCATGCAAGGGGCAGCATACGGAGCAGACGACACCGTTTTGTTTAAGTAATTAAAGCAGACACCGCGCATTGCGCGGAAGGCTGAAACAGTAAAGAACCGCGCCATGCGCGCGGGTGGATTGTGCTGGCGCAATGCTGTCGTCAGCGGAGGCGTGTTGACCGGTCAAAAGCGCGTTAGGCTGTGTTTGGTTGCGCGGAATTAGCAGAAACGGAATTATTTCGGATTTTTGCTACTTTTTGATTCCAAATTGGATTTTAATTTCAACTAGGGTTAGGATAATAATTATTTTTCTTTTTTTCTTTTATTTTTAATTATAAATCCTACTAGGTTTAGGAGGATTTTGGAGCCTATAAATAGAGGGCTTGAGACACAATGTAAAACACAACTTTTCTTAGAATAAAAATTCTCTCTTTTATTATTTAGTATTCTCTACTATTATGAGTAGTTAATTTATTTTTCTTGGTTTAAGTGATTGAAGCCATCAAGATTTATACACTGTGAGATCTAATTTATTTTAATTGTTCAATTTATATTTTAAGTATTGGATATTTTTCTGTGTTTACTTTTATGATTAATTCGTTTAATTGCTAGGGTGCACACTAGTTTATTATTCGTTGAAATCTACTGCTAAATTAAATATCAAATCCGTAATTGTTTGGTCACTTTAATTTGCGAAGCAACTAAGATTAATAATTATTTTACTTATCAAAATATTATTTTATCTTAGGAAGAATATTCATCTAGATTAAATGCAGACGCTTGGATTGTGTTGTTTAGTTCAACGATATCTCTATTTCTTTATGCTACTACTAGGTTAAATTTTTAGCGCTTGTCTGAGATTATTTAGTAGTAAGGGTTATTTAGATCGCTTGTTTCTGCTTAACTAAAATTAAGGAGAGATAGAAAAATTATTCGAATGGGAGTAATTATTCCACGTTGAATATTTAAAATATGAATTGAGTTATTCTTGCATCAGTGATCAGTTGTAAATTCTTTATGGTGGATATTGACTTAAACCAAGGCTTTTTCTTCTCATTTATTTCATTAAATTACTTGCATATTTATTTTAATTATTTTTATTTAAATTAAATCTTTAATTCAAAACCCCCCAATTCTTGTTTGCAAAAACATAAAATTAAATTAATCATTCTCTGTGGGATCGACTCTTACTTACACTACTACATATTTATTTTTCCAAAGTAAGATTTTATTTTTGGGTGCTTGCGACATCACACCAGCTGAGGTGATATTGTGCATATAGGTACGGCTTAAATGATAATCATTCGTCCGTATTTATATTTAAAAAATATATTTATATTTATATTTGATTTAAAAATATTCGTAAATAAATAGACACGAATACGGATATAGACATATTCATATTTGTTTAATATTTGACAGTAAATATATCTGACGGATAGTAAATATCTAAAATTCGATATCCGAATTCGTATCTGAATAATATATATATATATATATATATATAAAATAAACAAAATAATTTTTTTATAGTGATCTTTCTTATATAATAATTACTTTTCACTATTATATGAAAATTATTTTTAAAATATATCATTTCATTTATAAAAAGTAGGAAATAACACTTTTATTATAATATTAATAAATTGAAATAAATTGCTTTAAGTATAGTTAATGAATTTTTACTACTATAAAATTAAAATATCTAAAATGTATCATTTAACAAGTGTTATAAATATCATTTAACAATTGTTATAATATAATTTTTGAATTATTTAACAAGTGTTATAAATATTATAAATATAATTTAAATGTTATAATTATAAATTATAAATATTCATACACATTACAATATTACTCTAAACACATAAAATGTACATCAACTTATTAATAAACATCTAAATTTTAATTAGTAGAACATTCATTTTAAAATTTAGGATTTCAAAAATAATGAAAACTTAATTGGATTGTAATTTAGAGCATTTATTAATGTATTTATTAAAAATAAATAAATTAACATTCATTTATTAATGAACTATACTTTAAAACTTATTATTTCCCCCTTATTCTATTTATATATAGTATTACAATATATCTAAAATGCATCATTTAACAAGTGTTATAAATATCATTTAAATATTATAATTATAGATTATAAATAATCATACACACTACAGTATTACTTCAAATTAACACATAAAATAGACATCTACTTATTAATGAATGTTAGGGTTTCGACACAGTGAAAGCAGCAGAATTTAAAAAAAAAAATTCGAAACCCTAAGACAGGATCCAAGCGAAAACAGATTAATCAGAGGTTTAGATTATTTTACCGATTATCTGAGATGGACAGGAGACGATTGAATTCTGGAACAGTTTCGAATCTTCAACGCAATCCAGCGACTGCGTCTCTACGGTATCCACACGAACGCTCCGCGAATCGTCCCACGATCTGCAGCAAAAGGAACCGCGGTACTAGCCACCAAGATCAGGATTTCCCAATTATTTTTCTCTCTAGCCTCTTTCTGAAAGCGGCTAGGGTTTTAGTTTTTTTCCTTACGTCACTTTTTGGACTACTGATATATCATATATATAGTAGTTAATAGGAATAGAAAAATAAAATCCGAATTTATATATAATATATTTTAATTAAGTCTTACTTAATTAATATACATATATACAAATTATCCTATTAATTTAAATTCGTAATTTTTAAATACTATCAATCATATTAACATATTTAAAATACTTACAATTTAAATTAATTCCCTTTTAATTACGTTCTAAGTGTGTGACCCTATAGGTTATTATTATGTTGACAATAATTTTAAAATCATATTATAAAATTATAAACAGTGAGCGGCATCTAGTAATGCATCACTGTAAGACCCCGAATTTTATGAAATACAAAATTTAATTTTTCTTCATATATTTAATTTTTCTTCTGAAACAGTAAGTAGTTAAATTGATAAAGTTAAAAGTTAAGGATGTTATGTGCAAATTATATTTTGTCGGGGAATATTCGTTTGGTCGGGGAATATTCGTTTGGTCGGGGAATATTCGTGCCGTACGACGGCGCCGAAATAATAAATTATTGGTGGACCCCACAACGGAATATTTGTCGGATATAGAAAACGACAGAAATAACCTTTTTAAATAAAAATAGTCAACGGAATTGTTAAAATACCAGTGATAAAAGAATAGTAGCATACGGTAGTTTATGGTATTTTCTGTAGCACACGGTACTCTACAGTAACACACGGTATTGCATAGTGTCTCATATTATTGGTCTGATAATTGACACCGTAACTGCTACGCATCATTTCATCGATAATTGTCACTGCATAATATTTTATATTATCAATTCAATAATTGTTGCTGCACTGTTTTTTTTTAAATTATTGAACCTAATAATTGTCACAGTAACATATGCACAGTAATTCACATTATTGAATCAATAATTGTCATGCCACAGTAACGTATTTTTCTTTTACATACTTTCTGCATTATTGTTATCTCTATTACAGTGTTATTTAAACAGTTGTATTTCATTAATTAATTGACTTGATATCTAACACAGAAAGCTAACTATACTGTATTTATAACAATTAGTCATAATAATGAATAAGTGAGAATTATTGTTGAATAATTGAATTGATAAAGTTATTTGTTTATAATATAAAGTTAGGTGATATGAAATGAATGGTGTAGATTAAAGTGTAAATTATTGTTGAATAATTTGTTTATAATATAAAGTTAGGTGATATGAAATGAATGGTGTAGATTAAAGTGTAAATTATTGTTGAATAATTTGTTTATAATATAAAGTTAGGTGATATGAAATGTATGGTGTAGATTAAAGTGGGAATTATTGTTGAATAATTTGTTTATAATATAAAGTTAGGTGATATGAAATGAATGGTATAGATTAAAGTGTGAATTATTGTTGAATAATTGAATTAATAAGTTATTTGTTTATAATATAAAGTTAGGTGATATGAAATGAACGGTTTGGATTAAATTAGAAAATCTTGGATATGATAAGATTTTTGGCTATAAATAGAAGCCTTAACTTAAGGATTTTTCATAAACTTTCTTACTTGTTCTTTATTTCTCTCTCTAAATACTTCTTGTGAAAGTTCTCTCTAAGTGTACTTAAGTCATCTTGAGTATTTGTGAAGATCTATAAGTGTACGTGTACTGTTCAAGTTAATCAACCTCATTCAGTCACGTATTAATGTAAGGAATATCATCTTCTTTCATATTCTATTATTTAAACTTACTACGGTAAGGGATTATCATTATTGTATTCTCGAAAATAATATCGTTTCTTTCTTACTCATAAGATGTGCTATTTATTTCCATGTATTAATTTATGGGAATAACCTTACGGCGCGGATTATCGCCTGTTGGTGAATAACCTTTCGTATTCATTCATTATTAATCTCTGAGAATAACCTTACGGTGCGGATTAACGCCTGTTTGGTGAATGACTCTTCGTATTCAATTTCTATTAAATTGTGGGAATAACCTTACGGTGCGGATTAACGCCTGTTGGTGAATAACCCTTTGTATTAATTTCCTTCACCTTTTGTTAATCAAACCTGCTACGGTAAGGGATATTATTTTCTTTCATACTCATAAATCGAAATTTATTATGGAACTATTGCTTCTATAATTCCTGAAAATATTGTATGTTCCATAATAGATGAACTTCATTATTTCAACTGAACCTTCCTATTTTACGTGAACCTTTCTATTGAACTGTAACCGTTATTCTGAACTGTGGATCTTGAATATCATTTTTTTTCACTCCACATCATGTTGACAATTTGGACATTATTTGAATCTGCACAAAGTAAACTTCTGATACTTATTGTTTATCCTGTTCTTCTGTTCATCATTTGTATCACTGTTATTTGTATTAATCATCAAGAATCAAGCTGTTGTGAATATCTATGGCCGGGGGCACAGATGTGATATAATTGTTGAACAGATGATAGGTTAAAGGCGATATACTAGGTTAAAGGCGATACATCTGTTCGGTGTCTTTTATGGCACGTGGTGAAAGTTCTCTTTGGCCCATAGTGCAAAGATGAACTGTTGGTCGGTATGATTATGACCAAAGGCTGAATCTGGTATAATCATGACCGTTGGTGTTATATTGAATGTCTTTGGCCCGTAATGCAAAGATGAACTGTTGATCTGCATGATTATGATCAGGAACTGTGAATTGTATTATCTTGACTAATGGTATTTCAGATGATAAAAGTTGATGATGTTTTTCCTAAAAAGAGAACCGAGTGGACATTATAGTCTGCATTATTCTTCTAAAAGATTGTTCATTCCGCTGCTATTATTGATCTGAACGTTGTTTAAGAATTTAACTGCAGTTTTTGATATAAACCTTGTAGTTTATTGTATTCTATCAAGAACTCAACTGTTGAAGGCTAATGATAATTTATTCGTCATTATCTTAGTCATGATATTTCTTACTGGGCTATTTGAGCTCACCCTTTCTTTTGTTCCATTGTTTTTCAACAGGAGATGAAAACGTAACGGGGTCTAGCCGGGGAATGGAGTGAGGGTTCGAGGATTAGCTATCATAGTCTTCACATGTTGTAAAATAGTGTGGCAATAATAGTGAAGACTTAGTTGTGTATTATTATACACTGTATTGTTGTACGTTGTGCTTTGTTATAATAATTTTGTTGTAGTCTTTTGACGACTCAAGTTTGGGCTGTGTGGGCCCAAATTTGGGGGGCGTCACAATCACTGCTACCCAAATAATAATAAGATCGGTGATTCGATACAACCTTTTCGTGACCAATGTTTCAATGTAATTTAATCCTTTTAACCTTATATCCTAGATTAAACTCGAGGCATGGAATGTGTCATACTCTTCATAATTTAATCTGAGTTTTCTTGATCAATGAGTAGACTATATGAAACAAATCAATATTTGAGCATGACCATGCATTTCATAGTCCTACTCAATCAAGAGGCATATGGATATTACCCCTAATATATAGGAGGGTTAAATTCCATCTAGATCACTCATATTCCTTACACGATTCATGATGTACCCAATAATCACCTTTATTGTCCACCCTATTAAAGGTGACATTTGACGATATCAAAGTACACAAATTCTCGTGTAATAATATAGTGACTTCAGGTCGGAGGATCATTACATCATTGTCACTATAAGAATTTCTTATGACACTTTGCATAATGCTCCATGTAGAATTCTCATGGTGGGTCAGTCCAGTACATTGTTCTCTAACATGTACCTATGCATTGACTCAAATATCTCATATATTTATGACCAATGAGATTTGACCATCAGTCAATCCACATACTAGTCTCAATGCATCGTTGTTGTCCCATTAACAATGATACTCGACTAGGGACATTTAAGAGCAATGATACTAATTATAATTATATAATCTCATGTTCAAGTCACATACTTAAAGCTATATAATTCGTATCATTATTCTAAGGGCTTTTATTATGTTAACATTTATATAACGCAGTAAATGAAATCATAATAAAATAATCCATTTATTCAATCAAATATAATATCAAAAATGTTATGCAATTACATCAAATAATTAGTCTCTAGAGCATAAACTCTAACAATGAACATATAAACATTAATAAATAGAGCATTCATTTTGAATTTAGGATTTCAAAAATAATGAAAATTTAATTGAATTATAATTCAGAACATTGATTATCGTATTTATTAAAAATAAATAAATTAACATTAATTAATTAACGAACTATACTTTAAAACTCATTATTTTTTCTCCTTATTCTAGTTATATATAGTGTTACAATTAGGGGTACACAACGGTCGGTTTGGTAGGTAAAAAAATAATAAAACCATTTAAGTCAGTTATAAAAAATTAAAAACCAAAACCACCCAAATTTTTACCCCGTAATCACTTATCGGTTTATTCGGTTATCGGTTTAATCGATCGGTTTAATTGGTTTATTGGTTATTAAAACTTAAATATAAAAGATAGAATTAGTATGTCATTAAATTTTAAAGTAATGTATTGTTGGATAATAGAGAATTGGTATGTCACCAAATTATAAAAAAGACATATAATGAATATATAATTATATAAAATAAATAATTATTAGAAAATTATATAAATTATATTATAATATTAAGGCGTTCGCTCAATTTGGTCAGTTTTAATTTTTGAATAAACCAAACCGAAATCGACCAATATAATTTTGGTTTTTTAGTTTTATATGTTTCGGTTTTTCGATTTTGTGATTTTCGGTTTGGTTTGTAAATGGTTCGGTTTGGTGCAATCGATTTTTCAATTATTTTCGATTTTGTGTGCACCCTTAGTTACAAGATATTTAAATATATCATTTAACAAGTGCTATAAATGTTATAAATATCATTTAAATGTTATAATTATATATTATATATTATAAATATTCATACACATTATAGTATTGCTCTAAATTAACACATAAAATAGACATTTACTTATTAATGGACATCTAAATATTAATAAGTAGAGCATTCATTTGAAATTTAGGATTTCAAAAATAATAAAAACTTATTTAAATTATAATTTAGAGCATTGATTATTGTATTAATAAATAAATTAACATTAATTTATTAATAAGTATGGTTTAAACTTTAAATTGTGATTGATTATGAGTAATTATTCAAAAAAAATCTTCATTTTTTATAAATAATTTGAATGAATTTTATATTAGGTGACTAATAAACGAATCCGGATACCTGAATATTCGAATAATTTGTATATTTAAATAAAATAAATGAAAATAGATATTATCTGTATTCGAATATTATTTCGAATACTGGATACAGATATCATTTTTATAATCTATCGAATACCAAATACAAATAGTGAATTATTTTTTTTGATACGGATACAAATATTATTGTGTTCGGATTTGTTTATATCCGTTTACACCCCTATATATAAGAGTAGATAAATGGACATAAAAACACTACTCTTAACTAGCTTGAATCAATTGGTTGTCGTAGATTTTTATATCTATTTATTAAGTATTTTATATTTAATTATTTGTTAATTTTTAAGTAATTTAAATAATTTATTTAATTTAATGTATTTTTATTTATTTTGTAGGAATTAATTAAAGTGGGTGGCATTCTGGTAATTTAAGCAATGACAGCTGGGCGCCATGCGCGCTAGGATGAATTCAGCAGCAACCAAGGCGACGACGTCGTTTATTGGTCGGCAAGCATGGTTAGCAGTTAGCGCTTCGCGCGAGGGGCTTCAGGAGTGCGGATGACGTCAGCAGCGCCGTGGATCAGGCGTTCGTCGGCAAATTCTTTCATCATGCACGCTGGGTCCACTACCGCTTTGCATTGATTAAGCTGCTTCCGGGATTGGGTTTTATTTTGAGATTCCGTCTGGGTTCCACGCCATCAATTCCCATCAGATTTTTTTCCCGTTCAATGAATTAAAACGACTAAATTATATTTAATAATTCAATTATAATTCGAAAAATGATTAAAATAGGGTTTTTTAATTAATAATTTATTTTAATTAGATTCTAATTTTTATTAAGGATAAAAAAAATTATGTATTTATTAATAGAGGCTATTAGACACAATGAGAGAGAAATCTCTCATATTCTCTTGTAATCTCTTTTTCTATAAATTTTTTCTTTTATTATAAATTGTTAAATTATTGTTCTTAATTTAAATTAAAGAAAATTATCAAAATTTATGCTCTATAAAATTTAATTAATTTTAATAATTTAATTTATATTTTAAATATTAAATATTTTTCTGTGATTATTTTTATTATTACTCTTACTTTTTTTTCAATTTCAGCCTTCAATAAATAAAAAGTGAGGTCATTTTGGTCAACACGAGCGAAACATCAAACACCGTAATGTCCACTCACTCCACAATTCACATCCATAAATACTTAAAATGAATGTAATCCTGTAGTAAGTACGTAGTAATGTCTTATAAAAGAATAATTATTCCAAAGGATACCCCCAGAAAAGAAGGAAGAGCCATCCAATCAAACCAATTCTCTCTCCGAACTCATCTGTGTCAGAAGAGGTTTGCTCTTTGGAGTTCAGACTTCAAACCCTCACTCTCTCACTCCACTCGAGAAGAAAGAAAAGAAAAAAGTGGTTGTCAGAGAGAGTTCTCTCTCTATTTATTTAATGATGGTGGAGCTGGTTCCGTATTCAGACCCTAAATCAGCCTCCATCTCCGCCTCCACCTCTCCAGCATGGCAAGACATGTTCCGATCCGCCTCCCTTCGAAAACCAGACCCTTCTCCCCTCAACCGCACTCCCTCTCCGCCGCCGCCGCTTCCCAACGCCCAAACCCCTCCTCCCAACCACAGCCCAGATCACAGCCCTCTCTCCGGCGATCCCCAGTTACGTCTCTCCCTCTGCATAGCCATGGCCCACGCTGGCCTCGCCTTCATTATCCTTGTACTTTATGGTATTTCTAAATTACTTCAAGTATATCTCAGGCCCATTCAATGGTCTGTCCTCTGTTCAATCCCCTTGCGAGGAATTCAACAAACCCTCGTTGCATTTTGGGCTGAACCTTTGAAATTAGGCCTCACTGAAACTATAGTGGCGGTCCCTGTATCTATTTTTTGGGTTTTTGTTGGTACCCTTGCTGATATCCGTGATGTTTGTTTGCGCTTTCTTTTTCGCCGCCCCAAGAAGGCTGATGGTATGAGGCGGAAACGAACTGACTTCTCCATATTACTCCGTTGGCTTGTCTCCTTTTGGGTTTTTGTGATGGCTTATGAGCAATTTGGTGTAATCGGGTCTATAACTCTTCTTGCTACAGGTTTTATGTTCACAGCTACCAGTGCCGAATCCACTATGTCTGCTGTTTCCTCGTTTAGGAGTCATAGTTTTCGACGTAGTCCAATCAGTGCATTCTTTACCAGAGGGCTATTGAAACGATTGGAAACCATCGTGGCAATTGGGTTGATTGTTGCCATGATTGTTGGGTTTTTAACTGGGGTGATTTTCTTCTCTTATAAAGTGGGACTTGAGGGGAAAGATGCAGTATTTTCACTGAAATCCCATGTGCAAGAGAATAATTATGCTGAGAGAATTGGTGTGAAGAAATGGATGGAAGAAAATGATGTGCCTGGGATGGTGGAGAGATACATTACACAATTTTATGATGCCGTGTCTGATCAGATAGATAGTTTGGCAATGCAGTATAATATGACAGAGTTTGTTACTGGAATTAAGCATTTTGTCATAACTCAAACAGTGAATTCTTCTTCAAAGTCCACTGCTTTGATGACTCCATCCCCTTACACTGAGAAACTTCTGAGTTTGAAGAAGAGGGTTGCTAATCGCGAATGGGGGGAAATTTATACGGAAGTTGAAGCAATCTTTAGGGAATTACGGATCACAAGGGAGGATTTGGTTGAGAAGGCAAAGGGGTTTGCCTTTCAAGGATTAAACGTGATGCGAGGTGTATTTGCCAGTAGTAAATCGGTTCTAGGTGGGAGTGCTAAGCTTGTGCTTATAATTGGTAATTCCATTGTGTCCGGAGCAGCAGGTATTTTCAATTTTGTGTCTCAGTCGATGATTTTCTTTTGGGTCTTGTATTACTTGATCACATCAGATTCTGGTGGAGTCACAGAACAAGTGATGTGCATGATTCCCATTTCACAATCTGCGAGGTCCAGATGTGTTGAAGTTCTTAATAAAGCTATATCAGGTGTTCTGTTGGCAACTGCTGAGATTGCTGTTTTTCAGGGATGTCTCACTTGGCTTTTATTTAGACTATACTCCATACATTTCTTGTACATGTCAACTGTACTTGCATTCATCAGCCCTTTAATGCCAATTTTCCCCTTTTGGCTCTCAACTATTCCAGCCGCCCTGCAGTTGGTACTGGAAGGTAGATATATACTGGCCCTCAGCTTGTCCATTATTCATCTTGTGCTTATGGAATGTGGATGTCTTGAAATTCAAGAAGATATTCCTGGACATAGTGCATATCTCACCGGCCTTAGCATCATTGGTGGAATGACACTTTTTCCATCTGCTGTGGAGGTAAGTGGCTTATATGATTCTTTCCCTGGTATTTTCATCATTCCTCTACTTATTAGTACTGGACAGATCTCTATTATAGTTTCTCTCTGCCTTAGATTG
Source organism: Hedera helix (assembly GCA_947179155.2). NCBI lineage: Eukaryota > Viridiplantae > Streptophyta > Magnoliopsida > Apiales > Araliaceae > Hedera > Hedera helix. Next base: position 1,836,034 of record OX359266.1, on the reverse strand, counting down.
TTTAGAAATTTCACATTGATATACTCAAAGTATCTGACTGGCTTTATCCATACTGATGTGCATTTTTTCCTGATAGCCTATTACAGTTAATGTATTTATTTTGTAAGTTCAAATTATTTAATAGTCTTCTAGGTGTTCATTTAGTCGCATTACTCGACAGGAAGTTAGTAGCCTAATGGGGAAGCTGCATTTTATAAAGAAGGGAGTTGAGTGCATGCAGAAAGCAAAAGCATTAAATAGATTAGTAAATTTCTCATGTCACACGCTGTTTTTTACCATGTTAATGTATCATAACTGATTTTGCATAATCTGTATGTAATTTATTCGGTTGCTTTTATTTGATTGTGCTTGCTCTTACATGTGTTTTAGTATTATGTGGTTGAAGTGAAACACGTAGTCCATGAGATAATCTAGCTGCTGGAGATGCTCTTAATAGTTGTAACTTACGATGGCTTTGGGCATATTAATAATGCAGGGAGCAATAATGGGGCCCCTGATAACTACTGTAATGATTGCTCTTAAAGATCTTTATTTGGAGTTTGTTTTAGAAGAACCAAAGAAAAATGGCAGGTAGAAGCCAGATCTTGAGAGAGTTGGAGAATTCATGTACTACTGCTAAGTTGGGTAGATTGGAAACTGTTATTCAAAAGCACTCTACTTTGGGATCTAGTCTTGGGCTTCTCTTCACAATCAGGGTGTGTTCTATGGACTATTTTTTTTCCACATTAGCATCCTCTCTTCCTATTATAGTTGTTGGGAATCCAAGCATGCGGCTCTCCTCACCATTATGGTGGTGCTTTATTGATTTCTTTTTACATTAGTACCTCTTCAGATTGCTGTTCAGGATATTCCTTTTTGTCCCTGCATCGGTGTAAAAATTAATGGATAATTTTGTATCCTCTAGCTTGTTGTCATCTTATTTAAGGAAACTGTACATTATACATGTGTGTCGTTTATACATAGTTTATATGTAATGTAACCAAGACATTTTAAGTAGTTTTTTCTTCCCCTGCTTCCAAAGAAACGAAGTACTTCCTCCGTTCCATATTATTCAATCATTATTGATTTTTTAAAGTCAATTTAAAATAGATTTTTTTAATTTTAATCAATACAATGATGAAAATTTGTAAACTTTCTAAAAGGAATTACTTACTGTAAGTTTTATTGTTGCATAATTTTTAATCGGTTTTCTCAATTTTGAGTTTGAAAATGTCTCAACTTGACCTTGAAAAGCCAACAATGATCGTATAATTTAGAACGGAGTGAGTAGTTTATTTTGTATTGTAAATAAGACATTTTCTGTGGGTAAGTAAGGTAATTTCCCAAATTTAGGGAATTATTACTTTCTTAATAAATGAGTTTTCCACAAGTTGTTCGCTCAAATTAGTACGGTGAAAATATAAATATTGATTGGGGGAGTTGTTGGTTTAAAGGTATTTATTTGTAGCCGTGAGTTTCTTTCAAGAAATTGTCCAGCAGATATGTAGTTTGAATATGCATTGGCAACTACTACTCGGTTTCTTTTAAATAACGGATTCAACCAACACTTGCAAGAGTTTCATGCCAACAAAAATATGCGTAGACTCTATGACAAAAATCTATAGCTAATTTTAGAGAACGACGGACTTATACCCATCCTGTCTGTTTCCCGATATGAGGTCAGTCGATAACCCAGCTCACAAAATGCAAAAAACTCGACACAAAAATCAAAAGATGAAAGCCGACCTCTCATACAATGCAGAAGCATCTACTTGTACCCGCGTGGTTATCAAACACTTGCATAAAAACGTCGATTCCTAAGCTACTGGTACATAAAATGATCACGATTCCGGAAATTCTTTTCTTTCATTTAAGTCTATGTTCCTAACAATGATAACCAGCACTACTTAAATGTATTTCTGGAGAAATTTCCGCTGGAAGTCATTCCTAAGCTCGGGAGTCTTGGATTTACCACGAGCCTGGTTCTTAAAAACCACAACACCCTCCCCACCGGAACATATAAATAGCAACCTTCTTGTCACATTAAATTTAGGTAGTTACATTATTTAGCAAAGGATTTCCTGGTATCAATTCAGCCTCTTTAACTTTAAGCTGCTCTTCTTGCTCTTGGCGCTCCTCTGCAGAAATCATAAAACACATCAGAAATCATTACGCAGATGGAACAATTAAAGGTTTCAAGCAAAAAGTTAGTTGCATTGTCAATCCAGTACTGGAGAACCTTGCATGCAGATAGGAACTATCCTTTGCCAGCTATGCAAAGTTTGGAGCCGTAGTTTGTGAAAATTCATGTAGGGTACTTTTACATGGGGGCCCAACCCCCTTTTTCTTTTTCTTTTTTTTTTTTTCTTCTGGGGATGAAAACACAGAATGAAACAGGAAATCAAAAGTGTTGAGAAACACAGGAAATGTTCACAAAATCAAAAATGACAACACAGGAAAATAAACTAATATTCAGAAGAACACAGTGAAATTAATGTGAAGTTAATGTATACCAAAACATTCACAGAGAATAAATCTCCCTAACCACTGTTTTTGTAATCGTTCAAGAATACCAATAAAGCAAATTCCATTCAGTACATCTAGCTATGGTATCATGAAAGCAAATAACCAACAAAGCAGTCAGGAAATTGCAACTTGAAAGAAATGTTTTCACGAAAGAGCCACACAACATAAAGCTCAAAAGTGAAACAAATTTTTATGAGATTCATGACAATGAGTAAACAACACATCCAAGGGCACTACTTGACCCTAATGTAACAATACTGAAAGCACAAAACCAAAATGATCTGTACACGAAAACTCAAGTGGATGAATGAATAGCAATGACATGCTCTGTCCGGAATGACCTAAAATTCAACAAGTCTATTGATCTTTGTCATCTATACAATCTATCTTTGAGAAAATCTATGCACGTTGATGATATATACCTAAAAATATTGTTGTTTTCCTTCAACAAATGCAGTTCAAGTAAGTAAATGGCTCTGGGCCTGCTGCCTTTGGAGTAGGTTTTCCATTTCAGGAGTCCCAACCAAACACATTCCAAAATCTGTACATGAAAACTCAAGTGGATGAATAGCAATGACATGCTGTCTGGAATGACCTAAAATTCAACAAGTCTATTGATCTTTGTCATCTATACAATCTTTGAGAATATCTATACTCATTGATGATATTTTCCTTCAACGAATGCGGTTCAAGTGAGCAAATGGCTCTGGGGCTGCCTTTGGAGCAGGTTTTGCCACTTCAGGAGTCCCAAACACATTCCAAAATCTCAGAGTTTCATCTATACAATCTTTGAGAATATCTATACTCATTGATGATATTTTCCTTCAACGAATGCGGTTCAAGTGAGCAAATGGCTCTGGGGCTGCCTTTGGAGCAGGTTTTGCCACTTCAGGAGTCCCAAACACATTCCAAAATCTCAGAGTTTCATCTCCTGCTGCAGATGCAACTGTACACCCGTCCGGGCTCTGGAATAGAAAACCAAAAACAGGGAAGTCCGAAAAAGATATTATCTTGACAAGTGAAAAAAAAAATACTCAGTTTCTAAAAGATAATATTTTCCTTAAGATCACAAATTTATAACTAAATAAGTAAATCTGTACCTGAGCCATGAAAAGAACTCTGGATGTATGACCAGTAAGCTCTGCTATTTTGACCATTGAAGGGTACTTCCAAAGAGTGAGCTGATTCTGAGTAAACCCATGAGAACTAAGCAGCTCGCGCTCGTTATTGTTCCAGAGCAAAGAACAGACCTGCGAGCCCGTGTCAACCGAGTTCAAGCATGCACCGGTATGGGTGTTCCAAAATTTAATGCACCTGTCACCTCCACCTCCACCGGATGCAAGCAAATTTCCCTGGAATGGACACCAAGCTAGAGCTTTGACAGCAGCTGTATGATCTTCAAGCTTGTGAAGCCACTGTGTTGGAGAATTGGAAGAAGCCACGGAGCTATCCCATATGTGAAGGAGATTATCATTTCCTCCACTAGCTAACTGCTGGCCTGAGGCTGACCACCTTAGCCCGCAAATCTCTTGATGATGCCCTTTATAGGTATCAACAATAGGAGCTCTTACCCTTACATCGTTGTTAATAATCAGACCATCCATTCCTCCGGTAGTCAAAATGTGATTGTTCCAATCCAGAGCACCAACTCGAGATCTGTGGCCCCCTCTCAAAGTTCTAAGCTGCAGAGGGCAAAGTTACGCATTAATCTATCTCATTCGCTAGAACCTCATTAAATAGAATAAACACAAGATTTGAAAAGAGAAAGTGACTAACCTGTCGATTGGCAGTGGAATCCCAAAGCTGAATGTCAGAATTGTTCAAGCCAACAGCAATATGGCGTCCATCAGGAGCCCATTTGACGCTTGTCACAGGGCCATTTTCCTCATCAAGTGTGACAAGTTCTGAGGTAGCACCATCAGAAGCATCCCATAGATATACCGTGTTTCCAAGAGCAATAGCAAGAACATTGCCGCTGCCCCAGTCCAATAAATTCAAGTAGTAATCATCCACAAGATCAGGAGCATCTAAGGTCCTCTCGGAAGTCTGTATGATAACCAAACCACAAATCAGAACCTCAACAAAGAATTTAATGGAATTAAAGAAATATGCACAAAAATAAATTCAGATTTTCAATTAAAACATATTTCAGGCCAATTTAGACCCTTGTTCTCTTTACAATTAAACTTCAACCCAAAGATAGAAGAACATATGCCCTTACTTGAGGAATGTAGCGACGTGTCTTGGGCTTGGAGTGCTGAACTGCTGCTGAGGAACAGTCACTGGTACTAGCCTCCACAGGGGTTGGTGGCTTGTTCTTAAAAGCCAGAATCCGGGTTCGGTTCATGTTGAAGGTTTCTGCCAGCTGCTTCTGGTAGGCTTCTCTGGATGGGGAGCTCACAGCTGGGTTTTCCTTACCTTTCCTCGCTTCCGTCAGCATGTAATGTGCGTAATCGAAATCCATAGCAGATCGATTTGGTATGAATCTATCCAACTGTTGTTATCAAACAAGAATATTAACATCAAAATCCAGTAAGAATACATATACATTAAAATTCTACCACGAGACAAAAAATTACTTGAGATAACAAATTCACAAGAACCCCAATTTTAAAAAGATAACCCTAAACCCTTATTTTCAGGATATAAATAATAGGAAACCCAGATCAAATCAAGAGCAAACCCTAGTTTCAGAAGTGAAATATATGAACATATTCTGAATTTCCAAAAAAATCAAAAGAAGATGTTAAAAAGTCTTAAATTAATACATCAAAAGTCTCAGAATTAAAGAAAAACATTTGATCATAGTTCTTAGAACAAAATAAACTAAAATAGAATAAAACCTCTGCTGATGAATTACTTCATGCTCTAGCTGATTAAAGTGTGGAAATTAAATTTAGAATCTAGAACATAAATTATGATGTGATATGAAGCAATTTATGAATATAGAGATATCCAAATATATATATATATATAGTTTCATAACTAAATTAAACTGATTCGCGCTTATACATACGTTTTCTCGAGAACTTTTCCGCTGAAGAAACTGTTCCTGAAGAGGGCATCGCGATTGTGTCTTGCTAGGGTAACAATTCAGAGATCCTGCATCCATAACGTTAGCAATAACAAAGTATATAGAAATTTATACAGAACAGCCTGCAAAAACAAATTAACAAAACAAAAATCTACAGAACAGATATCAGATTGATTAAAGGATACGTAATTAAAGACAGAAAATAAATATAGAAATTATAATGACACGGAGGCTAAAGAACACGGATGAGGTTGATTATTAAGATGTTAGAATTTGAGCGCAGTAGTAATTCAACAGATGAAGATGATGCGTTTATATATACACTGTAATTCATAAAACTAGGGTTTCTACTTTATAACTATACACAGCTGGCAACGAGAATCCCCAACGGCTATTTTTTTATTTTTGGGCACATCCGAACGGTTAGGCGAGGCTTTATTTTGGGCGCATTGCTATTGGGCCATACACCAAAAGCAACCACTTTAAATTTTGGTCCAAATACAAAACTAATTAATTAATAACGAGGTATTGAAAAATTAATTATAAGCACACCTTTTTTTTTTTTTTGAGAAATTATAAGCACACCTTGATATGCCTTTAAATTGCATAATAAAATTAAGAATTAATGAACTAAAAAACTCTCGAACTCTATATTTTTTTTCAATTTAACAAAAACTCTTTTTACTTCACAGAAAAAAAAATCTAACTCTAATAATTGAGCAAAATATACCCTTGAAACCTAACTAAAGGTGAATGGTGGTTTACGAGCGATGAAATGAAATGGCATGTCACATGGTATATGATGTGTATATAAAATATTTTTAATTTTTTTTTGTTGACTTCATTTTAATCATTTAAAAAAGCATTTATAAAAAAATTCTTTTTAATTATTTAAAAAAAAACTATATCTATCAAGAGGAGGAGGTGGCTGTGGTGGATCTAATGTAAATGAGAATTATCTTATGCAAGGTACAATAAGGAAAGATAGGTGCAAATTCACCAGAATCGAATTTTTATTTGAATTCGAGCTTTGTTCCCATTAATATTTCTGATTTTATCGGACATCTTTATATGATCAATCAATGATGTTTTTAAGAAAATAACTAACCAAGTAAGAAAATCCTATTATAAACTTTGGAAAAATCGCACCTTAAAAGTTAGCCATTAAAGTTGAAGAGCCTAATGCTTATAAATAACTCATATCAAAGTCATATTCCGTCGATGTGGGATACAAGTCTCATATCTTGCAATTAAGATTATAACATTCCACCATACTTCGCAACCCCAGCGCCCACGTAAGTTTGTTTTGCGCTAGACAAATCTAGTCCCGGGCGAACACTACAATACCGACATCACCACCCGCGCCACACGATTGCAACCGAGAGGTAGTGGACGATTCTGATACTAATTATTATAAACTTTATAGACGATTCTGATACCAATTGTTATAAACCTTAAAAAATTCATATCTTAAAAGCTAACTGTTAAAGTTAGAGAACTTAAAGCTTATAAATACCCCACATTAAAATCTCATCCTATCGACATAGAATACAAGTCACATATCTTACAATTAGAATCATAACAGATCCATGCGTTTAAACGGGAGGCTTCCCTCTTCCATGCTCCTGTTAGACGATGGCATGTGTGTATATTTTGGGTAAATTAAGAAATATAATTAAATGATTCTTCTTTTCAAAAAATTTGTCTTCTTTTACACATCAACATTGTTAATAATATCCATAAATATTATTAAAAGAGTATTAACAGGCAAAACAGAAATATATATAACAAACAAATTTATTATTGCGCCCCTTCGATGTCATCCTCGAAGAAAAATGAACCTACAATTGTGTGGAGTATTCATCTCTTCATTCTTTGATTAAAAAATCTCAGTTTGTATGATTTTTAGAATGGCCTGAGGACTTTGTGTAGCATCAATTCTATATATCCCTTCGGAATCATCAACCTGAAGCAACTCTAATTGAGATTGCAAGAGCTTAGCAGGCATGAAATGCTTTCCTTCTGCTGCTCTTTTCTCTACCCGAACAGCAAGAACGTCGGCCTGAACATCCAACAAAACAAATTTCACAGCACAAGCATCAATACCGGGTTTATAATTTGGATCTGCGGACCTAAGAATATCTCTGTATCGCTTTTGCAGAGCGGAACAACCAAGTACCACACTTTTGCCGTTGACTAGGCTCCTGCTGATGGCATCTCGTTGCGTTTCAAGCCATGGTATGCGGTTTTCCTCTGATAAAGGAATCCCTTTCTGCATCTTTTCTGTTTTATCATACATATCGCCAGTCCAAAATATAATGGATTATGATAAATAATAGCCAGGAATGCGAATTTAACGTCTACTTGGACTGGTAATCATACCTTTATTTGATTGTGAATGGTAATCATCGGCATCGAGAAAGCTGCAGTTTATAACTTCTGCCAGCATCTTACCTATCGTTCTGTCAAGGCCAGATGAAGGACATGAGTATGAGCAAGGACTTTGACCGAATAACACAAAATATTACACAACAATAACAGAACACTAATGTGAGTGGAGAAAGAGTGATAGTTCTGTTGTAGATTTGCTTGCTTAAGTAGAAAATAAAGTATTATGAAGATCATTTATATCCAAATTGTCACAATGACAAGTGCAATGGTCCTCGGTTTCATATGAAGGGGATGTTTCCAATTATACAAGAGGAAGTGCATCGGGTATTTTGAAAGAAGACAGTAAAACTTGATGATAGGGAACACCAAATATGTTTCAAGAAAGGATATCCGAATTCAGGAAATTCAACTCAACAATCGATGGGTGAATATGGTAGCAAGCTGTGTTGGAACCTACATCTTATCTGCATCAGTTGAAATCTCTCGTGCAGATCTTTCCCACACACTGACGATGTATTTGTATGTTTCTTCTGTAATGGCTTCTCTCTTCATATTATGTTTCTTCTGTAATGGCTTATCTCTTCATATTAAGTAAGTTCTTTTTGAAAATGGTTTGCACATGAGATTCCGATCCTTCCATCACTAAACGTAGACGCCTTTATTTATATGCACATTCCCACATATTTTCATAGTATAAGTTGATCTTAAGGAAGAAAAGAGTCAAAAGACTGCAATGAACGGGAATGGTGTAAAAATAGTTGACACAACAAAATAGCTTATAACACTCACGATTTCCCAGCACCACTGACACCCATAATGACAATAGCAATCCCTATAAAAAAAATGGAAAAGAAAAGAAAATTACTATAAAATCAAGAACATAAAGGAAATAAAACAACAAGAGATTACTAGAATAAATTGAGACTGGTATACAATGTTCATACTATAAATCAACTTCATACTCCAGGAAAATAAGGGAAACACTAATGAGTAAATATTACCTTTCAGATCAGTTGCCATAATTGGTCCACAAAATAGACATTTATTAACCTGTAGTGCATTAATAGGTGAAAACTCAGCTTTCTGAGCCAAATAAGACACTGGTTCCTGCAGTAATGGAACTGGCAGGACGGCCCTTCAAGAAGACACAGAGATCATGAAAAACTGAATTAGAACACACAAAGTTATGCCAAGCAAAAAACTGAAATCAACTTTTGAATTATAGTATACTGATAACTTAATGTTCTTATGACTTGAGGGATAAAATGTGTGTTATGAAATTAAGCGGACCAGTACTATTGGAAAACCCAAATCAGGAAATGGGTACATGAAATTAAATGATCATGAGAACATTTAGGTGGTAAAACATAAATAAATGGTATACACACAAAGAGACCAAAATTTTACGTGGAAAACCCAAATCGGGAAAAACCACAGGCGAAGACGGATCAAAGTATTCAATATGTGAAAATATGAACACAGCTCAAACACTCAACCCAAACCACGAATACACCCAATATTGGGATTCCTCACAGGATAAATACCAAAATTTTGTATACAAAATACTCAAGAGTATATATCTCTGTTTTTAACTCTCTGTATTCTCTCACTGTTTGGGATGAAGAAACCCAGCTCCTTTGCCTTCTATTTATACAGCAACAAGGAGGTTAATTGATGAAATGGAGCCACATTGCAAGAATAATCAGCCTTGAAGAAATCAAGGCTGAATTTGCTATAGCTGGCTTTACAATGCTGCCAAAACTGAACAAAGAAGTGGGATGTACTACACATTTCAATGTGGCAGTGTTCACATTCACTTTGACTTACAATGTGGAGAGAAAAAGACTCGACTTCAGTTGCAATTTCCATGTATAGTTCCAAGTAACAGAATGAGATAAATGTATGTGCCTTTAAATAAGAAGTAGTGGGCACCATCACAAAGATTGACTACAATGTTCCCAGTAAATAAAATAAAGTGACAAACATAGTGTGGTTTTTTTGAATCATCATAGAGATGAGGTTTTATTGTTGATACAGTATCCGCAAGTCAGCCTGCATTTAGTCAGTTAACATGCTCGAGCTGAATGCTATGGTGTTAGTTACAAACAAACCAAACAAAATGATTGAGCCATAAGCATAAAAAAGCAGCTACAAAAGCTATGTTAATAATAGAGCCTTTTGTTAATCATAAGTGATGGAATGAAGTTTGAATGTTCTAAGAGAGAGACATATCAAGATCAAACATGCCCAGTTCCATTTCATTTGTTGTCTGAACTAACTCTGAAGTCTAACAGTTGCAAGATTATATCCACTTATTATAGATTTCCTTAAAACACATCTTTAGAATCATACATTTATCAATATCCAGGAGACCCCACACATCCTAGATTTTAGAATCACGCTCTTGCCAACAAGGAGACACCTATTTCACTCTTTAAACGCGTATACAGTTTTTACAGGACACAATTAGGCAGTTTCCAGCAAGTCTTGTTCCAATACATAATCTGTTATTGGGAAAAAATTATTGGCAAACATAATGGTTTGTGCGTCCTTGATAATCCTTAGTACTATATACATAAATATGACTCTCATTTTTTGTATGGAGTTACCGTGATCATCTATCTAGATTCCAAACCGAAATCAATAAAAAGCTTAAACTACCTCTGTCCCATCCAAATAACAATATGTAAGAAAATTAAACAGTTGGGTGCTTGAAGTTATCGTTTCCATCAAAATAAAATTAGGAAAGTATCTGGAACAGAATCTGACTCATAATGGGGCCAAACTTGTGCCCACCAATAAAAACACAATCGGATCGAATTAAACCATAAATAAATTGACCGATTCCAAAACACTAGAAGAAAATAACTTCCAGTCGGTCTTTTTAAATTTAATAAAAAAATCAAAGCTTAACATCAATTCATCGAACCAAAATGAGACACCAATGCATGCAGCAAGTAAACGCGTAATTGTGTGTGCATTTATATAGATATCTGATGGTGAAACTTACCAACGGAGATCGTTGCCTCTTAGAGGAAAACGCCGCTGCTCGGTATCTGAAAATAAGAGAGAGGAATGATCAAAATGGAATTGATCCAAAATTTAGAGTCAACAAAGTCGTAATATTGGCGTCTCAAATTTAATCGCCCGACTGTATTCGCCGCACCATTTAAATATAATTACGGGCATAATTACTTATGTTTCACGATTACCATTTTTTTTATACTCCATAGTCCATTCATTTAAAAAATAGAGTTTCATTTTTCAAAAACATTAATTTATTTTTTTCAAAAAAAATAAAAAAAATTATTTTAATGTGAAGATTTTGTCAATTGAAGTTAACATGGGACTCAATCATTTTTTTCTCTAATATTTCCATTTTTTTAAAATATTTTTTTAAGAAAAAAGTAATAAATTTAATTTTAACAATAAACAAATAAAGTGGAAAATGAATCCATTGAAGTCGAAACAAACTCCATGTGGAATCTAGGATTTAGAACTAAAGTTTAGTCACATTTACCCAATGGTAGAAAATCTAATATTCTAAACTTTTGAGAGAATTATAATTCGACTTTATATGAATAAATAAAAATTAAATTATATCTTATATGTGTTATGGAATTTTTGTTATTGTTTATTTTTGTGTTTCGGTTCGAGTATCCAACCTTAGCATATAAAAGGAGAATAAAAGTTTTTTTTTCAAAAATCTAAAAAGAGGATAAAACCTAAACCCTAGAAAACTTAACTTAGGCCTTCAAGCAAAACGTGTACATTAAAATAACATTCTGTTTCAGGATTTATCTTTTCCACAGTTTAAAAACACATAAAAACACATTATAGCCGATAAAATTTTTTCTCAAAAAATGCGTTAGGAATAGGACGAAATAGAGAAAAGACGAAAAATATTTTTTTTCCCTTCTTGATCGTCTAACTATTTTCTGAAAAATGGTTGTCGAAAATACTATTCACCAAAAAAAAGTACAACGTCTTTTGCACTTTTCACTTCACAGAATAGTGTTTATTCGGAACAAAACTCTATAATATCTGACTTTTAAATAAATAAAGATCAATTCCATCAGAATACTTAGAAATAAACTAGGTTAGAGATAACTGGATTAGAAAACCTAATCTAGACCTAAACCTAGTTATAAACTAATTGAAATGAAACTAAATACTAACTAGTAATTCAACTAAAACATTTTCGACCAATCGTGTGCGAGAATTGTAATCCACGTGAACTTAAATGGACCAATCATGGTTAAGAAAAGAAAAAAAAGTTAAATTAACTAAATTAGGTAAAGAAAAACTAGTTACACTAACTAATTATCAACTAAATCTATGTAAAATTAAGTTAACCAATCAAAATTCAAGCTAGTTATCCATGTGATTATTTTTCGACCAATGAGAACAAAGTAAAGGAAGATAAAATCTAGGCCATTGGATCAAAATGACCAGTCATTTTGTGCTTTTAATGAGGTGTCCTAAGTTCTTAAATATGTGTCCAAGTCCCCATGTAAACTAATTATAACTTCAAAGATTAAAAGTGCAATTAAAGAAATTTAATTTTTCCTATAAATACCCACCTCCACCATTCATTTTTCTACCATTTCTTAGAGCATTTTCTAGAGCATTTCAAAGCTATACATATATTGAGAGAGAGTTCTTGTGAGTTGCTACCTTAGAAATTGCAAAGAAATAGTTAAACCTTGCAAATTCAAAAGGTACAATCTTTAAAAGTTATTATGTTCGATTTTTCTTTCGTCTTTAATTTTTCAAAAGCTTAAGAACACGAGTCGTAGCCATATACGATTGTCGTTCTCCATGTTCTTCACGTGTTCTTGAGCCTTTCTTCATTTTACAGTAGTTATAATGTCGAATTTCATTTCATAGTTTAAAACTCAAGAACGTATGTCGTAACCATGTGCGATTGTCGTTTTTCGTGGTCTTCGTATGTTCTTGAGCAATTATTATAAATTGTTATAATCAATTATACAAGCTGTTATAATGATCAAATTTTGTCAAATATAAAGTGTCATAATCATTTATGTAAGCAGTTATAATGTTCAAATTATTTCAAGTATAAAATCCAAAAATTTAAGAACATAAGTCGTAACCATGTACGATTTTTCATTCTTCGTGTGTTCTTGAGCAAAAGTCATAAATCTTTCTATGAGAAGGTTTGTGATTTATTATTTTTATGTTATAAAGTGTTATTGAGTCTTATAACATGATTTTTAAAGAGTTAAAGCAAGTGGTACCACGTTTCACATGGTTAACCCTAAAAATTTTATCAAAACAAGCTCACTGACTATTTTTGCTAAAATCCTAAAACTTAAATTCATAATCTGCCTTAGAAATATAAATGAAAGTTGTAGATCATGAAATTCTAAGCAATTTAGATTCAAGAATCACTTCAAAATATTTTCATATGACAAAGTTATGGTAGTTACAGGAAAGGACGCCAAAGCTGAAAATTTTAACATTTCCTCGGGTGGAAACCCTAAAAAGCACCGAAAATAATGATTTTGAGTTACCCAAGTTTTCTAAAAATTCTCCCAATAAAAATAGTTTAGGTTAGGTATAAAAACACGTATAAAGAAGAAAAATCTGATAAACTAACATTCGGGTACGCGTAACCCTTTATATAGGCACTTTAAACGATTATCGGGAAACCCTAATTGTGCTTTAAGGCAAGTTTTCTATCCTTAACCTTTGTTTACATGCTTTTTATGTGATTAATACATTTTGTACATGCAGCGTGTTATAAATCTTTGATACAAGAGTTATTGCTTCTTGTTCCGGCATAACTTGCAAAATGAAATGCTTATTCGTGATGTATTTTGAATCATGCTTTATTTTATCAAACCAAGTTATCTTGAGGCAATTCTGACATATGAAGTAAACTGAGATGAACGAATATGTATCACTATTCATGATCCGTCCAGTGTAAGGTATGTTATGCATAACATAGGATGTCGTTAGGTTGATCCCCTTTCTATATCCACTGTAAATGGTTTTAAGTCGAATGACAAAGAACAGTTCAAGGTCTAACCACCACTTAGTCTTGATATGTTAAAATATTTTGTAATATTAATTGTTGTGCTATGAATCCTTACAATCCATATCGGTGTGAGTTCACTTATATGCTATGTGTTTAATACTTGCTGAGCATCTTAGCTCACCCTTGCAAATAAACCTAATTTGCAGACAAACTCGAGAGATCCAGCTCAAAGAAGAAAGGAAAGAAGAAATGCATAGACAAGTTTACTGCTTTCCTTAACTGTTCTTAACTGTAGTCATAATGACATTTTGTAATAAGAACAAGTTCCACACATGTAACCAAATATTATCAAATTTTATCACATTCTCTTGTTACGTCTTTACCTTGATTAAACCTAGAATTGTTAAAATTTAACATAGTATTAATAATGATTTATTTATTTGGATGAGGGTCGGTAAATAACTTGTGATTGATGTACATCCGAGACCGGACTAAATGATGTTGACTGGTTAAATCCATCGTTAAGGTTCCTCGAACCCAAGTATAACTCGTTATTACTATTCTGAATGTCGGATAAGTAGGATTATTGATATGAAGAGATATCACTATAACCAAATATGTTTCGAATGAGGGTTTTAACTAGTTGAGTAATGTTCTGTACGGAAAGAGAATTTTTCACCGGACAAAGATACAACCATTTATCATGGATAAAGATGCAAACATTTTTCACGGGTGAAGATACAAACATTCAACGATAAATTCTCAAGAGCCGTCATAATGATTTAATGTCGTGAATGTTGGAACATATAAAGTTATAGAATATCTAAATATTAAAGATAAAAAATGTTATGATTGAGTATTAAGTTTCTTGCATCGATTACAATGACTTGATATGAAATAATGAAAAATCTTTGGGAATTCAGATGAGAACTTTGTTTATGAATAAAGGAAATCATCTATAAATCTAATGATTTAGCATTTATAGTGAGCACCAAGTCAGCTATAGTAAGAATAATGATTTGGGGGCGTCACAGATAAAATGTTTACCCACGAAGCCTCGAAATGCTGGGCACTAGCACGCCCATGCCATAACTCACCAAGTCATGCACCACTAACACCAAACTTAGCCAACATGTGCTGCACTCTTCAGCCCAAAAGTGGAGTTTCTTCACTTTAATTAGTTGCTGCATCATTTTAATAGAACCCGGTAGGCAAAAAAATTCAAAGAAAAGCAACACGGTGTTTGAAAATCAGATTTTCGCTGAAGTAATTCATGCATATCTCTCAATACAATGGCGCAAGAAAGTCCTACACTGTTTATGAGGCAACTAGTACTGCCCAACAAATTAATGTCTTATTGAACATACATACAAATGAAAGAATGATATCATTACTTTCCCATCACTCACTAAATAAAGAGTACAATTGCTTAGTTGTTAAATGGGTGAGTCGTTTCCCCTCAGCTTCTGCACTGTCGTCCCTCCCCAGTGCAAATCCTAAAGCTCATGTAATTGGTAAATGAAGAATATGATCAATACAACTCATTACTAGCTAAATAAAGACTGTAATTGCTTAGTTGTTGAATAGGAGAACTTGGGTGGGAGAGTCATGAGAGGTTCATCTCCACTCAGCTTCAGCACTGCCATCCCCAATGCATATCCTAATGCACGCCCAATAGGAACAACCACTTTGACACCCCCAAATCTGGGTCCACACAGCCCAAACTTGAGTTGTCAAAAGACTACAAGAAAATTATTACAAAGTAGAACAACGTTCAACAATACATTGTATAACAATACACAACTAAGTCTTCACTATTATTATCACACTATTTTACAACGCGTGAAGACTACGACAGCTATCCCTCGGACTCTCACTCTATTCCCCGGCTAGACCCAGCTACGTTCCCATCTCCTGTTGAAAAACAATGGAACAAAAGAAAGGGTGAGCTCAAATAGCCCAGTAAAGAATATCATGACTAAGATAATGACGAATAAATTATCATTAGTCTTCAACAGTTGGGTTCTTGATAGAATACAATAGACTACAAGGTTTATATCAAAAACTGCAGTTAAATTCTTGAACAATGTTCAGATCAATAATAGCAGCGGAATAAGCAATCTATTCTTGAACTATAATGTCCGATCGGTTCTCTTTTTAGGAAAAATATCATCAACTTTTATCATCTGAAATATCATTAGTCAAGATAATACAATTTCACAGTTCCTGATCATAATCATGCAGATCAACAGTTCATCTTTGCACTACGGGCCAAAGACATTCAATATAACACCAACGGTCATGATTATACCATATTCAGCCTTTGGTCATAATCATATCAAACAACAGTTCATCTTTGCACTACGGGCCAAAGAGAACATTCACCACGTATCATAAAAGACACCGAACAGATGTATCGTCTTTAACCTATTATATCGCCTTTAACCTATCATCTGTTCAACAATTATATCGCATCTGTGCCCCCCGCCACAGATATTCACAACAACTTAATTTTGGATGATTAGAATTATATAAATGATGAACAGAAGAAACATGATAAACAATAAGTATCAGAAGTTTACTTTGTACAGATTCAAATAATATCCAAATTGTCAACATGATGTGGAGTGAAATTCAAAAATGATATTCAAGATCCACAGTTCAGAATAACGGTTACAGTTCAATAGAAAGGTTCACGTAAATAGGATGATTCAATTGAAATGATGGAGTGCAACTATTATGGAACATATAATATTTTCAGGAATTATAGAAGCAATAGTTCCATAATAAGTTTCGATTTAGGTGTATGAAAGAAAATAATATCCCTTACCGTAGCAGGTTTGATTAACAAAAGGTGAAGGAAATTAATATCCCTTACCATAGTAAGTTTAAATAATGGAAGATGAAAAATATGGTATCCCTTATAAGTACAAAGGAAAATAATATCACTTACGAATATGAAAGAAAATGATATTACAAACAAATATGGAATAAAAGTGTCATGTGATAATTCGTGTAAACAAATTATTTCCACAAGAGACAAATAAGAAATGAATACAAAGAGTAATTCACCAAACATGCGGTAATCCGCGTAGTCAGGTTATTCTCAGAGATTAATAAGAAATGAATACGAAAGGTTATTCACCAACAGGCGGTAATCCGCGCCGTAAGGTTATTCCCACAATTTAATAAAAATTGAATACGAAGAGTTATTCACCAAACAGGCGGTAATCCGCGCAGTAAGGTTATTCTCAGAGATTAATAAGGAATGAATACGAATGGTTATTCACCAACAGGCGATACTCTGCACCGTAAGGTTATTCCCACAAATTAATACATGGAAATAAATGGCACGTCTTATGAGTAAGAAATAAACGATATTATTTTCGAGAATCAAATAATGATAATCCCTTACCGTAGTAAGTTTAAATAATAGAATATGAAAGAAGATGATATTCCTTACCTTATCACGTGACTGGATATTGATTTAAATGAGGTTGATTAACTTGAACAGTACACATACACTTATAGATCTTCACAAATACTCAAGATGACTTAAACACACTTAGAGAGAACTTACACAAGAAGTATTTAGAGAGAAAAAGAAAGAACAAGTAAGCAAGTTTATGAAAAATCCTTAAGTTAATGCTTCTATTTATAGCCAAAAATCTTATCATAACCAAGATTTCCTAATTTAATCCAAACCATTCATTTCAAGATAATGTTTAATCCATACCATTCATTTCATCTTTTAAGATTTCTTTTAATCTACATCATCAATTTCAAATTCTATATTATCTTTAATCTATACCATTCATTTCACCTTTTAAGATTTCCTTAATCTAAACCATTCATTTAAAGATCATCTTTTAATCTACACCATCATTTTCAAATTCTATATTATCTTTAATCTATACCATTCATTTTATATCACCTAACTTTATATTATAAATAAATAACTTTATCAATTCAATTATTCAACAATAATTCACACTTATTCATTATTATGACTAATTATTATAAATACAGTGTAGTTGGCTCTCTGAGTTAGATATCAAGTCAATTAATTAATGAAATACAACTGTTTAAATAACACCATAATAGAGATAACAATAATGCAGAAAGTATGTAAAAGAAAGAATACGTTACTGTGTCATGACAATTATTGATTCAATAATGTAAATTACTGTGCATATGCTACTGTGACAATTATCAGTTTAATAATATGAATTATTGTGTATGTGACAATAAAGTCAAATATTGTACGATAATCACTTTATCAGTTTAATAATACGAAACACTGTGCAATACCGTGTGCTACTGTGCAATACCGTATGTTACTTGTAATACCGTATATTACTATTCTTTAACACCGGATATTTTAACAATTAAAAGTGAAAGTACCATTGACCATTTAAAAATTATTTATGTCATTTTCTATATCCGACAATTATTCTTTGTGGGGTCCATCAATATTTGGTTCGTACGGCGCCATCGTACAAATATTCCCCGACAGAACGAATATTGTCCGATATAATATAATTTACACATAACATCCTTAACTTTTAACTTTATCAATTTAACCACTTACTGTTTCATGAAAATATATATGAAGAAAAAATTAAATTTTATATTTCATAAAATTCGGGGTCTTACAGCCACAGCGTTACCCACTTGACAGCATCTAAAGGACACAAAGGAGTAAAATATTTGAAAGAAAGTAGAAAAGAGGATAGACAAGAGTTGGTTTAATCATATGATATGGCGTTGAAATGAAGCATCACGACACAAACCACTGCCATCAGATCAATAAGTATAGTTGACTTTTTGAAAGTCAATTTGAGATATTTTAAATACAATGATGAATATCGTAATTGAACAAATGCAAAAGACAGAGTTGTAAAAGGAAATGACTAATTACCTATCTTTAACATCCCCGTAGAACTCATAATACTAATTAAACCCTTGTAACCTTGCAAACTCACGAACTGTAAGGACTCTATCTTGCTCGGGATGTAAGAATCGCTTAAATAAGAAAATCATATCAATATAAACTATGAATGAGGTTATACTCTAATCGTTTAAGATCCAAACTACTAGAATTAATTATAATTCGATACATACTCGATTTATATATATTCGAATCAATACTTGATACATTCTTTTATAATATGTACATAATTAAACAAAATTAAAATAATTAGTTATTATTTTTTATTTTGTTTGTACTTTTAATTATAATGTTATATTTATAAAGTATAATTGTAATTAGATTTTCTCATTTTTAAATAAAATAATAAGTTCAATTAGTAATTATATGTATTATGAAAGTAGTTACCATGTGGCGATTTGAATTCAAGCTTGAATTCGAAACTCGATAGTAATTTGAATATAATTCGATCCGAGCGTCATCGAATTCGAGTAATGAAAATTCGAGTTGAGTCGAATTTGAATAACGTATTTTAAAATATAATTCGAATACAAGTCAAATTTGAGTAAAAATTTAAGCTTACGAGTCGAATTTGAGTAGCTCTCTGTTTGGAGAAATTCGACTCGTTTGGACCATTAACAATAATCAAATAATATAAAACGGATAGAGTATTTAATAATCAACATAAATACCTTATTCAAAATTACAGTAATCACTAATGCAAGACTCGCGCAGAGAAATAAAGCTAATACATTTCGCTAAGAATTGAAATTAGGACCTAAAAACTTCAAGCCTCGCTCTTAACCATCAAGCTAAGAATTGAAACTAGGACCTAAACAGGTCTCGCTGTTAGCCATCTTATGTACCACTGTTTTCTTATCATTTACTCTGCCCAACAGGAGGATGTAAATATCCGTTCCAAATACTTTCAAGGGAAATGTAAAAGATGGGTGTTGAGAAGGCAATATATCGAGCACCAAAAAAATAAGATGAGAAGCCAATCTCTCTCTCCAATACTAACGCATTGATCTACAGAGTATTAGGTTTCATTATATTTCAAAATTAAATTGAAGTTTGTAGCTACATGAAGTCATGAACTCGGAGAGAAATACAATATACATTCATCTCTATAATTTCAGAAACCTACCTCTATCTGTCTCGCAGTTGATTCATACGGCTTCCAGTTCTTCATTTATGTCCTCCGGAACCCATGAACAACATGGATATGATCGCGAAAACATGACACGCGTATAAATCCTGGTCCATACACCTGCTCCATCTTGTTATTGAGCCGAGTCTGCAGAATTTTTATACTCCACAACACTAAATTGAGGGGCACAAGGCAGGCCTAATGAGGAAGGAAAAAATTGCAGCAATAGATGCACTGGCAGTATAACATTATTGATCTCTTACAATTTACATGTAGCTAACTGATTACTTTCTGTATTGCTTCACTTAGATCCCCAAGACTAATTTTTATTGATGGCGGCCAACCAACTCTTCATATAACCTACTGAATACTAGCTTAACAGGGATACAAGCAACTGCAGTGGGCACTATCTCGGGTTTGATTAGCCCATTTACCCGATAACTGTTGGTACCTGGTTTCAGATGATTGTTGTGTTTTTGCTGTGTAGCGATTGAAGAAAGTGTTCTTGTCTTTTGGCTTGAAGATATACTCATCTTCTTTGCTGGCTTTCTGAGGAACTTCCTGTCAGTTGAAGGGTGGGAAACATGAGTTGAGCTCTTCCCCGCCATGCTCGCCGTCTGACTGAAACTAGCTGCATTTGATTTCCTTGACGAACCTTTTCTGTCTTGATGTACATGCTGAAGATGCTCGGCATTTTCGTCGCCATCCACTGTTGATGATGAGCGTGGGCGGGGGACTCGACAATTGGCTGTCCTCCTGGCAGTCCTCCACACTGGTGGAAGTGTTGTATCATAGTCCTGGCCAAGTTCATCAGCTGCAGCCAGAAGAGCATCAGATGAACCATTTTCTAGTGCTTCAATTTGAACAGGGTGCCCTACTATAGCCTGCCCATTTACCTTGCTCATCAGTGAAATCATTGGGACATGTTCTCTTTGATAACTTGATTGGACTTTCAAATCTACTTCTACCAACATGCACTTCACCCTGTCACCAAAACGACGACCAACAAATACAGGATCCATGTACTCAACGGAATCCCCCCAGTATCCTTTCTGGACAGGTTGATCGTTCCAAGCCAGGTCCTCCCAGCTGGTGATACAACGGTTGTTACCGTCTAAACCTCTAGACCCATATTCAACCATTTGGGTTCCAAAATTCTTCTCAGTGAGATCAGCCTCATCAGAACCATAGCTTCCCTTTCCAGTTAAATTTATTCCATGATTGAATCCTCTGGAAACCTTTCTACCAGTTACATCCACGTATCTTTTTGTAAGAGCTCGGGAATTCCTTTTTCCTTTCAGTTGCCATTTGGAGACCTCCACACTAGCTGAAACATCGTCATTAGGAGAAGGGTGCGACATGTCACTGGCAGGCCCCAAGTCATCAGGCTCCTCACTGCTCATGCTCCCATGTTCCTCCTGTGCTTCAGATTTTCCCATAGATTTTGGCCTGAATTCTATGGATTCATCTAGACAACCAAGCAAAAAGAGTTAAGCTCAAAGAGTAAAGAAAAACTCCAAATAACCAGCATAATTGATTCAAACTTATAAAATTCAAAAACAACATTTAACATACTTATGCTGCGCCTGTAAGTGTTGTACAAAGAGAAAGATGGTTGGTCAATAGTCAATGGTCCATGATGAACTAGCAGGCATCTGGAGATCATTGTCAATTCTCCCTCACAATACTGATAATACTACCGCCGTTCCAAAATATAAAACCATTGACTTGAAGTCAATCCGAGACATTTTCAAACTCAAAATTGACATAAAATCCATTTAATTCTAGTTAACACAATGATGAAAATTGTAAACTATCTAAAAAGTAGTAGTAATTATAAAATTATTTATTTCATAATGGTTAACGAATCATGTCAATTTTGAGTTTGACTTCAAAAGTCGATAATGATCTTATAATTTGGAACGAATGAAGTCTTTTCTTTCCTAACAAAAGAACTTGGACTTTCTTTAGCTCAAAAGAAAATTTAAGAAAAGAAAAAATAAACATGTGCTGCCCAGGTTTACAGATCAAGGGCCCAAGCAAATGACGATAAGACCATTGTGTTCAGAAAACCAGCAAAAATATTAAGTTGATATTTGGTCATGAAGAAAAAAAATACCACTATAATTATTATTATTCGTATACTGTTATTATTATTATTATGTTAGTCATAAGAAGAAGATCCCATTTTCTTGACAAACAGAACAAACCTTACAGATACATATGCCATTGTTCAGAGACAAACAATCAACAAAGCCCCTAATGCGTGTGTGAGAACCAACATATGAAATACCAATAATACATTCACATCACAGCATTAGTAATGACGTGGGAGGAAACAGTGATTAGAATCTTCATTGAAGCAACAAAAACATAGATTCTGCCTCACAAAAGAGGATGCTGCCTTGAAACATAGATTCTAGTCTTGGACAATATTAACTCTAAACACAAAAGATTTAATAATAACACCATTTGCATGAATGCACACATTCTTTTAGTGCAAATGCAGAAATGTCACATCCGTTAACAACGTAATGCTGTGACAGGTATGCCATCGTATCAGTTATCATTAATTTCTCTTATCCTTCCCAGCGTATCTGATACTCCCAAGGATAAATGTATTAAAATGACGTTGAAATGCTCATCATTGAATTTCATAACTTTAGACTAGTGCTTTTTGTTGTGAGTTGATGTGTGGTGATGATGCATAATCCCCTAGACAATGTTTTGAAAACCGGTTTGGAACCGGCGGTAGGACCGGTTGAACCGGTTCTCTTTCAACCACCAGTTCAACCAGTAAAACCGGTTAATTGCCCAGACTAAACCGGTTTCGAAGTATTTTTTTTTTCAAAAATATTTTTACCAATAATATAACATAATTTCACTATATTTTAGCTTACAAAAAATTAGATATTTTAAAATTTTATTAATTATTAATAATATATATTTTTATATATTTATGAATCACTGATTCAATAACGGTTCGACCACTGGTTGAACCAGTGACCCATCCACCCGGTATCTTTTTCGGTTCGCTGAACAAACCGGTTCTGAGAACGTTGCCCCTAGACACTTTGCTCTAAAAGTCTCTATCAAAATTCATATTAGGCAAATATTATGACATCAGAAAAAGAAACTATATCAAGATAAGGATAGAAGGAATAAAAATCTCAAAGAAATAAGTTTTTTTCTATAATAACATATTTCAAGTAAAAAGCTTTAAAAGTTTACACACGATTCAGCTGATTAAAGGACAAGAATAACATTAATACTTCCCATAGTCCAAAACTTATGTACTAAATTACCAAAAAGTCCTAGATTTAAATTATACTAGCATCAGTAATAAAAAATATATATATGTAAATAAACTAAAATATCCAACATATAAATTATAATCATTATTTTAGAAACGTATATCTCCCATAAACCCAAAATATCACTTCCTTCTTTTTTTGCTTTCTTGCTCTTGCTCTTTTTCCTTTTTCCCCTAGGACTTGGGTCAACAACTCGACCTTTTATGCAATAAAACGAGATAAATGCTCACGCAAGATTAAATATACTAGAAATGTATTGGTAAAGAGCCATGGTACTGTTTTAAACAATTCCATATTATGACATGGTACCGTTTTCAAAACTTCCATATTATGCGACCAGTATAAGCTCATTGAGAAGAGTGTACTTCTCAAAAAATAACCAAATCCAAATGAGGCCAGGAAGGGAATTTATCTTTCCCAAATATAATTTCACAATATATTACCTAATTCTTATACCTTGGCCTAATAACACAAGCAATAACCGAGCATCTCAAAATGAATACGAACAAACTAGCAATGACATTGCATGCATGAATATATAATTGCTTAAGTAAAAACAAGGGAAGAATAAAGTTAAACAATACCCAAGTAGGCATACAATCTGGCAAAAGTGAATAAAAGTATGAAACAATCATTATTGAAAATAGATAGAAGATATTGAATGGAAGCGCATCACTGAGCATGCAGATACTGCAAACATAAGAAGTATGAACACTACAAAGAACTGTTAAGTGTATGAAGATAGTAAGGATTCTGTAGTAAGAAACAAAAGCAAACACAATTATACCTGAAAGTGCAGTCATTTCTTCATCCGTATCTGACTCAAGAGAATCAGTCTCAGAAGAGTCAGTTTCAGTATCTTCCGTAGATCCAGAAGTGTTTTCCTTGCTGATAGCAACAGGATGAGGATTGCTATTATCTTCATACTTGGAAGGCGAAATGTCCATATGTTCGGAATGGATTTCATTATCTCCAGTTGAATCGCTGAACTTAGAGTGGTGCGTATGTTTGCTCCTCTTTGCACAGACTGCAACTCCCGTTTGCTCATCTTCAGTTACAAAGAGAGAAACACTACTATCTTCAGGCTGCAAGGAGTGAGGAGCTGGTAACTTTACACTACTCTCAAGTACTTGAACAAGAGGACGGCGCTTATCACGCCTCTTGACAAAGGATTCTTCAGCCAACACCTCGTGTGACCTTTTCCTTTTCTCTAAGGAAGTTTTATCATTGGCATGATTCATATTCTCAGTGTCAAGACCACCATTAAGAGGAGTATCAGAACTATTATCAAACGGACTCTGAGAACCATTGGAAGCAGCGGAAGGAAAAATCTTTCGCTTTGAAGAAGCAGTCCGAAGACCAAAGTCCTGCAAACCTCTCATCCGAGGTAGTACATCAGAATTATCATCATCCCCGCTCAGCTGACTTCCCTCTTTGACTTCCTGTGTTTGCAGATGATGATCCTTGTTCTTTCCCTCGAGCGGCAGATCCAATTCCTCCGAAAGTTGACGAGATTTAGGGTGCACATGTTTGCCATCACCATGTCCCAAGCTTCCTGAAGATGTTTCAAACTCTTTTTTTACACCATCAGATGATTTACTGCTCTTACCATTAGAAGAACAACCTAATTTGCCATATTGTTTCTCCAAATATTGCTTCTCAAGTTCAAGAGCATGAATAATAGCATCTTCCCGACGTGCATATTTCTCTCTTTTTTTAGGAGGCATTCCCTGTGAAGCTTCAGCCCTTTCAATACAATCATCAAACTCGCCACATCGAAATGCCTTCACACGCTTAGACTTCTCCAAATTGTACCAATCCCTGATAACACACCGAACCAAAAAATAATTTTTCACCAATATAAAGAAAGAATATCATGAGCACTACACAAAAATCCAACTTTCTATATAAGCAAATTAAATTCATGTTACTTTCGATGCTGTACTTTCTGATAAAAGAAAACAACCAGTAATGACAACCTTAATGCATTGAAAATAATTCTTGTACAAGAAGGATGCAAAAGAAGATCTATAATAGGCTCCAGAAATTTTATAATCTCGAGCATGGCCACTTCTTGTTTTCTCAGTGCACTTCCTTAAGGTCCAAACATTTCAAATGGTCTCCGTGAAAACTAGATTGCGCCGATGATTAACAATGTTGTCCCTGAAATGCCAACCTTCTCCACTTTAAAGCACCAATCCAGAGAGCTCTCTTTTTTTGAGAAGGAAAGCAAGAATGTATTATATAAGGAACTAAAACTTGTAAGGATAACAAGCTTCTTATCGTTACACTCAAATGTGGTATACAATAGCAATACCAAATTACATGAACATGATGCTGTTCCATTTCAAGAAATTGCATAACTATTAAACTACCAAACATTTGTAGAAAATCCCTCGATATTTTTTACGCCTTTTTAACAAACAACGAGTAATTAACCATATAGGTTTTAACTTAATTAAAACATATCAAGAGAATCCGAACAAGCAGGAAATTTGAGAAGTCATTTGAGATTGAGTCCAAAACATCGCAAATAATATTTGAATAGAAAATATGTGGACATGTCTAGTAATTGAGCCAAGAAAACTTCCAAACATGTTGTCCCTTTTCTATTTTACTTATCACGTTCGTGCACCCCCTGAAGCATGCCTTGTACATCTTATACAAATCATAGTTTGATATGGGTATAAACACATTCTAGTCTCTAGTATATTTTCATTTCAAAATTTAAGCAATGCAGCCTTTATGAGATATGAGCCAAATATTTGAGTAATAACAAAATACAGGAACATTAAGGCCATGAAACAAGCATAGATAATTATGCCGACGAATCCATATACCCAAAATAGCAAAGTCACTTAATCATAAAACTCATGAGTCAGTCCATAGTGAGCTTAAGCAGACTTACACACTGGCGTCTTCCCTCCCAAGAAGCTTGACTGGAGTTCCAGATCGAGGAGACATAAGATGAGAAGCCGAGAGCTCATCCGGGCCTAGAATCTTACCGGGCCACCATGAACCATTCCGTCGCCGGACCCAAACGATGGTCCCAACACTGCAATCAACCACGCCCGTGCTCGTACCAGTGTCCGAACTTCCCATCTCCCCCTAGCTAATATCTATATAAATATATATATATATAATGTCTATATTTATCTGTACTCTCTACTCCTACTGTCTGTAATAAAAGAAACTTTTGATGATCTTCAACGAGATTTAGAAACCAATTATACTAAATTGTTAATCTATTTCAATTAAAATAGAACAAACCTAAAATACTAAATTGAATCCAAACAAAAGGAGATATAAAAATTAAAAATTTAATAGCTTAACCTCCGGAGAAGAAGATTGAGAATTGGTAATGAGTACAGAGGATCCGAAGGTCGTCCCATTTGGAGGATCCGACGGTTGGGGATGTAGCTAGGGTTAGGGTTTCCATTCAAATTTAGGGGAAATTCATATCCAGGGCTTCTATAACAAATTCATAAGTGAATCACCTGTAAGATACAATTATCGGCAGTTGATTATCGGTCTAAGAACCTTTTTTTCTATCTTTCTCTCTCTACCTTTCTCTCTCTATATATCTCTTTCTAGTTGGATGTATCTATTGGTGTGTTGAAGACGGATTGAATCGCCAGTGTTGACTCACTGATTAACAAAACGCACGAGTTATGTCCTCAATATGCTATCCTATGGGCCTCTAGCCGGACTATTACTTCTTGCGGTCCTCGATAATCGTTCACTTCTTATTGGGCTTTTGGTTGAGATTGTCACTCGCTGGTGAAAATATGTCCCATTTTTGTGTCATTATGAAGCATATTTCCACCCTTTTGTGTCATGAATCTAAATGAAGCATACCCATTTTGACTGCGGGAGGTTGTGACTTGTATATTTTTGTGACTGAATTTATCGGAAGACACCTTATATGACTAATGTCTAGTTTATTGGAATTTAAATTTATCATCTTTATTTACAAATAAAGGGGTTATTTATAAAATAAGATAAAATCTTAGTCACTTTTTTGGTGATTTTTTTATGTCACGCTGTATATTTAAAAAATCTTATTTAATGTGACACGTAAAAACATAATTATTTATTATTAATTACAAACGAGAGATTGTATGGAGCCCACCTATTAAAATATTTAGACAAGTAATTTTGGTTGAAATTTTAATAATGCAATTTAATGACTGTTGGTTTTTTATAACAGTGAGTCAACTGAATAGTCTTGATTTTTTTGGATAATCATGGCATACTTACAAGATAATTAATTTTGGACAGCACATGTAAGTATTAGTATTGTAGAATCATAATTATATGTAATCTCTTTATTGGAATGCTACACTCTATTTAACACAACAACAAAAAACAAAAAAAAAACAAAAACTTTTGTGTTATTATTTTTTTATTTCTCATAAAATTTATAGTTCTATATAATATATCTCTCGTGTCACATTAGCATGTGTCTCACACAAGTTCAAAAATTACTAAAATAATAATAAGAAGCATGTTTTTTAAGGTTGGATAAAATAAAGAGAATTTATATTTTCACACGCAAAAATTATAATTCCACAAATTTTTCTCTCACATAAGTATAGGGTCTATTTACTATTTCTGTAAGAAAGAAATTATGAAACTATTATTTTTATTTATAAAAATATCAATTATCTAAAATAAACTGTCCGTTCCCCATTTTTTTCCCCCCATCCCCACGTTTCTTCTTACTTTTTTTGTCTTTTAGGTTGCTTATTTGAGAGAAGAAAAAAAAACTTTTGGTTATTTATTTGACAAAAAAAGAAGAAGCTTATTTGTCAATAACTATTTGTTTCTAACTTAATTATACAAACTCACGTATTTTAGGTTTTTATCATTAATCGCATATTTCAATAATAATATATTTTTTATTTTTAGCCATTATTTTGCAGATAATACCATCAAATTTTCTTGTTATTTCAATAAATACTTACTAGAAGTTATAACTTAAAGTTTAACATAAAATTAGTGATGGGCACTTGGTCTTCGTATAACTCACTCACCCCTATTGAAATAGAAGTCATTGGAAACCAATTTTTTTTCAATCGATGTATATCTTAATATGTTATACTTCATCTTTTTCAAATTAAAAAATTAATATTGACTTTTAAAAAGTTAATTTTAAATATTTTTAAATTCAAAATTGAGATGAATTTATTTTGTGTCAATACAATTATAAATATTATAAACTATTTAAAAATACTGCTAATTATAACATTTATTATTTTAAAATTTTAAATAAATCATATCAATTTTAAATTTTAAAATATATCAAATTAATTTTAAAAAAATTAATAATAATTTTATAATTTTAAACGGAAATAGATTATTACATCTGGGATGAGTTTTAAAAATTTGGTGACATTTGTATTGAGAATCAAATTTTGTTATGGGTCTTCCTGGCAAACAAAAGTCCTTAGGTTTTCAGCCCAAAAATTTAAATCATTAAACGTGTGGCCCAATAGATGCAGTCTCATTCTACATGGGATTCGTTCACCAACAAAGTTTTTAAAATAAATAAATTTAATTGGTTATAATCCAAAAAAGTGGGCTCTAAAGCCCAAGTTTTGGTCTAGTCCATTCGAGTGGCCCATAGTAAAGAAATGTATTTGCTGGGAAAAATTCAAATTTCAAATCTTCCGCTCTAACGGTCTAATTCCGAAGGGTTTCCGATAGTCACCCTAGTAAAACACACGCGTGTGTGTGTGTATATATATATATATATATATGTATATACATCTTCTCCACAACACCAAAGTCACAAGCGCAGCTGCTTTCTCATTCTCCACTGTAGCAATTCATCAAACACCTTACCTACATTTTCCATTAACCCACCAAACCAAATGGATTTCCATAGCCTCGCAAGGAAAGAGCTCCAAGCTCTCTGCAAGTTGAACAAAATCCCAGCCAACATGGCCAACATTGCCATGGCTGATGCTCTCAAATCTCTTGAGATTGTAAGTTTATTTCGTCAAATCCTTATTTATATGTCTTTTCCAATCTCTGTATATGCGTATATTGATTTGATTTACTTTATTTTGTTATTTATTTATTAGGTTGAAGGGATTGAGGATTTCTTAAAGCCATCTGAATCCGTAACAGAAGAATCTTCAATTGATTCGCCAGAGAGGAATGTGGTGAATTCGCCGAAGATTCCTCCTACCGGACGGAGAACCTCCACTCGGAGAAAACCGGCCGGAGAGGAATCGGAAAGTGTGCAGATAATGACAAAAAGTACTCGCCGAATGACGAGAAGGGCGATTTCTGGGGAGATTATGGAAGAAGCCAAAGGCAATATTCCTAAAACCCCGGCTGTTTGTAGCAGCAGAAAGACAGTCCCGGTGGCTACCGTTAGCCGAATGGAGATCCAATCGAAGGAAAGTGAGGTACCTGAGACACCCGCTGTTGTACCAAATAGCCGGAGAAAGGCGGCGGCCGTTTCGACTAGCCAGACTAATTTGAAGAAAGAGGAGGAAGTGGGTACTGTACAGAGGGTGTACAGTACCAGGCGGTCAGCGAGGTTGACCGATAAGAAATTGGTGGAGTCGATTCGGATGGGGAAAGATATGAACAAAGCAATCAAGATTGATTTGATTGCTTCAGAAATTTCTGAAAATGATCTGGGTGAAGTTTCGGATAATATGAGCGTGTCTGGTATGTTTAATTCTTGTTTTGGTTTTGTTCCATCAGTTTCACATTGAGATTAGTCGCATATGCGTGATAGATTTAAGCTGATTCTAGAATTTGTCCTTGGAGTTTGCTGGTATCCATATCTAATTATTGGAGCAAATCTGTGAAAAATTGAGTGTGACGTGGAACTGTGAAAGAATCTGGAATAATTGTTACTATATTCATACTTGTAATTGTTCTGTAATATATACCTTGTTTTTTTTTTTTGTCTAAATTTTTTATATTTGATACCGAAACCAAAACAGATGCAGGCAATGATTCACAAACAGTATTGCAAGAGTCGGTTAATAAATCAGATTCTGTGGATTCTGAAATTGTTACAGATGTGAAAGACGATGGTGTTCAAGAGGAAACAGGAGACAATGAAGTTGATGAGCCAAAGGCGATATCAGATGAAATTTCGGAGGCTCTTAATGAATCAGATGTAGTGAAATCAGAAAGTGCGGGAGATATGAAAGATTTTGATGTTCAAGAGGAATCAGGTGATAACCATGAAGTGAGTAATGAGATACTTGATCTTACAGAAGTTCCGGTAGATGAGAACATGGAGGAGAAGGCATTTGACATGCAAAATAAAGTTCTCACAAACAAGGGTAAGATTAACTTGATTTCTTTCTATTTGAATGATGTTTTGAACATCTAAATTGTTATTAAACAGTAGCTTTTAGGTAGCTGATACTTGTTTTATGATTCTGATGAGGACTGCTTTTACAGGGTCTAATGATTTGGGAGCTAATTTGTCCCTCTCTGATACCGAAAATTCAAGTGAACTTTTGAAATTGGAAATTGAAGAATCTTTGAATATTGATGTGGATCTGGATTCTGAGGAAAAAGCTGCTACAGATATGAAAACTGATGCTATAGAAAGCGAGGGTGGGTTGATTTTGTCCCTCTCCTTTAACCTGTTATCTTTTACTTGATTATTCACTTCTCGTTTATCAACTTGTTATGGGGGTTTTTTTCCTGCATATATGTTAGTGATTGTTTTATATGGTATAATGTTTTACAGTTGAAGTTTTTCCCATGGATACTGACAATCCACATGAGCAATTGAAATTTGAGACGAGGAAAGAATTTAACTCTGAAATTCTGAACTGCAATGATCCCAAGGAAAATGATGATCAACCAGAAACAAATTCCATTGATTCATCTGTTGAGCTGGATTCAGAAAAGTCAGTCGCCAAAGAATTAGGATTAGAGTTAGCAACTGATCTTTCAGTTCAAGAGGACTTAATTACTTCCATGGGTGCTAAGGACTCTAATGAGACTAAACCAACTTGTGAACAGTTGTCCAAGTCTCCAGCATCTGTTAAGGGCTATGTTTTTGCCTCAATTTTGGCAGATGATTCACTTACCAACCAGTTCCCATCAAGTGTAGTGGGCTTAGGTCATATTGCTTCTCCAATCCACTCGACACTGGTGAAGAAATCTTCTACTAAGACAACGACAATTAAGAAGTTAAACCATGTTTCAGATGACAAGGAGAACATTGACCTCGGTGGAAAAAAGTTTGAGCTTACAAAAGAGAAGGCGAAGACAAACAAGAAAGACAATGCTCTGAATGACGAGCAAAAGGAGGCTTTGAATGAGAAAAGTTTGAGGGAGCTAACCAAGTTGTTGAAAGAAAAGTTGCAGATTTCGAACAATACATCCGAGGATGCCAAGGACGAAAAGCTTATTTATAAGGTGAGGCCAAATTTGCTCTTTCTTACAATCTTTCGGATTCAGTAATTCATTGTAGTCCCTGTTTAGATACTTATATTATTGCTTGTTAACTATTGAGCAGGCAAGGCCAGCCCTGCAGAAGCAGTCAGAGAACTGCTTGGCTGCGAGCAATATACAGAAATGAAATGATAGTTAAAGACGACCACACAAGTGGTCGAATTTTTGGTGGAGTTGGACTATGAGAAAGATGGGGGTAAACAACTTTGGTTTGCTCCTTCTAAGTTTTGGTGTCACTCCAAGCATGGGTTTTAGAGTTTGATGCTTTCTATTTTTTATTTTTGGTTCTTTTGCCCTCTACCAACCAGTACTCTATGGTTTGGGTGATAGCAAATTATAAAACTTTTAGCAGAAATTGTCTATTCCTATTCCTAATTGGTACTCTGCATTGACACGGTTATGATAATTTTGTGCTCACCTTTCACATCCATTATAATTGCTAAACATTTGAGCATATATTTGAAAAATCTCTATAAATAATTAAGGGAGATACTCTCTCTCTCTCTCTCTCGGATATATAAATTATTTATGTCAGTTTTATAAAATGAGTTTATTTCAAGTATGAGTAAGCGTAAATTTTTATTTAATTTAAAATAATAATAATATTATTATTATAAAATAAGTATATTTTTTTGACGACTAAAATTAATTAAACTTTCATTATTATAAAGTCAAATATATTAGTTATATCCCTTTTTCAGAATAATTAATTTGAGGGAAGTGTGAATCAGAAATTTTACCCAAATTATAAGACTATAAATATAATTTATAATAATTTTGAGTTTAAAAAAATCTCAAATTAATTTTCAAAAATTCAACAATATGATTGTTGACGTCTGTTTTTCACTCTTGTCGTAATCACCCGTCAGCAAGATACCTGCACAAGCAATAAACCGTTATCACCTCACAAGACAGTCGTGGTTGGGACCGTCCAGAGATGCTCCGGTGTAAGAGTAAGTTCAGGGGAATAACGTCACAATGAAGGACCTTTATCGTTAACTGGAATCTCTCAGGAGTTTGATAGCTTAATGTTTGTGATGTAAAAAGATCAATTACCTTTGTAATTATGAAGTTGCCAATATATAGCAATCCATGCATTGTAAGACGTCCAGTCATACTCTCATGAGTGCAAACAAGAAGTTCCATTCCACCTGTTCCACTTGGTCCGTTGGGGGAAGATACTAGCCTGGGCTGTCCCCTGTGTCAGTCCGTCAAAGTGGAAAAAATGGCCCAAACGCCCTATCAACAGCCTGATTAAGAAAAGATTTGAGATCCCGGACCCAATAGGAAAGGAAGAAGCCCGACCCGGCCCAAGCCAAATGCAAAGAAAGGGATCTTGGCCCAGAAAGATAAGCCCAAAGAAACCACACCCCATCAATGATTTTGAAAGACTTCTGGTTTGAGTGACTCGATTCACCACTATATCAAAAAGAAATAAAGTACTGTGTTAATGCTATTAATACCTTTAAAATTCTTGGGAAATTTCAAAGTTTTATTGTTGTGGTGTTCCTTCAATTGTTGCCACTTGCCAGTTATGCTATGCTATGGTTTGGGTTAGACATGCACATTTGGCCCGGGGCCTGCGGTTCGGCCTAAGTCTGGCCTTGATCTGGCCTGGTCAAAGCCTGACCTGGCCTGGCCCGGCCTGCCAGACAGCAACAGGCCACATTTTTGCAACTTAAATCTGGCCCGGTCCAGCCTTGCAAAAAAATCGGCCTGGACTGGCCTGCGGCCTGACCTACAGCCTGGACCGGCCTTCGGCCTGGCCCGCATTCCCAAGCCTGCGGCCTGGCCTTTCTCCCCAACTATGTGCCTCACTGCGTCAGTGTGTAACCCGTCTCGATTTTTGTTCTCTCTAACAATATATATTTATATATGTGTCCGGTCAGTGTGTGTGAGACTGTGTGTATAAATATTAAGTATATATAATATTATTATATAATATATATGCGTCTGTGACCGACTGACCGTTTGTGGCTTGTTCTTCTTTTATCTACTATTAATATTTATTAAGAAAGCAACGGTAACAAGAAGCTGGCGTGGACTGTTGGAGTGGGTCGCGTGGACGCGTGGCATGCGCAGAGTGGACGATGGCCGCGTGGCCGTTGTGACTGGAGTGGACGACGTGACGCGTGGCACGCGCAGAGCCGTAGAAGCTGTGACTGGAGTGGCCGAGTGGGACGCGTGACGTGCGCTGGAACACTGTTGCTGCTGCGCTGACGCTGACGACGGATTTGACGACTCGGCTGCCGCCTGCGCCTGCCTGTCCGCATCAGTCACTGTTATCAAACATGCAAAAAAAAAATAAACGGTCAAAATTTTCAACGGTTAATTGCTCAACGGAAATATTTGAGTTGTATAAAATGAAGGTCGTGTGTTGTATTATAGATATTCACAATTATTGTTACAAGATCAATTATTTTAGCATTCTTTTGTCTCCAACACTGATTTAATTATTTTCTCTCCATAAGATTTCAATTTCTTTATATTATAACTCTCAAGTTGGTTAATACAATTTTTTTATTATACCCTTTATTATTATATTTTTATACCCATTATTATTATATTGTTATTATAATATAATGGATTCTTCCAACACTGCATCCGGATCACAAATGCCACAATTTATTCAAAACGACCAAAGTAGCATTCGGCCTAATAGTGGAACGAGTTTGAGTCCGTTATTTCCACGTCCTACCGGTGAACAAAACAAACGTACAGCGCCGGTTTGGGAACATTTCACCGAAGTGTGGGCTGCTGATGGTGGTAAAAAGGCTCAATGCAAAATATGCAACGCCTTATTTGGTACTAAAGGTAATAACACACTACAACGACACTATCAATCGTGTTTGCAAAGGCATAAACTAACCGACGAAAGCTCTCAAACACAAATTGATCGTTCCGGTCACAGTTGGAGTTATGATCAAATATTAGAATAAGAGTTGCAAGCCAAACTAGTGATCGAGAAGGAGCTCCCATTTAATTTTTTTGAGGATCAGCGCTGTACCGAGTACATTCAATCTGGATTGCAACCGAAATATAAACAAGTAAGTAGAATGATTACTAAACGTGATGCTATTAAATTATATAATAAAGCTAAAAAATAACTTATTGAATATTTTGATAATTTTGATGGTAAAATTAGTTTAAGTAGTGATATTTGGTCTATTAATCATCAACCTGGAGTTAGCTATATTTGTATGACTGCTCATTGGATAGATTCTGAAATGGTTATGCAAAAAAGAATTATAGAATTTGAATTTTTTGAATTACCTCATACTGGTCAAACAATATATAGTCAAATTATTGAGATTATTCGTACTTTTAAAATTAAAAATAAAATAATGAGTATTAGTTTAGATAATACAAGCAATAACACTAGTGCTGTTACCATGTTAAAAAATGATTTGTTACCTATAATAAATGTTTCTTTTTTTCATGTTAGATGTATTTGTCATATAATAAATTTAATTGTTCAATCCGGATTTAATTATTTAGAAATGACTATATCTAAAATTCGTTATATGATTACCTGTGTGTATGGTTCAAACAGAAAAATTCAAAATTTTAGACATTTTTGTCATGCAAGAGGAAAAAAATTTAAAAGAGTGAAATTTGATAATAACACAAGGTGGAATAGTACATATGATTTATTTAGAGATGTCTATAAACGTAAAAATATACTTATGGAGTTTTATAATACTTTGATGGTTCAAGAATTAACAAACGAAGATTGGGATTTACTTAGTCAACTATTAAAGATTCTTAAAGTTTTTAAAAAACATACAAAAATGTTATCTATTGTTTATTATCCTACAATTCATCATGTTTTGTATGCATGTTTAGAAATATCATTTATTTTTAAAGAATTTAAAAATAATAACATTTGGTCTGCCCTTATTTTGTCAATGGAAGAAAAATTTTAAAAATACTTTGAAGACATGTCAACTGTTATTACTTGTGCCGCTGCATTAAACCCAATTATAAAATTAGAAGGTGTAGAGAGTATTTTAGAAGATATAGTAGAAAATATAGGTAGTAGTAATATTGATAACCTTAAATTAAAATTTAATATTACATTTACTGAATTTTATAAATTGTATGAATCTGTATATTGTACATCTGTACGTGCACCGCCCCCTGCCCCTTCATCTTCTAAATATGCCAACTTATTAAAAACACTATCTAAGAAACCAAAATCTTCAACACACAAGAGTAGTTTAAACGAACTTGGTTTATATTGTAGTACCGATTTTAGAAGTTTTATAACCGAAGAAGAATTTGAAAATTTTAATATTCTCGCTTTCTGAAATAAACATAAACGACAGTTTCCTACTTTGGCCGCGATGGCCCGTGATTTACTAACTATCCAAGCTAGTACCGTAGCTTCGGAATCTTGTTTTTCTTTATCTGACAGGGTATTAAATGAAAAAAGAAGTAGACTTAGTCCGGAATCGTTAGAAATATGCATCTGCTATAGAGATTATCTTGCGGCGCAAAGAAGAATACAAGACGTAATAGACGATCAAGATAGCTCGGAAGATCTCGAAGTCGGAACAGAAATTGTTGAAAGTTCAATTCCATAAATTTTGAAGATTTGAAGACATATATTGTAAAATTTTGAAGAATTTATTTGTAATCAATGAATAATTAATTATTATTTAAGTTATATTTTAAAGTTATAAACTTATAATTATTCATTATTGTAATTTGTAAATTCATTATTTTTAATAAATACATCAATTCTTATTTCTTTTTTTAATACGGATGAGTCGCATTATATTTTAAAAGTTATAAGTGTGTGTGTGTGTGTGTGTGTATATATCGTAATTATTTAAAAATATTTGTTTCAAGTTTATATAAAATAAATATTTATATATTTAACAATCTTTTTTTTTAATAATATATACTTGTGTGAATGAGTAATATATATATATATATATGTGTGTGTGTGTGTGTGTGTCTGTGTGTGTGTGTGTGTGTGTGTGTAATAACATATATACCGTATACATGTGTGTTTACGGTGTAATAAATTAATATGTATAATATATATATTTATATATGCGTGTGTGCCAGTGTGTGTGTGCCAGTGTGTGTCAGTCTATATTACTGAGTAATATAGATGTATAAGTAATATATATATATATATATATATATATATATATATGTTAATATGTTTCATGTATGTGGAGTAATATGTAACATACGGTCAAGGCCCGTTATCCAACTTTAGGCCTGACCCGGTTTGGTTCGGCCCTCAGGCCAAAGCAGACTCGTTTTTTTCGTTTTAAATCCGGCCTGGCCTGGTCAACGGTCAAGGCCTGCCAAGCTTGGGCCGGACCAGGGCAGGCTGCCAAGCTTGGCAGGCTGGCCCGATGTGCAAGTCTAGTTTGTGTGATAGCAAATTATAAAACTTTTAACAGAAACTGTCTATTTTCTGATTGGTACTCTGCATTAACACGATGATTATGCTTTTGGGTTCACCTTAATCTAATAAGTCACATTTTATCTCACAAATTTTTTTTCGCCCAAATCAAATTTATACCCCTACACTATAATAATAATAATAATAATAATAATAATAATAATACTAATAACAATAATGGTAATAATAATACTGATAATAATAATATCTATAATAATAATAATAGTAATAATAATAATAATAATAATAATTGTTGTGTACCTACACGATAGGGTTTTGACGACGGTTTTAATTGCTATGACGACATTTTTCTTGATAGTACTGTCGCCATAGTCATTCAATAATAATAATAACAATAATTTTAATAATAATAAATATAGTAATAATAATAATAATAATAATAATAATAATAATATTAATAATAGTAATAATAATAATAATAATAGTAATTATTATTATAATAATAATTATAATTAATTTAATAATATTAATAATAATAGTAATACTAATAACAATAATGGTAATAATAATACTGATAATAATAATATCCATAATAATAATAATAGTACTAATAATAATAATAATAATAATAATAATTAGGGTATATGTAGGTACACAGATGTGTACTTACACAGTGGCTTTTGCCGACGGTTTTAATTGCTATGAC
This sequence comes from Hedera helix, assembly GCA_947179155.2. Lineage (NCBI taxonomy): Eukaryota > Viridiplantae > Streptophyta > Magnoliopsida > Apiales > Araliaceae > Hedera > Hedera helix. The sequence continues at coordinate 1,798,172 of OX359266.1, read as the reverse complement.
GACATTTTTCTTGATAGTACTGTCGTCATAGTCATTCAAACCGTCGCTAAAGGTCTACCGTGTAGGTACACAGCTGTGTACCTACATTTTTACCTAATAATTATTATTATTATCATAATAATAATATAAATAATTAATATAATAGTAGTAGTAGTAGTAGTAATAATAATAATAATAATAATAATAAAACCAATAATAATATCAATAATAATAATAATACTATTAATAATAATACCGATAATAATAATTTTTATAATTTTTATATTTTATAATTTTCTTAATAATAATACAGATAATAATAATATTTTTATTTTTTGAATTTTAATCGAATTTTAATATAATTTTTCATTAGTAACAACAACAATAACAATAACAACAATAATAAAAATAATAATAATTTTTATATTTTATAATTTCCTTAATAATAATTTTTTTTATTTTTTAAATTTTAATTTAATCTTTTGTTATATCATGCCTTCAGACATTTGCAATTACTAGTTGCTAAACATTTGAGAATATATTTGAAAAATCTGTATGAATAATCAAGTGTGATGCTCTCTAGGATATATAAATTTTTTAATTATAGTTTTATAAAATGAGTTTATCTCAAGTTTTCTAGTAAAATTTAACCTTATTGATGGAAAAGATCATACAAAAATATGAATAAGCATAAATTTTTATTTAATTTGAGTTTAAAAATATCTTAAATTAATTTTCAAAAATTCAATAATATGGTTTTGAAAGACTTCTTGTTTGAGTGACTCGATTCACCACTATATCAAAAAGAAATAAAGTGGAATTTTCAAGAAACAAATTCAGCAGAGAGATTGCAATCTACCATAGCTTCTTTAAGGTTTCATTACACTTAACATAATAGTCTTAGACCTCTGTTTGATATTTGTAACTCCTACAAGGCTACAATGAATGTTATTTCAATTGGCATAAGAGAAATTTCAATGATACAAAGATTAATTTCAAAATTTAAAATACATTAATTCCACTTTAACTGCCACGGTTCAAAACCTCTCCTTTGTACAAGAATTTTAACAACATTCAAAAAATATTTTGAAACAATATTCTGCAACCCTTTTTAATGCCATATCTTCGTTATGAATTATGACATTCAAACCGGAATTGAAGAAGTATAAAATAAGAAAATAACATAGTTGCATCAGTGTGTGTCCAAACAAGTACAAATAGCAGCATTGTCACTTTCTTAAGGAGTATCAATCCAAATGCAGTAAACTACTTGCATAGATATATTTTGTGCTTTGCCAAAAAATAAAACTACTTACATAGATTTACAAGCTCCCAACCCCCTTGGAGTCTCTTATACCTACATTCAACTTGTGAATTCTACTGCTGATCATTACCAGAGGCAACTGGTTACCGCAACAACTGGTGAGTGGAACATAAGGTGTATGTTGAAGTTCTGGTTTCGAGTGCTTAACATTCATTAAGCTTCGGAGGTTTTGCTGAGAATGACAGAGGCATAATTAGCAATTGTTGATTCTGGAGACTGCCTAAGGCGACCAATGACAGGGTAGTGATCCGATGAGCGGAGGAATTGTCTGCAGGGTGGATGGGCACACATTTTGGCCAATGAAAACAGAGCAATCTTTAAAGGTGACTCGTTAATGGCATCTTTCCTACTCGGGGTCAGAGCAACCAAGGAATAATCTGAGACCAACTTAAGTAGTGCCTGAAATAATTTGTCCACATTAAAATTATAACAGCTGAAATAAATATTGTTCTCTCGTTTATTGCAAACAACAAATTTTCACCACTGTGTTCTACATGCACTCAACTCATTCGCGCAACAGTTTTCTTCCGGTCCAGAAATTGTTATTCTGTGGAACCCTAACGCTTCAAAGCAAGATCGCAATTTAAAATAGTTGGCAGTACTATAAACAATTATTCACGTTTCTTTAGTTGCATACAGCTTGCCTCAGAGCTCAGATTCCACTCTAATGGCTTTACACAGTTCAAAACTAAGCTAAACAATTTGATGAAAATAAACTAGCACAGTTACCATACGTATATAAATTAATAAATGCAACATACAAGTGTACCTGCATGGCTCCTTTAGAAACTATGTCTTCACAAAGCTTGTTGGAGTTGCGAACAAGATTACTCAGAGCCCCTGCAGCATTTGCTTTTGTTTTGTCTTCCTCTGATGAGAGCAGCAAATTTGCTAGTTGAGGAATAGATCTCCTTAGGTCCTCATACAACAAGTCATTGTGATAGGCAGCATTTCCAATCTAGAAGAGAAAGTGAACAACATGTTAGGAGGATTAAATTGAAGGTTCTAACTGCACATTTATATGAATGTAGAAGATCTTACTGCAAAACAAGCAAACTTCCGTGTTCTTTTGTCGGGATCATCGCATCGATCAATAAGGAGATTAATGATTTGATGCTTTACCTAAAGGGCAAGTTGTAAAGAAGCAGAAAAGGATTTCAGTTTTCAGAACTTCACAAAAAGATGGAAGGAAATTAATCTCCATTCTAATTCTTAATTTCAATGTTCCACATTGAAAGTATATCATAAACAAATAAGAAGATCAAACAAAGGCTTAATCTGATCTAGAATGCTGTCAATGACTCACCAGTAAACTATAGAAGTAGCAGCTATGCCGACACATGTTTCCTATAGCACTGCAAGTCTTTGCACGCACATTGGGATCTTCATGGGTGAGAAAATCCTTTAAGAACTCCAAGATATCTGCCCCGTTGAGGTGTTCATAAAAGACCTACATTTGCATTTGGGCTTAAAATAAACTTTCATGGGTTAAGCACTTCAGCATTTAGCTTTTCAGAGCAACAAGGTATTTAAAACAAACAAAAAGCACATGTTTGCTGCTATGGAGACGCGCTAAAAACTTCACAAAACAACATATGTGCATCTTTAAAAGGAAAAAAAATTATCCTTCACGGCACTACAGCAGCCACGGACCCCAAGAAGCTATTGATGAGAAACTAAATAAATCTATCTTCTCCTAAATATAATCATTAATATTTATGAGAAATACAATAGGGTAAAAAGTGGAATCGTAGTTGGTGTTTTGAGACCAAAAAAATTGTACTTGACAAATGGCCTACCTTTACCCTTATTGATTTCTTAACAACTTTGCATAACATGTTAAAATTTATCTTTTACCATCATCATCTCCAAGGCTTCAAATCTTTAATTTGATGACAGACCAATTTGTTGCCTTTTCACATTTGCCCTTTAAATTTATTTTTGTTATATTTTAGTGTGAGAAATCATGTATATTAACAAGGGAAATTGATGAAAAAGATAATCAACAAAACACCATAACATCAACATCTGAACAAAAAGGGCAGAAGAGGTTTTTATGCTAGTGACACCAGTGCTACTACTATGTGACATGCTTCAATTTGAACTAACTCACCAAACACACAAAAAACAGGGAAGTGAAATAAAATTCATTTACAGCAAGAACCATTGTATGAACTAAGACCTTACCTTATCCATACGAGCTAGATCTGAAACTATCATCAAAACATCCATTGTGACTTCTCTCGGGCATGAGACATCGAACAACCTTTTCATTCTGACTGGATCCAATAAGCCTTTGCCTATGAGTTGTACAACCAGGGATCGATGGCCTGTCATTTTAGCAAGAAAAGCAACAGGCCGTGCAATATCTTTTAATTCCATATGTTCCAAGCACCGAAGAATATAGCCTGGCACTCCTACCTGTAAATTCAAAAACTACTGCATAAGAGTTTGGAACTTGGAACAAGCAACAGAAAACTAAACGAAACCTAAAAAATAATAAGTTATAAACAGTCCATTACACTAAATATTAGTATTACAGCTGATGGGAATTTTTTAAATTAAATATAATTAGACTTGTGTCGTTAAAGTAGATTTTCTTTTCTTAAATTTTGTGTTCGTTTTGCGTTCCCTCTTGATCTCAAGCTCCAGACCCAAATTATAATATTTTCCCATATTATGCCAAAAGAATAGAGTTAACTCAGTGGTTAGACAAGCACTTACACATAGCTGATAGCACACACTAGGAGCACAAGAAGAGTTCTAAAGAAATTGAAGGATTTAAAAAAGCTAGAAATCGAAAATATGTCTCTTATATGGCACCAAATAAACTTTGCAGAACATTAACCCTTCCAAGTATGCATTTCGTTCTAAGGAATTCATGGCATCAAAATAGCAGCACAATAAAATAATCCAATGCTCCCTCATCAAAGAGTAAGCTAAAGCAACTAATAGAAGTGGAAAAAAGATGGAAAACTGACCTCCAGCAGGATTTGAATGTACTTTCCCAAGCTTGCCTCTATTGCTTTCACCATATCCTTATCTTCAGCACAAACCCTCCCACCAGGTGAGCCCATGTTAAGAAGAAACCCACTGTTTACTGAAGCAGTAGCAGATGCCAAGCCTGATGGACTTTGTATCGCCACAAATGGAAATGCTAAGAGATCAATTACTGCATTTATTGTATCTCTGACCCCATCCTTTCCTCCACCAGGTCCAGCCCAGCACCTTATTAACTTAAGATGTACATCAGATATCAAATCAGAAATGAATTTGACATGTTCACTCTTAAGCAAAATCTGACGAAAAGTTAAAACTCCACCAGAAAGGCATTGACATATTGAGCAAATTGTCCAGACAACCCCAACAGGTGAGAGTGCAATTTGATCTTTCGTACAGTCAGTCCCTTGTGAAGAAGCATCTGAAAGGTTGTTAGCCAGCAAAGCAATAAGAAGCTGAGGGATACCACTTGCACATAACTGTTGAACAGCTAATGCTCCACCCCACTTCAATCTGGCCTCCAGCAAACCTACACAGCCGTCCCTGATCCCATGCCAATATGAAAGCATACCATTCTGTATAATGGGTATCACAGCATTTTCTTCTGTGGATAGAATTTTGAGGTTGTCGCACAGTGTAGCAGTTCGAGGAATTAAAGGCACAGCTATTTCAGAAATGGAAGATTCACCTAATACACCAGTTTCAAGGGAAAGAATGGATGCAAGAGCAAGCATAGAAGACAAACAACGAGGCTGAAAGGAATTTTGCATTCGATCATCTAAAGAAAAATGGTGTGCGAGGACAGAAAGCCGAGAAAGCTGCTTCTTTGAAGATGAAGTAAGCATAAACACTGGGGAATTTCTTCCAGCTGATTTCAAGCATTGCGCAATAGTTGCTAGTACAAGGCATGAATGCAGAACCAGAACACCTGGATTTGCAATTTTGCATTTCAGGTTATTTGTGTCTCCTGTTTGTGGATCTTTGTTGGAAGATGCGCAAAGAGATAGTATAGAGAATATCTCTGAAACCATTGTACCATCCCCTCCCCCGTTAACAATTGTTGTAACAGGTAGTGAACTTGGAAGACCACAGAGAATGCTTGAAACAGTGCCACTATGGAGGCAGCACCTTAAGATAAGCTGAAATAAGGAAAAGGTTAACCTTTGCATAAATGGAAGCTGAAAATACTATATCCAAGACGAGCAAATAAAATGCACAGGGAGTAGTATACAGCACTGCCTACCTTCTTTCTTTCCTTTTTATTTTTATTTTTTGATAGGTCAGACAACAATACCATTATACCAAAACCTCCACTACCATACAATTAAAGTAAGACAAATACGTAAAAATTATTTAGAATATAAAACAAAAAACTATAGAATCCATAAACTATTTGGATGTGGTCAAGCACATTTTTTTAGTAGTTTTTGATGTATTAATTTCCATTTCATAAGCTCAATTTTGGAAATTGAAAAAGCAAAGAAAAATAAAACTTGCAACTTGAGCTTTTGGAGCAACTAGTAATCTAAAATTATAACTTTTTGAGGAAAACTCTACCTCAGGAAGAAATGATCCTCACTTATGTCTGTACATACATGAAGCTGCAGAATAACAAGACAAGAATAACTACCTGGACACCAGCACAGAGGCCAGCCTCAACACGCTGACGTAGACAGTAGTAAACAGCAACCTGTATGGCTTTGGACCTAAGGAATGCTCTTGTCATTGCATCGACAACTTTTGTTGATTCTATCCCAATCAATGAACCTCGATCATGATTTCTAATGTCAAGTCGGAGTAAGGAATGGCTTCGCAAAGAGTAAAGAGGAAATAGATGGGCACTATCTTCAATAGACAGGAGTTCAAAAGCATCAATCAGTGACCAAAGAGCCCGACAGGCTTCAAAAGCAGCACGCAACAAATTTGATGAACCGGATATCAAGCTTGAACCTGAAGTTGCTAAGCATAAGCATAAAATATCTGCTACACCTGATGTTTTAGCATGGTCCAAAATTTGTTTAATAGACTCATTCACCACTGAAGGACCAGAAACCACCTCAGGAGTCAAAGCTAATGCAGATGCTGTAAGACTTTGGGCTACTTTAGATAGTATAACTGTAATGCAAGCAGTGGACTCACACAGAACCCTTCCAGATGCATCATCAGTGGAACTGACAACCTACAGATTCAATAACACGAGAGCTGAAAGCACGTTCCTGTACTGGAGCCATGAATAAAAATTCCGATGGATGAAACTAACCTTTGAGAACAATTCTACTAAGGCAACCCAGTGCCTAACATACGAACCCCCAATGCCACCACTGCAGTTATCTATCAACTTTTTAATGACTAAGAAGCTCTGCATAGGAAAAGAACAATGTGTAAATCAAGTTTAAGTGAAAAAAGATGTCCTCATGGATAACTATGTATTTTCCCCAACAGAAAAGATAAGAATAAGGAAGCTAAAGGCAGAACTTAGTATTATCTCGGATATTAAGTAGTGTTTTTTTACCTTTGCATAAAAAGTGTAATATGCTTTAGAGGAAAGAAAATTTCATATTCGCAAAATATAAATAAATTTTCAAAATTTTTATTACACTGTTGGATGAGTTGGTTGTGCAAATGTAGCAATAATTTTGCTTTCCAAAGAAGTGACAAAAAGAATAGTAAGTTTATGTTTAAACAAAGCTGTCATGGTTGAATATTAGTTTCCTTTCCAGTGAAACTCAAAGCTTTACATCCAAAGAGGGTACCACTTACCCATGAGGAGGAAATGAATACCTAATTTGAACTGCTGAGTATTGGACAAGACTACCTACAGCTTATCCTACCCAGCATAAATTGAAGAAAACAAAATGAGATTAAATGACAATGAAAAATAATCGTACACTTTTGTGTGCCACAAAATTGCAAATTTCTTAAAAGAATAAAAGAGAATACCTTTGCCATCAAGTCATTACCATCTGATACTTTTAGGTTTGCCAGACTGGCCGTGAAGCCAAGAAGTTCACGTATTATTTCATCAAGCACCCCACTATAATTGATAGCACTAGCAGCAACTAAATTTGAAAGAATTCTTAGTGACTGGTTGAAACAAAGAATGTCTTGATCCCTGTGCAAATTTTAGAAAGTTATATTCCAAAGAGAAAAATAATAGGCATCCATAATTTATGAGTAACTATATTGAGGGAAAAAAGTAGAGGTAGCAAGTACATATGAAAAGGTCCTCAAATATGTAAAAATTCTTGAACAGTAAACATTGTTTGGAAATGAGCATAACAAAAATATTACTCGGTGCTCTTTGACAATAATGACAAGTTGAAAAAATAGCATATTTTGGAATGATATCTGAAGGCAGTAGCCATTCTTCAATAAGATCCTACTATCGGGAAAAAATGAAGCTACCATCCCAAGATTAAAATATATCCATTTCAATCTAAAAGCTACATGACCCTAGATCTTATTAAGGATTCTTTTGCACACTGCATCTATACAACGTAAAATACAGTTTAAATCGTATAATAAGCCAGTTTTACCTGCAAGAATTTTGGGAACCATTACCCAAATTTCTTAACGGTAACAAAATAACTGACAGTGCTTCATTATCTTGACCAATTAAGTTTGCTCCTTTTACCGTGCGAGAGTTATTTTCCAATCTGTCCAAAACCTGGCAACCTGAAAAGAAATTTTAGTTCATATAGTTCTAGCAGACGATCAACACCTAAAACCAGCCTAGTAATATATCAAATATTAAAAAAAATAACAACAAAATTCAATCTCTTACAGACATTAATATATAGAAAGGATTCTACACATGGTTATGGGATCCACTCATGAGAATCACTATACATTACATACTATTATGAAATACTACGAAAACCAATTTACACAAAAATAACAAACAAGACAAAAAATTCAAGATAAAAATCCATCAACAGCAAGATACAGCTCAGCACAAAAGCGCGAACCTAATGCAAGCCTTATTCAAAATGGCCTAGCAAACTGCAACGTTCTATTTAGCTAATGCGTTTTCTAGGAATATTCTACTCTACATAGCAAGTAGAAAATAACTTCCATATCAACTCAAGCCAGAATGGTGTAGCTAATTGAATTTTAAAACACACTACAGAATGCAACCAAGTAGCAAAGGTAGCAGCACCACAAGTGAGAACACCCGCTAATTCTTTTTATCATCACAATCTTCTTTTTCTTCTTCTTTCCTTTTCTCGGTAATTTTTTTGTCATAAAGGATTCCATCTTTCACTTTTCGAACAAAAGCAAGCTTGAAAATAAAGGCAACAATAGTTTAATAATGGAAGTAAAACATAAGAATGAAGATACGATTCTTGAAGTAATTTAGCAAGAAGATAGGTTTCAGATATATACATGTATCAGGTTTCAAGTCATCCGTCTTCTAGAGATTTTATGATATAGGAGGTCACTGAATTAATCCCAAAGAAGAAATTGCAGACAAACAGCATACTTTATATTCCGAGACTTTGTATCAACTCACGATTCACAACATAAAATGGAAGAACAACACATACAGTTGAATCACAAAGAAACTTACCTGACTGGACAACATCATCAAAACTTGCAACTCCTGGTAACTCCTGTGGTGAAGAATGCCCTAGGTCTGAGTTAGGACTATTTGATTGAGGGTCATTCTGAAGGCTTCGTACATCACCATTTCTTGTAGAAGCAGGAAAATGTGTCTCTCTACCTACAACAAATCAGCACTGTCTATTAAGCTATTTAAATTATGTATATAATGACATTAAATATGCTGTAAAGAACTTACTCTCAGGACTAGCAACAGGCAATCCAGCTTTTTGATCGTCACCTTCCCCTCTCCAAGATGCATCGTATCCCCTAGCAGCAGCAGTTGTAGCACGCGTTTCCTGGCAATGATTCACCAGATAATAAATTTTCCATTTCTATAAAAGTAATGACGAAGATAAATGCTTTAAAATTGCATATGTTCAATTAAACTAAATTACCCTGGCTTCCACGTCCTCAAAAGTTTCTTTAACGAATGGGTGTTCAAGAAGAGCAGGCCAGGTTAGTCTATTTTGTGGAACCTGCCCCACATGATTATGATTATTAACGAGAAGCTGAAAAATCCACTTAAATTAAAGGCTACAATAGATGAACGGGCACTTGATTTGAAGAGTGGAAACCTTATTAAGCAAACCCTTGAGGAAGCTTCTGAAATTTGAACTCATGTTGTCTGGATATTTAACTGGATCCTGAAAATAATTTATATATAAATTGAATTTCATATACTTACAATTTCAAGTTCAAAAATAATATAACTTTTGAGCATATGTACCTTAATGATGTGCCTGATGAGTGCATATACTGAATTGGTGTAAAACGGAGGTTGGCCAACAAAAAGTTCATACCTGAATTATGCATGATCAGCTAGTTACAACTCAAGAATAGGAAAAATAAATTTTAAGGAAAGATAAAGCTTTTTTTTTTCTTTCTATTTAATAAGTAATGAAGAAATAATAATTAAGAGGACCAAATGTATAGTTGAATAAAAACTTTGAAACAATGTGGAATAATAATTAAGAGGACCAAGTGTATAGTTGAATAAGAAATTGAAAAAATGTGATGATATTTCCTGGATTGCAATGATATGTCAATTAACACAGTTGCTTCAGAGATATTTTTCTACTGATAATATGAAAACTTTACTTTAGTTTAATGTTCGAGTGCACTGTTCGTACTTGTTGCACGGAGTTCTATCATTTGAAAGTAGGTAGCTCTTTTGGCATCACCTTTCACTACAAAATTCTAATTGCATAATAACATGCTCAATGGCTGATGCCAGAGAAACATGCACGTTATCATAACCATAGTTATGATGATGCCTTACTATAAGCTAACAAAAGCAGCAATGTGTTTTGGCAGAAAATGCATTACAAAAAACATTGTAACTCATATACTAACAGCCTAATACCGCTTAGTCGCAAAATCCCCAACACTTGAAAGTGGCATTGGTGTTTAATTAGGTTAGTTATGACAGGAACACAACTGATGCACATGTTGACCCCTAGCCTATGTGGTGAGGCTTGAAAAAAGAAGTAAGCAATGAGAAAAAAGTACTGGTTATATTTACAAAGGAAAATGATTTATATGTCGACTAATTTGATGATGAATTTGGATTGCAACTAAAGTGGAACCCTAAGCGATAAGATAAAATAATCATATGTAGACCCCTTCTTTATTCTCTCTTATCCCATGTTTCTACATACATCAGTATTTAATATTGACATAAATTTGTCGTCATATGTAACAATTCTCATTTAAAAAAGTTGTCAAGAAAAATTATAAAGGTTTTTGCCACACAGCCTATTTATACAGATTGAATCAGAAATACATGACAACTGGGCCACCCACTACACCCAATTGTTTCCTATAACTGCATAGCTGCACATGAGACGGAATAAGATGGGCCTCATTCTTATTACTGTCCTGTTGTAGAATAAAACTAATATAGATCTAACAAACTTAATTCAATTTATGCTAACCGGAACAGAAAGGAAATAATTTGGGGAACGTGTCCTCAATAGGGTACTGAGAATCATCCCAATATTCTAGGAAAAACCTCGAAATAAATAATTTAACCATGATGAACAAAATTTTGAAGAGCCAAATTGAGAATCAAAGCTAATCAATCAATGATGTACATTCACTCATATTCTTATTGTTTTACATTTGAAACAAAACTGGATTAGAACCAATATAGCATACAGCTTAAGGTCAAAATCAAAAGATTCGTACGTAGCAAAAAAAAGAAAGGAAATATGGTTGAAAATTTATACCATCATGAAACTAAAGGCCGTTGTCCAAACACAAATATATAATCAGATCAAAGGCTACAAAGAAACCTATATGAAGTAAATCATAATTAACCCAACTAGAATGAGAAAATGTCACATACAAAATGACACCGAGGGACCACAAATCAGCAGAATGATTGTAGGGTTGCTCTCGTACCAATTCTGGAGCCATGTACAGCGGAGTGCCTGAAATCATTAACATATACAAAATTGAACAACCATAAGGAATGCAAAAACTGTAAAAAACATCAAATGATTTTGAGGCGATTCTCGACACTAAAAGAACAAATTAGAGCAGCACAATCAAAACCTCGAGTAAACATAAAACGTATCAGGGAAACCATAGAAATGTTGAGATTGTTACCAGAGTAACCTGACATCAAATGGATTTTCTAGGGCACTCTGTTGACCATTACAGATAGTAGTGAACTAAAAGCACCGGTATACACATAGTACTGAACACAGCCTCACCTTTTATGGATCGCAAAACAACTGTGTTGGTGGACATTGCACGTGCAAAACCAAAATCACAAAGCTACATCAGTGAAAACAGTATTATGATTAGCTAGTTCTAAGGAAGAAATGATGTAAGGTTGAACACAGAGCTCAGAAATAAAAACATACAATATTACTAAACGGAATGCATGTACACACATTGTAAATCTATAAATAAATTCCAAATTGGGTATGCCATCAAATGATGTTCATAAGAAAAGTATCTTCACTACAAGTTGTAATGAGGGATGAGGATAAAAGAAGTAGAATCCAGGTTGAATGCAAACCAGTATATCATAAGACGATAACATATGAAATTTTTCGTTCAGCTATGTGGAAGAACTTCCCAATAAGGCTACAACCACACTATTGAAGTCAACCAACGTAAATCAAAATTTTATAATTTCTAAACATAAAAGAAAGGCCAACTACTTACAAGGTGTCATGAGGGATAAAATATTAAGAACAAATAATACAGCCAAAATTCTGAGGAAACCAAAGGCGCCATTACTTTTTGAATTCTAAGTTCTTCAGATAAATAGTGTATGCTTTTTCTTCAGGTACATGGAAAAAAATTCAACAAGAAGGCTCCATTATGCTACTCAAACCAACTGAGAAATGTCTAGTGACTTCAAGTTTACAGTTATTTTACCAAACTTTGTTTTAAAAAACAGCAAGGTAACTATGCATGTCAAAATTCATTTTCCACATATTTATGTTTCCCTAAAATTAATAATGAAGAATGATGATGGTGAGACATCTGATACAATAACTTCTTAGAACAAGACTCCTCCTTTTGATGTGTCTAAAAGAACAGGCAACCACTGAATAGTTGCATTAAGTTTAACCGAGCCCAAACCAACCAGAAACAAGTCAATGCTAAGGAGAACAAGTATCCCAATCCCCCAACTCAAGAGTTCCACAAGTGAAATTACTATTGTGCTGTAATTTTAGCACTTGAAAACCATTACGCAAAAAAAGGAAGTATGTAAGTCATTAATCAGCCTTGGACCATGAAAAATTCCAATAACATTAGCTAAAATAGATGTAATTGCTATCAAAGTGTTCATATGTCGCTGTCATGTTCTTGAATTAATCAGAGAAGAAAAATCTGTTATCACCTTTCTAGTTCTCCACATTAGATTTTCTCCATCGCACTTCAGTCCTTTATTTAAGACTTTCTCATAATAGTATTATCTAAGCTTTTTCATAATAGTATTGTAGTATTATCTACTAAAGCAATGTTATTAAACAATCTATGGGCATACCCCTAAGTTCGAGAAGTTTGTTCAAAGACAAATGGAGGTTCTAAGAAATCATGAACTATTGAACTATATTCATATAGATAACAAAGAATATTTTTACGAAGGTATAACATATCTCCAGTTTGGCTGCCAACAAAGTAACTCAAAATCCATACCCCAGCTATACGAGTCCGGCTAAAAAACCTACTTTCCATTATATCCTATTGGAAGCCAATCCCCATTACATCCTCACAATAATATAAAATCTCTCACTGACTTTGCCAATGGTTCTCATTGTGGAAGGTCAGACTATCTAAACTAACATATCACAGTACAAACTACCAAGAATATAACACAGAATCTAATATAAGACTGGGTTATAACTTATGTAACAAGGTTTGGCTTCAATATAGTATTTCAGAATATCTACTCTACTCAATACAACAACCCCTTTTATCCCAAAAGTGCAATATAATATACTTGCTAGTTCAGTACGTGATTACAGGTTCAAGTATTTATTAAACCAGAAATATTTTGATATTTCTACATTTTGTTAGCCTTTTTTTTATAAGTAAATTTTGTGAGCTTAGGTTTGCTTCGGAGATATTGTCCTTATGAGCTTGATTTTTAAGTATGTTTAAAACAGTCTTGCAAGTTGAAAAGCTTGAAGAATAAAATCCTCCTAACTAACAAGAGTTTGGTTCATTAATGTACTTTTCAGTGAAACAAAGTAGACTTCAGAGAACTTTCCAATAGCTTTTGAAGACCACGTCAAGGAACTTTAGAACAGCCTAGAGCATTTAGATTATCCCATGGACAGCCAATCATAAAACTAGCAGTACCTCCACTTATTGAATCCTCATGAATACATGTCTTATTGTTCCTTTTGTCATCTTGCACTCTACTATCTCTACATTATCACGCAACACTCTCCCTTTAACTGTAGTTAATGTTGCCAACAGAATTCATTCTATAACACTACAAAAATGAAAGCATAATGTCAGCATTCACTAAGTTTTCAAGTTATTAAATCACTTAGAGCATTCTTGAATTCCAGGTAAACTCAAGTGAGTTTATGCAAGATAACATTAGTATGCATTTGTAGATCAAATAAAATTTCTTTTATATATACATCATTAATATTAAATTGGCACTTACACTCTAGAAAGAACTACTTTACAATAAACATTTGAGGAAGCCAAGCAGCTTATAGAAGTTTAGTAGACACAAATAAACTGAAGAAAATTTTCCAAAATGCCAACCTTAACAACAGACCCAGCGCCAATGAGGATGTTTTGCGGCTTCATGTCACGATGTATTATTCGGTTCGAGTGTAAGTAGTGCAATGCTCTCACCTGAAAATTGTAATGGCATGAACTTGAATGGAAGCAGATAACATACCAACTATCAGTTAACAGATAACATTTACGAGACATACTTCCTTAGCACCAAAACAATCATTTACAATGGACATGAAGCAACAGTAAATATAAATAATATTACCAACTGCTTTGCAATTGCCTGAACTTGTTCTTCAGGAAGGCACTTGTCATCCTCAAGAATCTCAAATAATTCACCCTGCATATCAGTAAGCATCAGTTACCAGTTAAACTTATACAAGTTTCTGCAATTACAAAATAACTGCTAGCACTGCCTGTATATGGGTAGTCTATATACTATGTGTTTGTATGAGAGAGAGGGACAGAGAGAGAGAGAGTAGTTGATTACTTGAGCAAATTCTGTAACAACACAAAACTCTTGTGGGCTTTCAAAGGAGTCTAGCATTCCAATTATATTTTCATGCTTCAACTTTCTTAGAATCTGCAACAATTGGGGAGCCGCGTGAGTCATAGATTAGCATCAGTGACATATTATGTGATGCCAGCTCATAAATAGCAATAACTTATAGGAAACTAGATGTTGGTAAGGGCAATGAATTTTAAAAAACATGAAATTACTCCATTGAAAAGGCATGATTGCATAATTGCAATACCTGAAAATCTAAAGTAAAGCAATTCATCTATTCCAAAAACTACATTGTTCAAATTTTCAGCAATTACAGGCCCTTCCCCTTGAGGAGTCCCAAATACAAATTAGGTACCGTGGCGAAATATAGTTGAGGAAAACCAGAATCAACCATTTTCACACAGTACAATGCATATATGCACATGTTCCACATAAAAGAATAAACCTCGTGTGATCCAATTTCCACACAAACTTGCTTAGAAGTACCTCGATTTCCTGTCTGAGATTCTGAATGTCCTTATCAGTTTTCCCATGCTTGAGGATAAATTTCATTGCAACAGTCTGGTCAATTCCCAACAAAATATATATAAATTAAAAAAATCCACAGATTAGAAGAACAAGAAGTACAAACTAAACTCAATGAATGAAGTATAAAAGCAGCAGCTACCTGTCCTGTGTACTTCCTCCTTCCCTTGTAAACCTTCCCAAAAGATCCTTCGCCAACAAGCTCTATCACATGGTAATTTTCAACCCCCATCTTTCAAATTTGCAAAGCAATTAATTTACTGACAACAAATTCAAAAATAAATAAGAAGCAAAATTGAGTAACTATTATGCGGGTATTTTCATTCTCAACTATGAAAACCATCAAAGTAACATTCTAATATTTCCCTCTAAATTTGATAAGAATCTAGTCCAAAGGATCGTCGGATACTACAATATATAAATAAAATATTCCAATTAGTAAATCAAACCAAATCATACATATTCACATCAAAAGAACCATCGCATTTGATCAAAAATCAGCCAACACCTAGAAAAAGAGTCTTCAGAGTCGAACAGAAATAGATATCAATTTTCCAATTAATAATTTCTAATTTGACCTTAATTCAGAAGACGAACAAAAAAACAATATAAAAGTGTAATCGACTACAGTTGAATAGACCGAATCTTGTTTCACTTAACTAAACTCAACACTGAAGGGGGGGGAAAACATGAAACCCTAAAAACAGTTCATAAAAAAACTTGAATTACATAAAAGTGAAAACGTAGCTAAATAGATATAATCGTATACGTACATTACAGTGAAATCGAGAGACGATAGTACCTCCGGTAATGGATTAAGCCTCTAGAAGAAAGAGAGAGGAGATGAGAGAGAGGCGTTCGAATTGTTGCCCTTGCAAATTTTCCCGCCCACGACTATTAAAGATTTTCTTGGACGCATAGATATGAAAAATTCAAATATTAAAGACCAAAGATATACCGTATCAATATCTATACATATGTCATGGTTTTCGAAATTGAAATATTAACGGTAAAAAAAAATTGAATTCCATATTTTGAGAAAGATAGTTCAGAGTGTCCTCCCTCTCGGTTATAAATTGTCGAGTAAGAAAATAACTTTTACATTTTTAGTCATTTTTTTTATAAAAAAAATAAGGATATATGCGTATAAATATGTGAAGAAAAAATTATGAATCAACATAATAATTTAACAAATATGTGATAAAATAAATTACGATTAACATAAAAATTTATGTTATCTCAACTATAATTTAGCCCAAAACTCTCACAATACATAACATGAGTTTTTTTACAAAAATTTTAATTTAAAATTTATGTAAAATTATCTCATTTTTTTGTGAATATAATTATAAATACTGTAGTCTATATAAGTAATTCTATTAATTAGAAAAAAATACTATATCAAACATATTAATTTTAAATATAAAAATGTCTCAAATTAACTTTAAAATTAAAATTGCTATATATTTTGCAAATGATGAATTGAGTACATATGCGAAGTACGGGATTTTATTCTTAATTCTTAAATTTTATATCTATTTTTGATTAATATTTTTTAATATAATATTTTGAATATAATAAGTAATATTATTTCTAATTTAAAAGACTATTTTATTTTTGACATGTTAATATTTTGGCCTTTTTTCAAATTTTATTTATTTAATTTTAATGATAAATTTTTCTTTCTTTTAAAATTCTTATTCTTTAGGTTATTTTTCTATACATTTTTTTTTATGATTTAGATTTTTAAATTTATTTCTGTGTTATCTATTTTCAGATTTCTTATATTGAAATAAAGCAAATTTTGTAGTAATAGACATGAACTTTTTTTACCTTGGTTTCAAAATATTTTATGATAATTTTTTTTCTCAAATTATATTATATTATCTAAGTGGTAATATAATTTAACTTAAACTTATATGATTGTATATATATTTGAATAAAAAAAATCAATTAATATTATGAAGTTGATCTTGTTTTGATTATTTAATTATAAAATTATATTACGATTCATACTTTCTTATAAAATTACGATAATGATTCGGTGTTGGAAAAGTCAAAGGTTGAATAAAAAAAAATTGATGAACCAATCCCCGCCCCCCCAAAAAAATAAAAAATTAAATTGTCTATTTAATTATAATATAAATATATTTTAACAAAAATAACAAATTAATATTTTTTAAGTTGCAGCCCATACAAACACACGATATCTTATTTTAGAAATACGTATGTTGTTGGTGAATTTTTACTGTATTTTCATGTAAATATTTTATTGGATAAAGTAAATAATATTTTATTTTTTCTTTAATAATTAAATCATATAGGTGGTTGATATATTATATTTTAATAATGATAATAATTTAATATTAGGTAAGATGTTCGTAGTTAGAAAATAGTTTCATTCTAAAATTATATTATCTAAATACTAATAAAATCATATTACTTGAAATACAATTATACTTTTATTTAATAATAGTAACAAATTCAAGTTAAATAACATATTACTGAGTATTATATTCATAATAGTTACTAATATATAATATAATTAATTAATTAAATTTAATTTAACAATTGAATCATTTAATGGTCAAGTTATTAAATTTTCACACACACACACACACACACATATATATATATATATATATTATTTAATATACGGTAAGATAATTTTCATAAAAAAATAGTTTCTTTCTAAAATTATATTATTTAAATATAATAAAATATTACTTGTACTTTAAATTATAATAATACTTATATTTTAATAATTTAAAACTATATTATCTAAGTATTAATATAATTAATCTTAAACTTGCATTATTTTATGTATATCTCAATCAAAATAATGAATTAATATTAGGAAAGATGATTGTATACTTATAAAAACTATATTGTTAATTCTTGTATTTTTATAAAACTACGTTAGTGATCATAGTTTCCGTTTTTAATAGAAAAATAATAAAAATTGACTGTAAAAAAAGTCAAAGATTGAAAAATATAGACAAATCAAATTGGCAATCTAATTATAATAAATCAATAAAAATCTCTTGGGTTATTTTTATTTATAAAAAATACACTTGAAATTTGACTATTTGTATTAATTTAACATTATTTCGGACTATTTTATCATATGATGAGGAATTAATAGTTCTTTAAACAATCATATGAACTATTTTTTTTTAATTATTCATAAGGCTATTTATAAGAAATTATATAATTCTATAAAAAAAAATGTGAGATTAATAATTTCCTCATTTTAAGCTATTAAATGACTCTATGAGACTAATAGTCTAACATTAAGGGACTAATAATCTCTCATCATGGGATAAAATAATCCAAAATAATGTTAAATTAATACAAACAATTCAATCCCTAGCATATTTTTTGACAAAACAAATATAGCCTTAGAGTATTTAATATTTATTGATATCATCCTCTTTTTTCAATTTATTTAATTTTAAGTTGAAAAAAAGTGTTGAGAATAATAAAACACAATTATTTTTATGAGCCGTCTGCCTAGATTTTTGACACCAATTTATGTGGAGACGAATGCCACTCATTCGACTTGTTTTTATCAGAGTACGTGGGGGCTGAGGAGGTCAGCAACTCGTTTTCTTCTTTAGGAACGGGAAAGCTTAATCAGAAATGATTAATCTAAATTATAAAGTTTCGCTCAAAATTTGTTATTGAAATTAATGCATAAAAAAAAATGGTTGAAAACTACCGCTAGTAGATTAGAAGTAGCGTGCATGTTGTCATACTAATCTTCTTTTTTCTTTGTTTTAAATAATTCACCATACGTATATAAAGAAATACAACAATTCAATAAATCATTTACCACTTAAATTATATCACACCTTCACATATAGTGATAAAATTAAATTCATTACTACTAAAATATATATTATAGTGCTAATATCATACATACTTTCCAAAGAATCCTGGATACAGTAACAGGTTGGCTAATTCATTTCCTTTCGGGTTCGCATGTGTTTTTTATATTTTTATATGGTCCCTCCGTGTAGGAGGTAGAACCCATTTACCGTATGTTTTTAACTATCATCATACCATATTTTGGCATAAAGAATTCATAAATTGTAGTCTGATATGAGCCCAAAGCAAAGCAGAAATACAAGTGATATTCTTACCTTTCATTTTAAACAGCCTTTTCATTCAGAGGCAGAAAGCCAATGGCACTAAAGGTACCACCATATTTACGAACAAAGTTCAAGAGAAACTTGGTCTCAATTCCACCACTAAAATGTGACATTATGTACCTCTAGCCGAAGAGCCTCCTTATAATTCAGAAACGACAGAGACATTATGTACATTGAATAAGCAAAGGAGAGTCTTCATCCATGAATCTATGCTTGAATGGAATTCAACGCACCATGCTTCAAATGATATCTTCAAACGGTTTTCCTCCTTAGAACCCTAAACCAAGCCGATCAGATGCTGAAACTGAGACCATATAGATTTTATTTTTTTCTTCATCCATTTCTAAGATTTTTCATCTACTCTAACCAAATGTACAGTGTAGAATTATACTCCATTTACTTTCTGATCTCAACTACATCACCATCTTTGAGTTGTGTATTTGGCAATACAATATGACCGTTAACTGAAACCATCTTCCCCTCAACTCCTGCTCTTCTAGCAGCATCAGCGGCAGTGGTACCAGTTCTCAACCTCATTATCTCACCATGGGGCCAACATACAACCACCACTTCCCCAACAGAGACAGAGTTCGCCTTTTTTACATACTTATTTGATTGTTGTAAACCAGCTTCGGAACGCAATTGTTCTTCCCATTGAAGCATCGTCCTCAATAGATGCACCTAAAATATATGAATTAAATTAGCGTGGAATTTTTTTTAAAGGGAACTGCTGTTTTTCTTTTTAGTAAGTAGGAAACTTAACTAAACATAAGAATGGACTTGCCAGAAAAAAAATTAGAAAATGAGTGGCATCAGAATGGAAACATGCAGTATTTATTTTCTTTGGATGTCCACAATATATATCAGCCAAGGGTACAGCGGTACACTTGCCTACTAACCTTGTAGCAGGGATAGGCATCAATGTCTGTTGGCTTAATCTTTACTTGCAAGGACAAAAAACAGCTGATCTCTCCTCCCCCCTCCCCCCAAAAAAATAGTTTCTCTTCGTATATTTGTTTTTTCCTCTCATCCTTATTTGTTACTCCGTTACTATACTTGAGAGGCACTCT
Organism: Hedera helix; assembly: GCA_947179155.2. Classification (NCBI taxonomy): domain Eukaryota; kingdom Viridiplantae; phylum Streptophyta; class Magnoliopsida; order Apiales; family Araliaceae; genus Hedera; species Hedera helix. The sequence continues at coordinate 1,777,784 of OX359266.1, read as the reverse complement.
GTTGGTGCCTCTTTGAATATACTATTTACTATGGGCCAAAAAATAGTACAAAATATCTTAGAAAGCATGAGAAGCTTTAAATACATGAGCAAAAAACCATAAAGAGTAGAATTATTAACTATCACCAACTATACAACACTGGGGATGGGAATGATATTGTAGTGTAAAATGACATTAAACCAACCTTGTTATTAATGCCAGCTTCCATAGAATTTGAGCCAATAGAGTCACAGCCTGGATTCTCATAGCTGCTAGAGTTGGATATAACAGTGTCAACCTGTTTCCCCTCAAAAACAGCAGACACGACATCCCAGTATCTAGATTCCTCCTGCTCAGTCAACTCAATTACTTGGATAAATGTTGGCAGTAGGCGGTCAAATTGGTCTTGCTGCAAATCAAAGCAAACTTTTAAACATTCCACAAGTCCATTTCAAGAGAATGATAAGAGTCAAAATCATATATTTATGGTTTACCTTGCAATTAGCAAGGCTCATAAACAGAAATAAGAGTTGATATCAGACAACCTAATTGCTAAAAAGATTCCTTTTTAAAACTGTTTTTGCCCCTGCACAGCACAGTTCCTCTAGACAAATTACTAAACATATACAAACCAATTACACAAACCCATTTTTCGTTTTAAAGCCTAAAATTTGGTTCTTTGTCTATATAACCACAAGCCTGACTCCATTTGGAAACTATTGGTCTTCATTGCTGCAGATATAGGAACTTATAAAGCAAAGGATGCCAGTTCAGAGTTTGGCATGCAAGATGAAGGTTTCTATATAGTTCTTGATTAACTAGTCATCTGCCTTGCTATGTAGGATTTCAGTTTTACTATCTTATGCTCACAACATTTCAAACATAGAAAGAGATACAGGGGACACTGCTTGTAAAGTGTAAACTTCCAAGTCATAACATTGTCATACAGTTTGCTTAACTTTTTATTTCAAATTATATCGGAAACCACAAAATAGAAAAGACGAGTAAAAAGAGAAGATGCGGAACATACCTTGTGGTACATACCATCGCGACAAAGTGTATACTTTTCTAGGCAAGTACACCAATCCCCATGTCCTGGTTCACACCACCACTCATCAGACACCTGGAAAGCATTGCCAATGGTAAGTGACATAAAAAGATACTTAACCTAATAGACTTAATAGTAGTATCCAGTCTCGACAGATACTCCATTATACATGGTTTTACATAACTGCCACTCTGTCAGAAACATTAATTTTTGAGTAGCAATATATAGCATTTAATCTGGTTTAGCTTCACTTACTATGCAAATGAAGAAAGGTTTTTCGTATGCATGTATATATTTTTTTGACAAGTAACAAAGTAAATTTACTAAAAGCGCCAAAAGGAGGCAAACCCAAGTACACTGGCAGTGTACTTTATCATATACATATTCCTTTTCTTCACCAAGTTACTGGCTTTAATTTGTTAAGCGTTTTTTAATGAGCAGAAAATGATTCCCTACAACCTGTCAAGCACTTTCAATTAGGCATTTATATAGCAGAGATATTAAGAGTGTTCTGTAAACCCTACAAGGAGGAGTCCTTAAAGGTAAAAAGAATCAAGCTACATGTTTTGTCTGTGAAGGGATGCAAAATGGTAATGAATCAATTCAGCTTACAAAAGCAGCTTCATGTTTGTCAGCCCCTCTGGATAAACTTAATGTTTGTGTGGATATATTACAATCATTCAGTCTTGTTAAGGAAGCATCCAATTGCAACAGTAAAAAGAAAGACGGTAAAATTGCAACACAAAGACTATGTCCATACTGTTGAATAGAAAGAGAACTAACCAAAAGTTACAAATTGTAACAATAAGCACAAAAGTAGACATATATAAGTCATGAACGTATACTAATATTCTGAAAAATTGATAAAATACCATAACCACAAATCTTTGGTTAAGAATCAAATAATGGAGGAAATCATGAAAGAAGAGTCAATAATTTCACTTTCATAAAAAATACGTGAAAAAGTAAGAATGGTATGACAATATAAGAAATGAAACAAAGATGTAAAGGTCACCAGTGAAAGAGGAAAGAGAGAAAAAAAGGGTGGGGGTAGTTCTTGGAAACAAAATGCAAGATGAATTCCTAAATCAGTGGAAATATTAAATGCCAATCTAACAAGGAAGAGATGAAACGAGTAGGACATAGGTGGAAAAAAGGGGAGAAAAATTGCGGATGGACAATCCAATGCAATTTTCCAGAATAACTTAAAAATCATGTTCTTACGTAATTGGCAATTGAGAAGAGTTTAGTGGAAGTGGATGATATTAGCAAGAAAGAGTTGTACAACTCTTGATGCAATCCCTCTATGCATGGGGTACCTAATTTTGTTAATATATAGTACAATGCTATAAATATACGAAATATTCTTATTCTTCCATTCATGCATCTAAAGCCATGTCTTCAATGAGGAGCTGGAAATTCATATCTGTCTAGAATTTAACCATCCTTATCGTGTCCCTTGCAGTTTCATTTTAAAGCACATTAGAGTGCTCTACTTTATGCATCCCTACTTGGGTGTCTCTCATGTTCTTTCTATTATAATAATTTCTTCGTTGTCATGCAGAGTCTCAATGTACTTTCGTGATTTTTTTTTATCTTAGTAGTGCCTAATTAAACGTTTTCCTATTTGCTCAGAGTTTTACTCCAATGACCGATGAAGCACATCTATGAATCATCTATGGGAGTCATAGGTCAATCATTCCTGAATCTTTCCTTCTGTACACTTGAATGCGTAAATATGGAACTACGGAAGTTTAGTGCAGTGTAACTATATCCTGGCTATGTATATTAACCTTTAGACATACTTATGCACCTGTTTTCCACCTTGCATATATGTTCCCCTTGCCAAAAGAGCTTAACACCGTTCAGAAATTTAGATAGTAAAGCACTATCAGAAAGTCTAGTTTTGGTGAACACATCTATCAAACTCAATTTATTACCAAAGAGAACAAATATCACCAGTGTCCATGAAAATAAATGAGTAACAAAATGGTGTAAGACTGAAAATTTTCATCTTATGAGTACCCTTGGACCACTGAAAATTGAATAACAAATATGGAATAATTAATATTATTATCTTTTAGCAATAGGGTATAAATATTATTATCTTTTAAAGCGTTGAACCTTTTTAAGGTATCTTTTCACTTAAAAAGCAACATAAAAGAAAATCAACCTTTTTAAATAACCTTGCATAAGCTTCCCATCGTTTTAGTTGGTAAGATGATCTTCTGTCAGCCACTGCTTCAGAAGCTGCTAGTGCAAAGCTCACAGCAACAAGCAATTCTCTTCCACCCTGATCCACTCTGCATATGCCAGTTTCAAGTAAAAGTTTGTAAAGCCGAAGTGTGTTATGCATTACAATTTTTTCAGTGATGGAATACCTGACAACAACAGCAGCAAGCAAGCTACTTCCTTCAACTCTAAGTACTGGATGACCTGCTTTGAGAAAACTATATTTCTGAATGACTTCTCCTTCAACAGAGTTCTCATCTTCCACATCATTAGAAGGATATGGCGATGTTGTTATTCCAGAATCCATGATACCAGCCTTAGAAGGCAAACTACTTCCAGCTTCTTTATAAAGCCAATGTGCAGCAACTCCATGTTCGGCATACTCATGCATCCTCTAAAAATAAGTGGAAACTATTTCGATTAGCTAAATAATAGCCTTAACAAGTGTCAGTTGACCTGATTGTAAGCTTGGAGTAAGTTTAGCACCTGTGTTCTTATTTGAACTTCCAAAGGTGAATTGTCTGGGCCTCGTACTGCAGTGTGCAGAGACTGAGATTAGGGAAGTAAGGTCAGAAATCAGGATGTGAAGATTTGTCTGAAAAGGAGGTAAGAAAGACATATATAGGCATATGAATGCATTCATTATCCATAATAATGTATTTCTGCCTAATCTCCTGCTGCTTCAATAAAGAATCAAATTCTTATTATGTTTCTGATAGATTTTTTAATGGAGGAACCTGCACCACTGCCCTTCACGTGTGCCCTCTGTGAGCTACCATGTGCATGCAATACCCCGCAAACACCACACGCCAGGCAAGTCCATACTAAATTATATTTGGGCGACCTCAAAGACATTTAGTCTCAGCTTTCTCACAAAGAATTTTCAGTCTCATGTGGGAATTTAATTAGTGTTATCAAGAAAGACCACGAGGTTATAAATCCCCAAGGGGAAAAGTAGATCAATTAGAATGTTCTGTAGCAAATTGAGTAGCATCAAACTGCGACCCATACCTTAAATATATTAACCTGATTGAATATTAATAAAAGTTCGAAGTTAAAGCCATTTTCTGATATGATAGCAGAGGAAGTACTGTAACTATATTCTAGACCTGGAATAAGAACTTTTTCAATCCATGTTAAAAGAAGGTTCAGAACATCATGCAATGAATCTTATATTTGCCGCTGCATGACGATTCAAATTTAGGCATATACTCCATCCTGTGAAGGATTCTTTTTTGGCGCATGTTTGGTTCGGATTACACATTATACATTTTTATTTTTTAAGATTTAATATATGGATATTTTTAACTATATTAAAGTAATCTAATGTAGGTAGTGTGTATCACAAATTACTGGACAGAAGGATTTCTAACCTGGTAACCACTTGGCTTTGGATTGACTATGTAATCATCAAATTCACCATCAATAGGGATCCAAAGCCTGCAAAGCAGAAGGAAACGCCCACACTTTTCAATTTAAAAAACAAGATTATTTGTCGTAGTACAAATTTTGTTTTGTTTTCCTTTTTTTGGTAGGTTTAGTACACAAGTAATTCTTCTTTACTAATTAATCAAATTATGCCCTTTCTAAATTGTTCTTACATTTACTATGTCTAATGTAATATCAGATCTTAGAAATACTATAAAAACTGGTTCATATCACCCAATTTAAATTTCAAGTATGATAGAGGATAGGCCATTTTCATATCCATTCACCTGTGTACAATGTTGAGAAGGCTGTAACAACCCCGAACAGCCTGTCCATGTAAAGTCCCATTATTATCACCAACTATAACCCTCAATGCACGGGCATCATATATTTCCTCAATGCCAACATCCTTACGTTTCATCTGTGGTAAGCCAAGATCAGAAAAGAAACTCACACTCAAACAAATGACATGATTTTATGTTAGTGCTTCTCCAGCAAACTGACTCTTGAAGATATGAATCATATGATGCAAGGCAGTAAGCTTTATGACACACACAATGACAGAGAATAACTGATCACATGTCGCCTCAGTAGATTGCAGATTGCTAACTTCAGCAATAGAGGATAATAGTAGTTCAAGTGTAAGAAAATAGAAATTACTGGCACAAGCTTCATATCTAACAAGAGTACAGCATAATTAATCAGAAAAACCTTTATGCCTATAATAACTACTCTGACGCAATTATACAGCATCCAGGTTTATGATAATAATAATCATATATTGGAATATTACTTTGGGTATCTTGATTATTACTTTCATATGCATGCCTAATTTGTCATTGCTGAAGAAAATCTAAAAAACGTCATTCACACCTTGCTATAGATGCTATATAAGCTTTTTAGGCGGCTGGATATTGTTACTTCCATCCCAGGAACATAACTGCAAATCTTGAACAGATAACAAAGTCAAGGTGCAATACATGGCTGAATGGTAGCCACTAGCCTGGTAGGTATCACGCTCACATGCACTGAATAAAATTCAGTCAAATTTAATTTTTTATACTACTGAAAATCATATTAAGAAATGGATAAGCAAAACTTACGAAGTCGATATAAATAACTCCTGCTCCAGTGCTTCCTCACAAACTACCATAGACGCTAAAGCAATTCCGGCATCCCTCACAACCTTTGGTTTTGTCTGAGCCTCTGAACATGTCCCAAAATTATCAGAAAACTTGATGCGCTTACTTCGATCCAGCATGAGATCAAATGGAAGTACAGCGCGCAGAAGGTCCTGCAAATAAAGAACAACAGAGGACTGATTTTTTCATCAAAAATACAGATTCTACTAACAACACCAAGAGGAAAGTTCACCTAATGTGCACAAGGGGAACTTAAGTTCAAAAACTTAAACATACCCAAAAACTCCACAAAGAAATACAAGTCTCGATCAAGATACTAGGGCCTAGGCATTTACAACCTTCATACCAACACAGGGTGCTTAAGATTTTTAAATGAGAAGTTCAGTATCTTAATAAAGATCTGTATTCCTTCTATTGCATATGTATCACCTGTTACAGATTGGTGCTACATGCTGTGCTTTCTAGTCTCCTCCATATCCAACTCCACAGTGGTCAAAAAAATACTATGTCAAGAAAAGGGAAGACTCTTATACCATGTTAAATTACCAACTATTCCAAAAGCTTAAACTTTAGATAAAGGACCCAGAAATTTATCATGCTTTCACAATCCTAACAAGCCAAATTTGAAGTGGATCAGGTACAGACCCAATTATGGGCAAGGGTGGTCAGTTGACCGCCCATAATTTTTTGACAAAAAATTCTTTTATATATATACGAATGTGTAAGTGTATATTTTAGTTTGTAAAAGAATTATGACCACTCTTAACTCCCTCCGTTTCACAAAAGAGTTATACTTGCCAAACATTTTTGTTTTAAAAAGCCTCATTATTTTTTTTATAGTGGTATAAGATGAGACAAATGTCCTCTATTTTACCATTACAATTTTATTATCATGCCATTGCTACTTAGTTAAACGAAAAAAATATCAGTTTGAGGTAAACATGGAATGAAAATATATTGTCAAAATATGTAAATTTTGTAAATGACACTGTTTTTGCAGAACGAATTAAATTTTACAACTGAACCTAAACTAAATGAAATAGAATCAAATCCATTGGTCTCTCACCCTATCTCTGTTTAAAGATTTAACTCGGGTCCGTCTCCAATCTGCAAACAAATTTTACTTGTCATTGTGACTTATTCTATCTTAAGTCTCGGAAAATGTCAAAACCTCAAAGATAACTAAACCCTAAGGCACACCAAGAAAAATGTATTTGACAGAACTAAATAGAAGGCAATTCTTAAACAGTTTCAACAAATGAAGTCTCAAATAATATTTTTATGACTTTTGTGTATTTTTTTTTGGATTCATCCTTTTATTTCGATTATATGTATGTATATATATTTTGTCATTTAATATTTTTTATATTGTGGTTGATATTTTAATATAAATCTTGTCCACCATAAACAAAATTTCTGCGTCCAACACTGAAGCTGATCCTCCCTTCTACCCGTTAGCTTCTAATTTAACACTAAAAACCATAAGCCTCTTTATGTGTATATTTCCTACCATACAAAAGATTAACAATAGAAGCCTTTTGATATTTAAAACCTGTAAAATAACAAACTAGGAAGCAATTTTCTAGTTTTCTGGACACCACCCTAAGGCATGGTCTAATTTAACACTTGATGTTTTCCACATAGCATAACCCCAAAAAAAAAATATCCAAGAGAAAAAGGAAACTTCACTAACCTATCAAAAGAAATAATGAATAATCCTTACCGACTTTAAATTTTTCCCAAAGAAAATCATCTATGGCATAGATCCCTTATATAGAACTACCACCATCCCAAAACAAGGGTCCTATTTTCTTCTTTTTTCTTTTTGACATTTTTTCACTTGAATATTAAAGTTTGCGTTTGATATACGTAGACATGTTTTTTCTTGATAAATTTTTCCTAATAATAAATTATACTCTTTGAAGTTTATTAGTTTAATATTGAAAAAAAAAAATTGTTCAAGTGTGTCCAATGCAAACTTCAATATTCAAAAAAATAAGAAAAAATAACACTCATTTGAGTCATTTCCATACAGAGAGAGTAGTAAGAGAAGGAGAAGAAAAAATGACCAAGGCTTGCTAGACCAGTTTATTAACTTATTTCCATATTCAGTAGATACTATGATACTCACGAAATGATTGTGAATACAGTTTGTGAATGTGACAAGACAGATGTTATCCTTACTACCTTCATGGTGATATTGTCATCATTGGTTGGCGCAGATTCCTCGTGCTCCAGACTTGGGCTTTTACCATTTGATTTTGCAAGAGAGCTATTTTTAGCAGATAGTCTTCTCAATTTGACTGCCCTTTTACTGGAGCCCCACATGGAAGCCAGGTTAGCTCGCATTTGGCGAAACACTTGAGGCTGCATTTAATGCACGTATTTAAATATAATATATGGTTTGCTTATTGAATAATAACAAATATATGATTCAATTATTAACTACATAGCTTAAAAGAATGTTTATAAAACAAAGTCATAAATGACTAGGGGACCAGCGGTAGCCACAATCCAATGCACACAATGCTATTAAAGTCCATTCAGTATAATCCACTTCATTAGCTGGACAATCAAGTTATTCTGTTATGGTCTGTCTTGGCTCTGCGCTGATCTTAGACACCACTCTTGGTCTATAACTTAATAAGCCATCTCATATCATTACATGGAGATTTAATTTTGTTCTATTAAATTATTAGAATCTGTCAAAAGTAAATGAGAAGGAAAACAACTTCCCCTCTACTTTTGATTATATTATGGCAGTTAATTACTTTATTTCTTCTGAATTACATAATTAATAAACGAATTTGACATTCACAAGGTCTTTCACTAAGTACTCTTTTTCTCCTCTTGCAAGTAGTACTTCACTTCAATATATAAAAACCTAAAAAATATAAATTTATCTAAGTGCGAGTGCATGACTTTGGAATCTGCACTCTTCGTTACCAAATAATTTAGAGGGTTATGAATTTATACGAGTCTATCATACATTTGGCTTCCACCATATACTTGAATGTTCTAAAGGATGAACAATAAAACTATGAGCCTACCAACTTATCGGGAAAAAAACGAATAAAAAAGGGAACGCTTTGAGTCTACCTGAAGAACGGCAAAGCACAGATCTTCAAGTTCAGCCTTTAGAGCCCAGAGACCTAACCTGGATGCAAGTGAGCACCAAATAACTAATGTCTCCTGGGCCACAGCTTGAGCCTTCGCTGAGGGCAGAGCATAACTGCAAGACAAATGTTTAAATCCCGGTGTAAACTGCATGATAATATTACTAACCAATAATTTGGTCTGGTAAACCATGTCAATTAAAAATTATAGAATAATGGAGACTGGACTTCTAAGTACTAGTTTGATTTCTCAGACCCTTGAGCAGGAGCAAGTTTCATGATAACTAACAAAAGAATTTAGAAGGAAAATTTTCACCAGGCAAAAAGGTTAAGACAAAAACTAAAAAGGCTGCTTATAAAAGATAAAGGTAATCACAAATCCAAACACTGTAATACACTCAGATATGGTATAAGACTATGCTTCAAACTTGAGAGGCCTATCACTGAAAATTAAATTGAATAAAATTTAAACCCGAACATGGTTCTCATGTTATGAAGACGATCTGCTAGCTTGATGAGTACCACGCGCGGATCATCAACCATGCCCAACAGCATCACTCGTAAATTATCTGCCTAGAAATGAACAATGCCAACTATGAATCATACGACTGCTGCAGCTAAATACTGTTTTTATGTTGCGCAATAAAAATCTCAGTACCTCATGCTTCTTCTATCATGTCATTTTATGGTTATTATAGTTAAAAGAAAAACTCAAGGACCTACTTTTTTCTCGTTTCTTTAAACAAACTAATAACTACAATAGAAATCAATTACTTAAAAGTCATTAGTACTGACACTCCTAAAACACAAAGTAAATGATATTATGAGCAATAAACTGGAGTGTCTAATGGTCATTTCAGCGATCATAATCATTGGCAATAAATAACTTTCACAAACAGTTGAGCCATGCATCTGGAAGAGTAGTGGTAACAAAAGTCCAACCGACTGATGTAAAGGCCTGAAGTGTCACAAAACTAAATCAAACTGGAGGTTCTATCATGAATGCAATTCTAAATGAAAATGAGTGAATATATATGTTGCACTCAAAAAGCACAAGTGTAGGTTGTTACAGCCTTGCAGTTAAGTAACTTTAAAAAAGCTATTAGGAAAGCTGAAATTTGCTATATACAGAGTATGTAGGTTATTTTCTCTATATGTTATCTTGAAATTTAAATCAAGCAATATCTTCTGCATGATAAGTATGTCTAGGTTGAATATCTCTCCCAAAAATAACAATATATTTGAAGAATCAATGAAATAGATAGTTTTGGATTTTGGCTTAGTCAATTGTATGTTCTTGGCTGATTAATTCCCCTTTCAAAAGCATTTGGCTCAGGCAGGTTGTCATACTTTCTATATAGACGTGTTGAATCAATCCACCTCCCTCAATTTAACGTTGTTGGATAATTTCTATTCTAAACGCCAGAAATCTAGTGAATATCAGCCTACTTCACAGCTAGTAGGGTTGATTTTGGGTATGTAACTTTGATTGCAGATGGGCTGGTTCTTAGCCTCTCACTTTGCGTCAATATATTAATACAATGGGCATGTAACAGACTATGAAGCTATTCCGTAGAATATATACTTGATTAAAGATCATTCTACTCAATAATTATCACCAATTAAAGGAGATGAATTCATCAGAACTAAAATATTAAGGAGTTAAACAACAATAAGTTATCCTAGAGCATTACAAGAATGTTAACGCACAAGAAGCATATATTATTACGAACAATATCATAGGGTTCAATCACATTCTAAAATGAAACTCTTTTGACTGATATATGGCTAATTGATATTATGGACTTGATCTTAAGTTAATAAATTACAAACCTCTTCAGGGCCAAGGGTTTCCTGATTCACATTTACCCTTCGGTGTCTCCGCAGCAACTGCAAAAAAAAAAAAAACTAGTTAAAGATACTTATATAGCATGAAAATGCGCACAAACACGCACAATACCCATCTATCCTGAAAAACAAGGAATGGATATTTAAGAACCACAAGAATTTAATTACTCTTATATGAGCAATTGGGCATTAAACATCAGAATGCTATAAGATACGGAAAGCCATCAGATACATGACAAGTCTCTTTTTTTGGATCGCTTGTCATACCGAGTTATCATCTACGTAGGTAGAATATCAGAGCAGGACAACTAAAAGGCAGAATTAGTTATATCCCTATATGTACTGCTGGCAATATGCAATCAGAATCTTTAATAAAACCAGAAATATAATTTCTTTATTCTAAACAAAATTTGCAAGTTTGAATACCATATTACAGAGTCCTACATCTATTTACCTGATTAATATAACTTAACTTGGAAACACCAGCTACCAGTTTTGCTACATCATCATCAAATTCCCTCTCTATGCTGCCCAATCTTTCACGCGTATCATCAACCACGTCATGAAGAATCCCAGCAACAACTGTATCAACAGCCTGAAGTAAATACGAATGAATAAAAGGAATTAGAGTATTATTGAGCTTTACATGTATGCTGCAACTGATATGAAAAAGCACAACAATAATTGACATCTGAACAAAATGAAACTTAGCTGCTATGATTTTAAGAATTGAATAATAAATGAGCACTACTCAGTTATTACTATCAAGACATCTATCATAGTTACGGATTATGAATAAAAATATTTTGAAAGTGAAGAACAAAACATAACCAAAAATTTGTGCAAGGAACGTAAAGTTAATGACATTGACAGATAAGGCTGTGACATATATCAAAAGAATGGGTAAAGAAACCCACAAAACAGTAATACACTTACTATGTATTATGAAAGATGATAATCTGATTAATCTCACATGTAACAATTATTCACAATGTAAGATTGCACCAACTGCTCCTTCTACATGATTGTACCAACTGATTAACATTACATCTTTTAGTATGTAAAAGTAAATAAAAATAATCTCCATTGATTTAATCAACATTAGTTGAGCAACTAGTAGTGATACATGCAATACGGAAGTGATCATAACTCTCTGACACCCATCAATGACAGAATCACAGAAAAGTTGTTTGGCAAAACAGATGCAGTCAGTTCTATTATTCAACGCAGAAAGCATGAGTGGTCAAACTTTCCAAAAAAGAACAATGAATACATCAACAGGTAGTGAAACAGGGATTGAACCATTATAACCGGAAGGAAGATTGCATACTCTTTTTCCAGTTGATGGAACCAACACAGCTAGGATTTTCCCTGTATGAATGCAGTGTGTCAAATAAGGCTCTCCTGTCTTCCTAAACTGATCGCGATGAGCTTTCCTTGCAAATGCAACTGCCTTTTGCACCTGTCTTGACAGACGGAGAAGTTTAGACACACTGTAGCAGCAGATTACTATGCACAAGTCAATAGCTTTGAGTAGATCTCAGACCTTTGCATCACTAAATATGGGATATTCAGTAACGTCTACACCATCCAATATAAGAGAAGCTGCAGCATATAGACTAATGATATCATTATGAAATACATGGTGGTGTAATAAAATTGAGATTTCTTTTTATCATTTCTTGAGTAACTGCAATAAACCCCTCTGGCTAAACAGGTTTTACAGTTTGCCAGAAAGTAATTAGTTTAAAAGTAGACATTTTTTCAAAAAATTAGAGCATAAATGTGATGATTAAACTACGCTGTTCAATTCCAATGCTGCATGGAAGAATTTTTACCGAATCTCAAATTTGAACATGTGACAAAAAAAATTCTTCAAATCAGTCCAACATTGCAGGTGTAGATATTTTTGGTGCAAAAACACAAAATGGAAAACAAAGACATTTAATTATGCTGACATGTATCTAGATTACTCTAAGGGCCATCTTCATTTTAAATACACGAGGGAGAGATTCAGATATATTTCATATGGTTTGTTGGTCTACATTTTTTATTGTTGAATCAACATCCCAGTCCTTAACTTTCCTTAATAGTATTATTTACTTATGTAAGACACACAAATGATTATTGTCTTCACTAAGCAATTACTGAAGAAATGTTTTTGTTACAAATTTTAAAACACGCTCCCAGCCCTATGGATTAACGTTGCCCACTACGCATGCTATTAAGTACAACTGACTCTCAAATAATTAAAACTATTATAGTTAATAATCTCTAATAGCTAATAATTTTTTGAGAAACTAACTTCGTAGTAGCATGTGTTATTTAACAAATATTTCACAACTAATAGTTTTTAAATAAAATTATATTGTATCACGAACTTACTACATAAGAGCACAACTTAAAATTTCTTGACATGAAATTGCATAATTTTTGTTAACCACTTAACATGAGCAGTAACCTAGGAAAGAAAATATTTAAGGAATGCTAATTCAAAAATACTCTCTCTATTCCAAAATTCAATATCATTATTGAATTTTTGAAGTCCATTTGAGACATTTTCAGACTCAAAATCGACATAACTTCATTTAATTTTAGTCAATACAATAGTAAATATTGTAATCTATCTAAAATGTACTACTGATTATAAAATTTATTGTATTGGAATTTTTAATGAATCATAGCTAAAGTTAACCTTCAAAAGTCAATAATGATCTTATAATTTGCAACGGAGGGAGCAGTATATAAGAAGCTCTTTCATGTCTTCTAGACTAGGCTTACTAAATAAGAAATATATATATATATATATATATATATATATATATATATATATATATATATATACCAAATTTTTACTATTTAAACTTCATAAATAATGCTTCTAAGAGTTGACAAATTTTCAATCTCCACCATTATTAAGATCTAGCTCAAACAATCAAACACATCATGATCAATCAACTTATTCATTAAATTTATGATTTAGCAATAAAGAACCTAAAACATTTAAATTAACTCACCAGGTTGTTCCTCCACTTTAGGCCACAAAAAATCAACCTTAGTAGAGAGACAAGCTCCGGACGCAATTGCCACAGCCGTGACAGCCACATCCGTGATCACAACCGTCACGGCACTGTGAACTGAACTAGAGCCAGCCGTGGCAACCAAAGATATAACATTCCCGGAGGTGAAAACCGAGCTTAAAGATGATAAAACCGCGAATTTGGGCACAATTTGATCCAATAAGCACCGGAATTTCATCGAATTACGAAAAAATCGGTTCGTCGAATCAGGAAGAAAAAAGGGGCTTTTACGAAGAATCAAGAAAGTTTTGTGGCCGAACATTGTGGAGGTTTCGCATGAGTACATACCTAATTGATTATTGCTCTTTGAAAAATATTGAAGGAGATGGAAGAATATAGTAATCCGATATATAAATGAGTGACAAGTATAGTGTGGTTGAAAATTTGACATGTTTGTTTGGAATTTAACGGTGTGGGGTTTGAGGCTGGAAAAGGATGAAGGAGTGAGGCTAAGGCTGTGTTTGCTTGGTTGGGATTTTTCCCCAAGATAAAGAGAGAGGTAGAATGACAGTTAATTTGTTGTTATGGGTTTAACAGAAAAGGCAAAATCTTAGACTGAAATGCAAAATCATCCCTCGATTTGTATTATTTTTACAAAACTCTCCCTCAAAATTATTTTTGGGCAAAACTCTCCCTCCTTTTTGTATTATTTTTACAAATCTCTCCCTCAAACTTTTTTTTTACCTCAATAATAAATGTTAAGCTTTGAAGTTTAATATGAGAAAAAAATAATATCCAAGTGTCCCCGATGTCAAATATCTTAAAGAGTCAAAATGCCATCAATCTTAGTTGAGTAACAATCTACATTTGCTGATGTCTATTAAACATCATGAAAGAGGAAGAACATATTTCCGAATATTTTGCACAAGGCGCTCAGCCAAATAAATATTCAGTTTAAATATTATGGAATTGAATTGTGTAGTGGAATAAGGGCATTATACAAGATTAATAAATTCCCAAGAAATAAAATGCTCACCTACATAGGCAATTCCAAATATAATGGGAGCTACAGAATTATACAAGATTAATAACTTCCCGATAAATAAAATGCTCACTCCCTTTTTCTTATAGGTAAATTCCAAATGTAATGGGAGAAGCCGAAGCGCAGATACACCCCCAGGGACTCATGTTCTAATATACAATGAAGTCAGTCTTATATCAAACGCCAATAACAAACAGGTAAATGCTCCTAGAATGCTTTCATCAAACTTTAAAACATAATGTGCGAAAAACATTGTTCTTCCAGCGCTAGTTGGTGACTTCAGCGCATTCAGCTTGGTCAAAAATTTGAGGTTGAGTAAACCTGTGAAAATTATGTTCAGAAAAAATGAGAAATCAAAATATATGGCCTGGATTCCTGATGATATATATGAACAAGGTAGCGAGAATTTCTAACCTTCATTATCAGAAGGATGAGGTGCCTGCTGAAGAATAACCGGTAGCCTTCAACTCCTTGATGGTGTTAGCTAGCCAGTCCAACCCTTCATAAAGGCCATCTCCTCTAAGAGCGCAAGTCCCTTGTATATGCCATTTCCTGTTTTTAAGATCGTAGAGGCCAAGGCCTTCACACACTTCCATTGGTGTCATCGCTCCTTTCTAAACAAGGAGGGAAATATGACATGAGTAATGCTCTACGTACCTGTTGTTTATCTAAAGCATAATACAGAAAAGCAGCCAGTATAAATCTAGATACGTTTGTGTACTGAACACAAAGCAACATCATGAAATTAGAGAACCTTTCCTTAGTTTGTAAACTTTCTTGTTATGGGATTCAGTAATGATCTCTCTCTAAGGATATATCTGATGTTACCTCTGATATTTCCTCAGGATGATCAGTGATACTACTACAGGCTCACTCTAAAATGATCAATTTTTTACACTATGTGCAGTTCCTATGTAAGTTGGGTCAATGCGCTGTCAAGTTGGGTTATGTATGATGGAGTGCTGTGCCGTTTTAAGATCAACCTTTACGAATTAAATTAACTACTCCACTATATGCCAAACTCATTCTCTGGTATCTGTGTCCTAATGTCAGAGGTCTGGTACATATGTGGACCTTCCCTTAATTGATGTGTAAGACATTAATTAGAGATAACGGTCTTGAAACATACCATGTCCTGTTTGTTTGCAAATACCAAGATGACACTGCTAAGCATAAATGGATCTTTGATGATTGCCTGAAAGAAAAATTAGAAGGTCAAACGAGAGAGATTTCCCTAACTGGTGAACTAGAGCTAAAACTCATTCAGGATACACAACCTGGAACTCTTCCTTTGCTTTGCTAATCCTCTCACGATCAAGAGAATCAACAACATAGATCTGCACATACAAAGAGATTGAATAACACCACACAGCTTTTTTAACAGAGAAAGATAATTCGCAGTCAAGAAAAGAGAAAATGAAGCTTTCGATAATTAATACAACAATTACACTTCGTAAATCTATATTTATTTATTTATATTTTTTGTTTGCATGGTAGCCACTTAATTACACTAATTAACTCTGTCCCGCTTAGCATCTAATATGTCAAATATCGACAGTAAAAGCCAGCCAGAAAGCCTAAAAAATATCACAAAACAATATATAAAGAGCGATAAAAAAAACTAGCAAAAAAATACAACAATATATAGTTACCAAGACTATTCATTACCAATCCATCCGTATTATTGAAGTAATGCCTCCATAACGGCCTTAGTTTCTCCTGCCCACCAACATCCCAAACTGTGAACATCACATTCTTATACTGAACTTTCTCCACATTAAAACCTACAGGAGGGCAGAAAATAACGAATCGGTTTTGTCAATTAGCCTTAAACATCAATAGCTCTCAGTGAACAGCAAAATCAAAGGATAACAGATACGTCAAGTAATAAGAAAAGGATGTCTACACGTGAACCAAGAGAAACTAACAAATAAAATCCCTTCCAACATGTTAACATTTAACGTCCATAATGCTTGCAAGTCTTAGGCAACCAAATTGGGAGGTGATGGCCATTTACAAGAATGAACACTTAAAAGACGAAAGAAATGCTGGCATCTAAGTAAATGGCTGCAAGCAATAAATAACCACATCCAGATTGGCTCCAAAAGCAATTCCCAACAATCAACATGCAAGCATAATCTATGTTAACCATGACATGGAAATATTTACGAGAAGGTTTACTCCTTGTCACAACATACCTCCAAGAGAGAAGAATGTTCAAATATAATCTCAGGAAGGTCCAAGAAATACAGACGAGGTTAAGATAAATAAGTAAAGTTGAATAACAAGAAATGTATATCATCTTTTTTTTCAAACTAGTTATTTCAATATTACAAGTGGCCAATCAAAATACATGCTTTACTGGAATGACGTCTACAAAACTTTTCAAAAGTCCTAGGCTCTCCACAGATAATAAGTAGGTGCAAAGGTATAAAGAACACACAGTGACTCAAACAAGTTGACGCAAGAGTCAACACTTGCAGTTGCCCCTTCCAATATACAACATGAAAGATAAAAGGCGTACATTTTTCATTTTTCTTTTATTTAGTCGGGGAGGGAGGGAGGGAGGGAGGTTGGACTCCTTGTTGGCTGTATGATTGAAAAGAACACAATAAAGGCGACATTAGAAAACAAATAAGATCATCTAATTTCAAGGAAACATTTTATAGAACCTCGCAACATAATTGAAAAATATGCACTGCATCACAAATAATATAACACAGTGCGTGTAAGAGATTCAAGCCATAAATACAGTTACTCAATTAGTTTCTTTTACTTCATATAAGATAGACACAAAGATTTTATTAACAAGAAAAATGTGGATGAGGTATCCTCCAAACATGCAAATAGAAAGTACAAGAGAATACAAGTCTAATGCAGGACCACACACCAATCCTTATGTAAGCCACAGGTAGAAACTGCCCCAACAGCACCATGGCCGAAGCCCATAAACAAGAAAGAAAAGTAACCCTAACCCACAATAAATGATAACGAAGCCCGTCACTAAAGCTATTGGCATTCCTCTCTGTTCTAATGCCCTAAAAGATGGAAAATCAGCTGCAACACCAACTGACCAAAGCATTTTGCCTTCTCTACTCCTCTCAAAACCATGGAGATGGAGAAGAAACAAATCCTCAACAAAAACAGAAAAACCGACACTCCAATCCCCCGAAAAAAAATACTACAATTACCAAGCACTAAAGAAAAATATTCGCCCACCTGCATAAACATCACACATACATGTAGGTTTGGAGTGAAGGTCCTATAAGGTATATGCAGTTGAAACAGAACATTCCTATTGAACCTGTCGAAGACCAAAGACAAACAAAAGCTCACATCTTCAAAGGAATCTTTGCCTTCGTATAAGAGGCTAAGGGAAGGTGATAGCGACCACAAGCCAAAAGGAAAGACGCTATTGATTTATTTAATTTATGGAACTTTTATTACATCCAATTGGGTTTTAACTTTTAATTGATGTAATTATTTATTTTATTTATTAGTGGGGATTAAGGACATTTAATAGCGGTTAGGAATCTTTAATATTTAGTATGGTATTTTAGTCATTTAGTACTTTTATATTCCCCAAATAATATTAGGGTTATGAGGCTTTTTAAATAGTGATGTAATCCCCACAAGATTTATTATTCTTTATACTATTGACTATTGATATTAAAGTATGAGCTATTTTCTTCTCTTTTGCAATTGAGAAACCCAAGTGATGTCCATAGTAGCATCAACAGAGTTAAAGATCGTTGGGGTAGTGATGTGCAGAATCTCACCTAGTTAATTTTCTCTTGCTTTACCAATTTCTAACAAATATTGTTCTCCAAATATCATCCTACATTAGAAAGCGGCTCAAAGGACGACTTTCTAGATATAGGCCAATAAAGACTAGCAAAGGAACTACTCGAGAGGTTCAAAGATCAAACACATGAATCAGTAGAAGAAGAAAGAGAGAATAAGAGTTCAAGAGGGGAAGGAGGGAAACCCAAACCTCCGCAACCCAAGTGTTCAAACTTAAAATAGAAATAAAGGTTCTGAACAAGGAATCGCCATCGCAGAGAAAGAAGGAAGTCATCTGAAAGTTGTGGAGAGAGGAAAGGATCCTACAGATTTGATTATTGAAGGTAGTACTATTTTGTTTCCCTTTGTAGGAACATACATTAAATTCTCTTAATTGATTATTGAGCACATAAATTATTATTATTTTTTATTCTTTTTAGGGATAAAATAAACAATAGTTGAAGATTCACCGCAAAAAGCTATAAAATTAGGACTAATTTCATTTGTTCAGTACCGTACTGTTAACTTGTTCCAACATGAAATTTTTTTGGCAATGCAAATGTTTTCTAACTTTTCTTGTACTCTTCACACACAATCATTATCAAGGCCACAAAAGCTTTCGGTTTCCCTATGACAAGACACACCAAGACATTCCATCGCTTGGCATGTAAAAAAGGAAAGAGAGGAAGGTCATAACTTCACACCATGCACCTCCCTATATCATTACTTATTTTTCATCTTCCTTCTTTTCTTCTTTCTCAAGCAAAAGTTAGGACAGAAAGCAACTTCTCATCTCAAAAATGCCTCGTCACCATTGTAACTTCCCTTCTTCATACTATTATGTCCCCTTTATAATAAGAATTATGTGAGCAGCCACTTTGCGCCTAAATATAACACCAGTTTTGAATTTATATCGAGTCTATGCCTCTAAAACCTACCTAAACAAGATTAGCAACGGGAAATGGCATACGTTATCTAACTTGTCTACCATATGATTTATATCTATCTCCTGTTTCTCAAAAAAATTCCTAGTCCCTTCTTTCCTCATACAAAAACTGGAAAACTTGTATTTTGAAGCATCTGCTAATTTCTACTCACTTCCTGCTCTCACCACCAAACTGTTTTTCTAATTTGTTCTTGATTGAAGAAATATTTATTACAAAATACGCATGATTGAAGATTTTGATATCAAACAAGTACCCATGTTCTTTCCATGCATCTTTGTCATCCTTAAGTAGTAAGTACACAAACACAGATGGTCTAGTAATTAAAAAATACTACTCTCTACCCCTTCTATTCATTTACAACTAACATGTTTTTATCCACATTCTAAAACTGCAAACTGGTTTACCTATAGTGGGAACAGTTGATAGAACTTCTCCAATATGCAGTTTGTATAGTATAGTTGTTTTTCCAGCTGCGTCTAGTCCAAGCATCACAACCTATCCCATTTCAAATATAACAAATACCAAAAAACTAAAAGAACTTAATAAAATCGTACTCGGTCAATTATAAACAAAGAATTGAAAGGGAAAATCAAACAATTACAACAATAAGAAAAACTTATACAACCACTGAGAAGAAATAGAGATTTACTCGCATCTCACTGTTGCCAAAGAAGGTATCGAAGAGCTTCCTAAAGACTTGTCCCATGATGGCGTTCGATTACCCTAAATTTCTCTCTCTCTCTCTCTCTATATATATATATATATATATATATATTTCTCTGAAAAAGAAGGAGATTAACTTCTTGGAAATTTTCAGAGACCAAAAACTAAAGAGAAGACTTAATTGAAGAAGAGTTCGTCTTCAATTATCCGTACCTGTGATTGGGTTTGAAGAGAGATTTTTCTTTTTTGAAACACTTATTTGTAGAGAGAGACTGGAATATTGGCTGACGAGAAAGGTAGCGTTTGGTTTCTCTTTTTCAGAATATCCTTTCCGCAAATTGTATGCAATTTTAAAGAATTGTTATTTCCGCAAATTCATTTGATTTTTTCATAAACAAGACTCGTAAGAATATCAATTTCATTTGCTAAAATATTAAATTGAGTTACAAAAATATCATTTTTTTAATTTTATTATGTTTTGTTTTATTATTTTTATTTTTAGTCCATCATTTTTTTAAAATTAAAGATAATATTTATCTTTTATCTTTTATATGTTAGAGAGACACTTAACATTATTATTGAGTGAGGTATCTCTTATAATAATAATAATATTTTAAAAAATTATAAAACACTATTTTATACATAATATGAGATCAAATATATTCAATTACATCAATCGTTTTTGTATGATATCTCACGCATTTATATATAATATTTCTCATGTCATTTTTTTCTCCATCAAGGTTATAATCAGTTATAAATGATTCATGAGATTAAAAAAATTAACAAGATAATTCAAGGTCTGTTTCTATTTGTTAAAATTAACTGTTCAACAAATATCTACTTTATCAATCAAGAGCAGTAAAAATAAGAATTTTAACAAATAATATTGAAAAATCTTGCTGATATTTTGGTCAAAATGACTTAAATTTGCTTTAGATGTTTGAAATAAATAATCTTGAATCAATTAAAAACTAACAATTCTAGTTATCTGAATAATGGATCTAACAAACTATAATCATTATATGTACAATTTCCAATATAATTAGAATAATCACATTAATAATTGTATTGACAAATTTTTTCAGTCTCAAATCATCTTTAATGATACTTACAATAATAATTACATTTTTTTATAGTTCCATTAGTAATAAATTCAAAAAACAGATATTTCTCCCAATATTTGGAATTACATGACATCACTGCCAAAAATAAATTGAGTTTTAATATGAACTAAAATTAAAAGAAAAAATGATCAGTTTTTTTTTTTTTTTGGACATAGCAATTGGTTTTCAGAGATAAATTCGAACAATGACAACAACAGAAGAATTCTAAAGACAATAATTTATGAGACTTTCTACACATTCAGCTAGAAGTAATATACTACCTATTCTGATCACTGATGATACTAAATCATGTCATTTCAACATTAAAACAAAAATTAGACTTTCTGCACATTCTGCTAAAAGTTGTATACATTACACCTATTCTGATCACTCATGATACTAAATCATGTCATTTCAACAGTTCTGTCTCACCCAGTTATCATGAAATTACAATGCCAAGCCGAATTCAGGAACCCAATACAGCGATTCCCACTATATTCCTACTTTAAAATCGAATTACCCCACACCCAGCCAACGCTTTCATCAGCAAACCAAGCCCTCATGCCGGGGCACCCTCGTGATGAACTGCTTCAAAACTAGAGAAAAATTTAAAACACATTAAAAAATGGGGAAATTACTATCATTGCACCTCAATAAGATCTATGGTAATGGACTTCATATACACCAACTCCAGAGTTAGTTTCCAAGGCGAGATTAAACCATCTATGAATCCAACATTTCATCTTGTATCTCATTGGGAGCAATAAGCCCTGGAATGGTAAGCATCCGCTGTCGCTCCCTCTCTCTCTGAGCAGCAGCTTCTTCTGCGTAGAGATCCTTGTTATCCTGCAGAGGGTAGATAGGTGATACCGTGAGACCAGAGAGAGTGAACATCTCCGCGACTGAAAAGATTGTCTAAACAAAGTGTGCATATCCCCAACACATTTTAGAGAAAACATGGGTCATAGGAAGCTGTAGAGATTGGAGAGCTTTTGGAATCGTCACGGTTCAGAACATTAGTTTGATTATGTTTATAGAAAGATGTTAATTTGTCCCATTAAAATATATTTGATTTAACAAAGCTATGTCACCCTCAGGGTTGTGAGATATATAAAATATTACTCTCTCCGTTTCATAATATATAGGTTTAATATTTACCTTTATAAGTCGATTTCAGATATTTTCGAATTTGAATTGTCATCAATTAATTTAGTTTTAGACAATCCAATTATACAAATTGTAACTATATAACTAGTACTACTAATTACAAGATCGAATCCCATCAATTTTGAATTTAAAAATATCTCAAATTTACTTTGAAATGTCAAACTTGATCCTATATTTTGAAACGGATGGAGTATTATTTTGAAGTTGGGAAAATTTCACTTTGAACTCAATTTTTTTGGGTTTGCTTAGTAAAAGCAAATTTTACATCAATCATGACTGGTGTTCATTTGAAATAGAACCTAAAACTTCAAATGCCAAATAGAAACAACATATTTCTTACAATCAATTTAAAGCACAAGCCTTTACCTGAGCTGAAAATCCTTTTGATTGCACAAGAAAATCTCGTATGTGATTCTTGAATGTTGAAAGATCAGTTCTTGACTCGTACAGCCCATTCACAAATTGGGTAACCTGAAGGTACTTGTAAAATCAGTCAACGTGCAAATTCCCAAAAATCATAACCATTAGTTTTAATTGCATACCTCAGTTGCCGTCATATTCGGGAATGATGAACCCAACAGCTTTATTGTATACTCACGAATAAACATTGCATTATTAGCATACGGATAAGAAACTGTTGACGTATCCCACAAAGGTTCAGTCAATGAACCAGACTCCACCTGAAAATAGTGCAACTACAACCATAATGAACATCATACTGAACAAGGCTGGATGTGATCGGCACTGAAACAAAAATTACCAGGCAGAATAAGTGCTGCAGTACTGAGACGTGCAACTTGAACCCAGGTTTATGGAATGTGTCTGTCAAGACGGCAAAAATTTCTTGCTCGATAGTCAAGAAGTAGCTCCGGTAGAATTGATTACAAAACTCAGAGGCCTGCCAGGTTAACATTAGCATGTAAGGCCACACCTTAAGAACTATAATTGTTCAATGTACCACCATTCGCTACCCCTCACTTTGTTCCAACAAGTTACTGGCCCTCCTCTCACATAAATGTCTATAGAAAGTCATCTTTTACATGTGAGAGGACGGCGCAAAATTATCATTTCTCCTCCTAAACAAAATGTAAGAGTCAATATTAGATGTTTAATCACACCTGAAAGTTCTTCAACATCTCCAATAAAAGGTTCAGCCCCGTTTCAGCAATGTTCCTTTCAGTGTGCCGGAACGCCCATATTATAGAATCCATAACAAGTTTAAGTTGCTGATGCAGATCAAGAACAATATCAGACAAAAGTGTGAAGTAGTAAACTTGTTATGTGCATAGAATAAACAAAAATTTAGTCATAATACCAGATGAAATTAAAAAATGTCACAAGTTAAAGACAGAAGAGTCAAGAGAAGGACTAATGCTGTTGAATTAAATCCAACACAAACCTCAGTTGACAACAGAATCAAAGCCTGAAAACAGTATGTAGCAATGGCACGAAGTAAAGAAAAAAACTTAAGACGATGCTCAGGGTAATCCTCAAAATTCTTTGTAATCATCTGCAAAACAATAACAAGCCATGTCATCCAAAAATAAAGGTAATTGGATAGGACTTGGAATTCTGATAATATTTAGTACAAGTACATTAGTTCAAAATACTTCTATACTCGAACAAATTGAAGGTCACAAAGCACTGCCAAGGTAAAGTGGTATAAAAGCTACACATTATACATGGATGATACTACAAGCAGATGTCAATAGAACACCCACAAGCACACTACAAGGCATAAAAATTCGTCAAAAAATAGTTCTCTCAAATCCTGAAGCTTCTACAATACAGGGTAATACAACAATCATAAAAATTCGTCAAAAAATAGTTCTTCGCAGCAATTTGAAGAGAAAGCAATAATGACAACCCTGATTGGCATAAATAGCATAACTATCTCAATTTTATTTTGTTTCAATTTGTTATCTTTGAAATGTCACGATTTTGTGAGAAGTCAGAGGCAGGATATCAAATAAACATGTTAAGGGAATCAAACCAATATAAGAAAGTACTAAGTTGCTGTACAGCAGGTCACTGAGAAGAGCATTCTGGGCACAGACTTGAATGGCAATATGGCATGTTCGACTAAGTACCAATCCTCGTGTTTGAACAAAACCTCACTGATATCAAAAAACTTTTCCCTTGCACTGGGTGAAGACCTCTACTACAATGCATTGCTATATATTAATTTCATAACTAAAACAGCATTCAGTCTAACCTCCAGCGTACACTGAAAAGCAGCTTCAAATATGCGAGGGACATCCTCTATCATTGCAACCTTGTACCTACGTAAAGATGAGGTAAGCCAAAAATATATAACACAGAAGGAAATAGACGTAACAACCACACGTAAAAGAAAAAATTACATACTTGTTTATTATTGTGGCAAAAAGTGACAATACTTCTGATTCTCTGGCATCTGGCAAATTTCGGGCATAGTCACCAAGAACAGGGTCCATCATTGGAGGTACAAATTGCTTTCCAATTTGTGGCTGATCCTCAGCCTTGTCTAAAAATGTCTCAATGAGCTTAAGGGTTTCCTTTTTAACCGAGCTGTTTAAAACAATAAAAATACCACTGAGAATAGGGTAACATCACACACCAAATCTACAAAAAAATCTGGTTAGTTGACCTCACCGTAAAAGCTTTACAATAGATGTCCTTGAAGCATAAGGACCTCCTTCTGCAATGTTCGCTGATATAAGCTCACTGTACATTCTGTTAGCAGGAAATAAAAGTTTAGGGAGCTAAATGTAGCAGAATCCAAAACCATTAAATAGAATTTCTACAGTTGAATTTCTAGATTAATAATTTACTTGGAAGCATACCTATACACATTAAGCATGTCCAAAAAGATCAAAGAAATTTGTGATAAGAAATATGTTCCAAGAGAAGCAGCAACACTGGTATTTGTCTGCCAAACAACAATAATTTTTATATAAAAAAAACACAAAATTATACAAAGACTGAATTGGCAGTCAACCTCGTCACTAGTTCATGACAGAATAGGCAGGCCAACAACATAGATTTAAAAAAAACAAAAGGGCGGAAGCAAAAACATCTAGGGTTTTCAAAAGATATTTGGGACTTCAGACTTAGAACGCAAGTGGATATTTATATAAAAACGACATACAGGACACACTTAAAAAACATTTCCAACTAAGAATGATTTGTATAAATAACATAAAATCAAACAAATATAGTAACTTGTGTCAAATAAATCCCTCACTCGTTCAAGACAGAATAGACATGAGGCAACAACATAAAGAAATTGTGAAGGCAGTTTGAAACAAGAATATTTAGGACTTTTACAAGAAATTCAGGACTTTTGACTTGGTGCAAGCAAATATCTAAATCAACGCGCCATGGACATCATGCTTATAAATAAATATTATAATGTATCATAGTAAGATCTTAGATATAACCATGTCATAGTTAGTAATATAGCATGGTCTAGACAATAACAAACTCAGACTAATTGCTCCACTTAGCCTTCATACTTTTCCTTCTACACCAAGATTTGACGTCTTTGCTACCAGGATTCAAAACAAAACAAAAAACGACCAATATTAAGTCTTGCCTATTATCAGCAACATGGTCAAGTAAATAACGACAATTTAATAGACTAGCTTTCAATAGGTAAAGAGGATGGATTCAGTTCATATTCCAATCATCCAGGGAAAGGGTGGCTACATTCCGATGGAACAACAGCACGACACAAAATGGTGCAGCAAAGAATGCTGAGAAAAAATAAGAAACTGGATAACTCTAAACAAGATTAAGTACTCAAAACAGCTCAAGCATCGGTTTTAAACAAGTCGTGGCTAGAAATGATTCAATCTGACAAACCAACTAAACCCAACAACTGAGAGTAAACAAAACAACTATAACCACTAATACTCCATCCAAACTTGTTCAAGAAAATAATTCAAAAAATGTTGCTTAACCCTCCTCTCAGAGGAAGAGGAACTCAAGCACCTGTGCAATATTAGGAAAAATGTCCTTCAACAGTTTCAAAGATTATCCCTTTATTAATCAAATGAAAACTCACCTGCAATATATTAAGCACAGTCCTGATTACATCTGTGTCCTTCAAGAAATCCACACTTTGGCGTGCCTGGCCAATAATCTCAGCCCATTTCTGCAAAGCAAAATCTACTTGTAAGACAGAGACAACAGATTCTTAGATCATTTTGTGCTTGTGGGGTTGAGACGTAGAGAGAGAGAGAGAGTAATGACGAGCTTTGAATGACCAGAAATCCCAAAGCAAAAGCTCCTCACAAATATAATTTTAAAAACAAAACTAGCCTGATTCGGAAGCTCCATCAGCCTCTGCAGATATTCATCCCTCTTCTGCGGATCAGATTCTGCTTGAATCATATTGCCAACCTAGAAAATATAATATATGAAATTTAGAAATTTCTCAACAGTACTTTTCTATTCATGACCAACCTATTACAAATATAAACATTTTTTATAGCTTACAGATTCATAAAATGTATGAATTTGATGAGGCTCAAGATCAGCAATGGTGGTTGGAAGAGTAGTTAGAAGTTCAGATACAAACGGTTCACTTTCTCCAACCTGGAAAGTATGTAACATAAGCTAGTGCCATAATGCATATAAATAGTATCAAAACAAAAGTATGCAAGGAAACAAAAAAGATAGACTAAAGCAAATATTACCTGAACAATAACAAATTTACGTCTGCACTTCTGAACAATTTTCAAAAATGTATCACAGGCCATATCCTAGGAAAAATAAATATTTCAAAACAAGGTCAGAGACACAGTTATCTTCAAAAACTTCATTAAATTATTCATATTAGAAAATAGCATTTCATGTATAGTGAACAAAACAATTACTAAAATACTTCATTAATATCATTAACACCATTAATTTTAGTACAAAACTGTAAGATCGTAGTAACACCCATCAACTCCAACACGAAACAATTACTTTAGTCTTGGCCGTCAGACCCAAAGTGGAAAGTGCATTGACATTGATGTAGGAATATCTAATTTGTGTACCTACATAGATGAATTTTCAAAGAACAAAAGTTTGTGCAGCATACAAATTTAAAGTGAAATAAAATCACATGCACAGCTCTTTTTGCACATTGCCGGAGTTCATCTCATCATTTTGAAACCTACCACATATACCACAAGGTTACAGTTACTTAGAACTAGATCCACAATGCCTATTCAAGAGATGAATTAGAATTTATAGCTAAAGACAAAAAAAATTACATTCGAAGGAAAAAAAATATGAAAGGTTTCGCCAGAAAACAATCCAGTTACCTAATAGCCAGATCAAAAGGCTTTCATGTAGCACACACATCTAATGTAAACAGAAGATCACAGAAATATTATTAACCTGAACTCCAGGATGTGTTTCGTGCATAAATTCAAATAACTTGTTGACAACAGTTTTCAAGAACTTCCAATGGGCGCGTAGGAACCTTGGGTACTGTCCAACAACATACCTGATAGTCCAACACAGATAACAAATTAAATAATTCCAAATTTTGATCACATCAATATCCCTTCCCAAGCCACAGGCCAATATTGTACAGAATCAAAAAAACTTTATATCTGCAATTACCTAACGCAACATGCTGAGGTATTCAAAGATTAAAAAATAATTCAAACAAAATATGTGAATATAAATAAAGTTCAACTCATAATTTTGATCAACACTTTCTTTCTATTAATATAATGCCTAATGTGTGTCTTATAATAGAAATGACAGAGCTACAGACAAATGAATATAAAATGGTAATTTTTAAAAATTATTACATAATGTTACTTGCAATAACAGCTTTGTTGTCTTTTCCTTTTGTTAGTTCACACAGATTTAGTAAGTCGCGGATCACCATGACAAGAAATCTGTTTTCCTGCCAAAAGTCAAATAAAATTTTAGAAAACATTTTAACAGTTAGATGGTTGAAACAAAAGTGCAGATAGCCACAATGATATTAAGATAAATGTTAATTATACAAATTTTGCATGAAACTTATTCCATGCACTCCTCTGTAGAACATATAAGCCACAGATTCACAAGTAAAATTAGTATCATAATATATGATACACAACCATCTAGGGAAATGTTAATTCGCCACTTCATCCATTATAATTAATTTAATTAACTTAAAAAAATTGTTTTTGTTCAACAAATGTACATATCCAACGTATCAAGCCAACTTAAGGACAAGTTTCATTATCTGTTCTACTCAATTAATTTGTTCACATGTTTGGCCCAACGGTGTGTTGAGATTAGCATGTCCTACTCTGAGGATGTACAGCTTTTATGGTTTCTACAACCTTTGGCAATTTTTTTGCTTATGGTTGGATGCTCCAATAACTACAAGTTGAACTTATATTTCTGAAGAAAATATAGCAAAGACACACAGCACTGATGTAACATCATAACAATATCTTCCTTGCAGATGTACGCTTTAGCAAATCTACTTCTGCTGTGGTGAGCATATGATAACATGACAACTCAGAACGACAATTAAAAGGGCAACTCTCCTTAAGTCGGTTTCATGACAATTTAATCCCCTCAATATACCTATTCAGTAAAACCGCAGTCTATACACACTAATTTTTTCAAACATATATAATAACAGTAAATCTTAAATAATAAATAGCAAAAGCAAAGAGTAAAAGGGAAGGAGCAATCAAGAAACCTATTCAAGCATGATTTTATAGGAAATAAAAATTTGATCTTGAAAAATGCATACCTGCTCTTCCATCATGGACCCGGATATCGATCCAATTGCCCAGCATAATGTGTTTAGGTTGTTCCATGTCCAATCCTCTCCATTTAGTTGTTTACTCAACTTCTTCAGCATCTATGTTATTCCAAAAATTAAACAAAGAATATACATGTCAAAACATTTTACTAAACTGTGTGTTAACATAGTACCACCATAGAACACAGCTTAAAAAATTAGATTCATTTTAGCGCAAGTGCGCCAACTAGCCGAATACTAACAACTAAAGTATGCAAAAAATTAGCATAAGAAAAAATGTAAGACATAAGAAGTAACAATAGTGATAGAGCATATGCAAGGAAATATTAGAAGGTCCCTACACAATAGATTTGCATGCTAGCTTAATTGGTGGCTAGTCCATTTATGCGACTTTATAGTAGAAGTTCCATTCACGTCAAAGTCAAAAGTTCAACATTTGTATAAAATAGAAGTATTAAGTTGAAGCTAAAAACAGATTAAGTCAGAACATTGCATGTTGCAATCTTCCCTGAAAGCTGAATTAGAAACATGAAATTAACAAAAACCATACCAGCTTTTCAGTATCTTCATGATCAAGATGTGACAAGTAGACTAGTGTTTCCCTCATGATCTGCAAAATAATGACTTTCGCCAATCATAGGTAACAAATATAGAACAGGTCCAAAGTACATCCATTAATAAACACAATAAGAATTATTTATAAACATATATACTTCAGCAACTATATGTCTATATTTTGTATTCGAAGATGTAGACATATTAGGTTCATTAAGCTTCTTCAATTAGAAGCCATGTAAGAAACATTAATCACTTCAAAGCCTGATATCAGGTGTTCAGGCCCTAGTTATATATGAATGCATGCTATAACGGCTAACCAATCTTCGTGCCTTTCATTTTCTTTCTTAAAGACCCAACTTCAGAAATTAAATCCAATTGTGACAAAAGAGGCACTAAGAAACATCAACAGCAAGTATGCTCAAGTTAATGGCCCATTAGAAATTAACAAGATCGAATAGATCAGGTCACCCTGGTTACTTCACATACACATAAACTGACCTAAATTACCAATTCTCAAAATTGTAGGCCCGACAAGCACAAAAAAAATTAGTACCAAGGTGAAGAAGCATCCCCTCATAGGAGATATCAAGCCAGGCAATTACGAAGATGAGAGGTTAGGCTTAAGTGAGCATCCTAATTTGTCCAAACTAAAAGAATGGACTAAATCACTGATCTGACATATACAGATAGAACACCTATTTTCCTGTCATTTTTTAAGAAAAGTAAGAATGAACACCTTATACTGCACAAGGACATCATTGTCCTTCATAGTTTCACGGACAATATTCCCATTTTCATCTTCAACAATTAGAACCTCCTCTGGCTTAGCCATGCGACAAATCATAAGTAACCTCAGTCTAGACATTGGAGCTGCATAAAGTTGGCGCCGTTGCAGATGTGAACCAAAACCATCGGCCACACCATGAAGCAAAGGCATCTGCAGATTAAGGCCATGAACAGAATATGAAATCAGTAAGTCGTTCATAGGCCACATACCTGTAACTAAAGAAATAGTTTCCCTAACATGCAAATTTCTATCAGTTGAACAAGTAAAACTTCAAAATGAAAATATGCAAATACCATTATGTCATTATGCTAAAAGATGTATGAGCTGACCGGTACAATGCATGTTTTTGAGGCATGAACAACAACTGAAATGCTAAGCAAGAGCTCAGACTCTCCAATAGCTAGCATAAACAATAGAAAATACAAAAACGCTGCAACCAAAAGTCCAAAAAGACCAATTATACAGATCGATATATAACACAAGGTAAAATTTAAACCTTTTGACATATGAAGTTTTTTCATAACCCAGATAAGTGTGCCGTTGCATTCTATTAGAAACCCACAAATGTCCCACACCGACAACGATGATAGGCTTCACAAATATCATATAAATGACTGACAGAAACATGCAACAGTCTCACCCAATAACATTATAGGTGTATAATATTCTCTATCAATCCACGTCCTTCAATTGCATAGAAAATGTCTCATAACTTTTACAGAATGTCAACCACCTTAAGGCTGTAAAGAAGAAATATTTGGAAAGTCTAGAACAAGTTAAATCTAAACATAGTCAAATGAAATTACCTCCAAAAGAAGATATTTCATATATATTACGAATTTATTAAGGAAGATACTTCCAAGTAAAATAATATAATAGGATTGTTAGCTTCTCCTTCATGAAACTCAAACACCATGCCAGTTTACATGGTAGTAAGGGAGATACCAGTCAAGGGGTAGAAGTACGAAATAGTAAAAATATACATGTAGATTTAGTACTTACAATAAGATACCATAAGATCATGATGGTAGGAGCCAAGATAGATTATATTATAAAGAGACCATCCAACTATTACACAATACATCACAGGAGAATGACCTTCAAAACTACCATTAACGGATGCGAACAAGAAATACACCGTACCTGAAGTCCCATCATGTTGGCTGTTGCTGCAGGATTATCCAGATTATTGTGAGCCTCAAAGAGCTCTAATACGAAGGAGTTCCAATAATCCAAGCAAACCTAACAAACAGCACCGTGCGCAAAAATTAGCGATCAATACAAATATATACTATTGTTAGTTTATCAAAACAATTAGGCAAAAGAAACTAGAGCCTAAAGGAGAAACACTTTTGGTTCTAGTTATC
This sequence comes from Hedera helix, assembly GCA_947179155.2. Taxonomy (NCBI): domain Eukaryota; kingdom Viridiplantae; phylum Streptophyta; class Magnoliopsida; order Apiales; family Araliaceae; genus Hedera; species Hedera helix. The sequence continues at coordinate 1,745,797 of OX359266.1, read as the reverse complement.
ACGTTTTATTGCTCAAGAAGTATTTCTTTATGCTGCTAAAGTACACAAACAGGAGTAGTAAATAGTAACATTCGTAAGTGAAAAGGTCTAGCAAAACGGACATTGGCCATACCTTAAAAACTTCAGTATCATCCACATATGAAATGTCAATGAGATATTCCAGACCCAATAGCAATGCAGAGTTATTTACTTGTGTTGATTCAAGAACTCGAATATGGCACTGCATAAAGTACAGACATTATTGCAGAAGCTGCTAAACTCTTTGGAATCAAAACTCCAAAACTAACTTTTCCACTTCTTTACGACCATAATAATCAGGACCGGGGTGTTTCTTCGCATGAAATGCCTTATAGAGCCCATAAACATGAATGCTGTATAAGAGTTGTAACTATACTGTACTGTAGTTAATAAATATAAATTTAAGAGGGGAATTTATATAATCCTGTCTTTAGTAAAGAACGCTACTCTACGACTTGCATCATATACCAAACTTAAAAATAAGAGAATCACTCTTACTAGTCAACTAGCTCAACGACTACGAGATATTGTTGGAGATTGCTGATGCTATTCTCAATAAACCAAACTTATGGCATCCAGATTTGGTATTAAAGCAGGAATCTAAGCCCATAGACGCCAAATGGTGCACTAGTGTTGGGGAGGGGGGAACCGGGTGCCAGCATGGGCTGTCATTTGTGACTATTTGAAGGGGTGGATTGATCATTGAAATAAAGGATTTAAGCACCTCAAGTAATAGTAAGTCCCACTTCCTAGCTACAGTACTAATAGGGGTTAGTAAGAATCAAAGGGGGGAAGACGGGGAATCAAAAAAGATGAAATATTCTCATTATGAACTGACCACGGCTAGTGTTTTCACAAGAAATCTCTAACCAACCTTCCTGCAAAACGACTAGCCCCTTAAAACTCATTAAAGGCTTAACATATATCTACCCAAGGTCATTTCTTTTTATACAACACAATCTGTCAATAAGAGAAACTTGCCTTGAAAAATGAAGTGAAAAATAAAGCCAAGTTCTGAATAAATGCCTGAAGAAAAAAACAAGGTTTCAATTAGTATAAATATGATGATCTTGAAGATTAACTCAAATTGTATCTAATAAGATGAATAAATAAATACCTGTTCCTCACTTAACCCATGTGCATAGGCTTCGGGTATTTTCGCACTGGATGGGAGAATGGTCTATAAAACAGTTGAACACCACCAAATTCAACACATAAATAAGGTCACAACCAAATTAAAAACTATATCAATGATCACAATAATTTAGGAAAGATCTAGCACCTACAGAAATTATCCTAACTTACCTGTAATTGTAGCATGAAGACACTATACATCTTAACGTATTGAGGATTATAAAAATCTCCAAAATTAAGGGCCGCAACCTGTGAGCAAAATATTCACAAGAATAAAGTTCAAGTAGTTGCACTTTTACGGAATTTCATCACAATGAGAATTAGAAAGTACCTCCGTCAGGCATTGGAGGGTCAGATTCCGATATGCTGGCAAGGGGAAGAAGTTAAGAAGAGTTTCAAGCTGCCAGACACAGCAACATACCGGAGATTAGTAAAGTTCACAAATTTTTATCATGAAACATGAATAAATTCAAAGTCAGTACATACTCTAGATAGAACAAGTCCAAAACTGTGCTTTCCACAAGAAAAAATGACAAGGCAAGTTTAATGTACAAACCAGTGGAGATTCAAAGATATATCCCAGAGGGATCCATGAAAGGAAGGCATGCAACGTGGCCAGCGTAGCCCTGATAAGCTCTGCTCTTTGGGATGCTGATAGTACATATAAGCATAGCTCGTGAATGAGTTGAAACTCACTGTAACCAACAAGACAAACTTCTTAGTAAGAACATACAAACGTCAATAGCATATCATTGAACAAAGACCGGCTTTTATATATTTTGTAAAAAAAAAATATTAAAGCACAGTAATACACGTGTTGCACGAAAACCAGAAAAACTGTAAAAACAGAATGTCACTAAATCTGACAAGCAAGCAAAATATGAGTCAGAATTACAAACAACAAAATATCACAAAAGGAACAGTTACATTGAACAATTAATGAAAAAATAGGATGAACCCCTGTACAGAGCCAAATTGCAAAATAGATGTGAAACAATAGGGATATTCCGGTGCTGGACAGAACTCTCCCACTCAATGAATTAAGACGCAGAAGTAAGACTCTCTAAACAAACTTAACATTAGCTGCCTCTACCCAATTCATCATTGCAGTTGTTCACACTGTGCAACTAGCTACTCCACAGTTCTCATTACCAGTAAACTCATCAAAGCAGTGGATTGATAGACATAAACTTAAAAATCAGAATATATAGTCTTAAAATCTACCGAAGTCGGCACAATTACTTGTTTAATGACTGTTTCAGCTCTTTAATCTTCTGCTGAGTCATTTCGCCCCTTGAGAAATCGAATACCTCTTCGCTTAGAAGCTGACAAGTAACAGCTCATGATTAACTAAATAAGCTAGAAAAAATAAATGGCAAAGAGAAAAAACATATTTGACATACTTTCAATATTGCCATGCAATTCTCGCAAATTGTTTCACTAGTTTTTGCTGCTGCGACTAGATCAGGAATAAAACTACGCCACCGGGACGGCCACTCATGCTTCAAGACCTGTATAATGAAGGGCATTAATCACTGCCACATAGCCTCATAATTAAAATTCCAACAATATTGATGTTTTAAGCAGCAATAAATAATACCAGGGGGAGCAAATAATAATTTACCTGAACCAATATAATATTGAGTTTGTTCACATACAGTCGTTCCCGACGAAAAGAGATCTCATCACTCGAAAGCTACGCAAGTCGGAATAAAAAGTGTGAAGAAAGTTCATAAGAGACTTTAATAGTCCTTTTACCTTCTTTTTCTTGGGTAGGTGGGCGGGCATGGTGGGTGGACGGGGAGAGGGGGCGGAAAAAATATGAAAGTAGTACCTTAACAATAACATCAGAGATGTAGTTCTTCATTCCATCTCGTTGTTCAACTGGTAACGCATTCCACCTATATTTGATAACACCTTCCAGAACCTACACATAGAAGCTCAGTAAACACTCCCTATCCCAACAAGAATTTTATTTCCATGCAGAACTACCTTGATCCAGATAAATATATGTTCTAGGAACTAGACAAATGACAACCATTGGAAATATATATAAGCCTAGAATTCCCATTCAAAACTAAAGTCAAGGTGTATTAAATAACAATAAAATAATTACCAAACATATTATTCAATCTAATCACAACCTTGGTATTCTCATATAGCAGTTAATTTTTTCTAATGCACAAGGGTAAAAATGTAGGTATCACCCGCAAGCCTTAGTATGAAGGAAATGACACTTTGACTAGAAGAACCTTAGCATTAACTCGATCCACGTCTTCTCTTCACCTACATATTTACAGAATCTCACATCCACAGTACAGATTCTTGGACCACTCAAATTGAGACATTTCACCATACCAACCATCCTCACCACTAAATTCAGTAGTGCCTTAATCTGGTGAAACCTATATAATTCGAGACTCTTCTATTTCAAATGGTCAGATATTGTAAGGTTCAGTACCACATGATCAGTAGAAAAGGCAAATATGGTGGATCTGCGGCAAAGTGGAGCCTCCGGATGTACGGCAACTTGTATTGTGCGGTCATTTCGGATACATTTAAGTCATTCAGGGGAAATAGCAAGGTTTTTCTTTTTTTGGAAAGGTAACTTAGGATTGGAGCAAGCAGGCAAGTGAGCAACCATTAAGTTATTCCTCCATGACTAAGCCATTTCACTCAAACCCCCCCCCCCCCCCCCCAAAAAAAAAAGTTTTAAAATAAAAGATAATAAAGGAAAAAACAAAACATTATGACTAAGTTCATTGCTGGCCACTACAATTCCTTATATGTGCCGATAAAGTATATTCCAATTTCACAGGAGAAGAAATTATCTTTGAGAATGATAACCTTCTTAAGGAGGTTAACTACCCTAAAATAATTATGATTATTAATTCGTATAAGCAAACAGTTGACAGTTATTACGCCCAGTGCATATTCAGTATAATTCCCTTTACCGAACATCTTTATTTAGGACACTACGCTATTATCAAAAACAAAAAATCGACACATTCAAAGCTGACTTAATCTTCAAAAAGTCCTTTCCTGACAGTTATGAACAATTGCAATCCAAACAAATGCTCAAACTTAATCAATAGATACACATTTGCCGGAAGTGGTGTAGTATGTAATACAATCCAAACTGCTAACTGATATGGTGGCAGTTGTTAACAAGAAGATAATGGAAAGGTTCTTCAAATCTAACAGAAACTCGCCACCCTGCCGACTATTAACTTTTAGGCTCACGCAGTGTACCAAAATATACAAAACAAGCAGAAACAGATTAAGGCCTTATAGCTTGATACATAAACATAATCACTTGACTGAAGAACTCTAGACCGCCTACTCTAACTTCAGATCTCTTGTTCGTAATGAAAATTCAAATACAAAGTAGATAACTGAGGATGGACTAAAACTGACCTGCAAAGCAAAAAACTTGGTATTCAAGTTGTGTGTACTTGAAAGAATGTGAACAACTTGAAGCCACATATCGGGATTATTTTGCAACTCCCGCAAAATCTGGTCCGCAGCATTCCTCTGTGCCATCAAAGGCGGTGACAATTAAAAAATAATAATAAAAGGAGTATCAATTGAATTGGGAATGTCAGAAAAATATTGGACGATAAAAAGGGGAACATATATATAAAATCTGATTAATTTCTCCAAAGTAGACACTCAACCACATAATTGTAAATGCTTGTTTTGTTTTTCATTTACTTTACTTTTCCCTTTCAATCCCCTCCCCTCCCCCTCCTTGCACACTGAGATTAAAATATTTGACTCTTAAATCCTTCCTCTAGTTTCATATTCCAAACAGATGAAAATATTAACAGAACAAAATATAAAAAAAACAGTTTATCTTGCTAAATTGAATCAACAGTGACCAATTTACTCCCTTATAAACTCATCTTAAACCCCTAGACTAAACTTCTACTAAATTACACGAGTTAAAAACAGTGAAAAATACGAGTGTCAATTGCATACTCTTCCCCCACATTCATCTCATCAAATACACGGAATCCACACAAACACGCACATAGAAAGAGATAAAATAACAGAAAAACATCGTATTTCACCTCCTCCTTAGATCCGGTTCCGTAGAAAGCAGCGACAGTTGCATCGAGTAACGGAACATCAATCGGCTGCGACAAATCCCTCAGCTTCTCCGCCGCCATTGGGTAAAATCAAAACCGATAAAAAAAACCCTAGTCGAAGTACTCGAGGTACAATAACCTTAGATACAGTTGTTACTGTACGGACGCTGGAACTCAGCTTCAAATTGAAGCAGAACCTAAGGAGAAAAAGAAGGAGAAAAAATAATCAATTTGAAAATTGTTCGTATTGACGAGTGACGACCCCTTCCCTCCTCATTTTATAGCGTTAGTGAGAGAAAATGTTTAATTTTGAGTTACCTAAAAAAGGGCAAAGGTTTTGAGTGTGCTGTCCCGCTCCACTGCCTGTATATATAGATACAGATATATAGATATAGAGAGAGATAAATTAGGGCCTCGAATTTATATTAGATCAGTACTCGTATTATGGAAAAGTACGACTGCCTGGGGCCTGGGGGTAGTCGGGGCCTTAAGACAGCGTAACCTATAGATGCAGTCACGTTTTAATGTTTTATTTATTTGACTTGGTAGAATACTTAGCTTATAAAGTAGGCTATCATTTTGACTGGTTGTATTGCCACGTCACAAATTAAATAAAAGAAGACATCGTGACTAAAAGGAAACTTATTAATTTTAATAATTTGAATTTTGGCACAAACTTATAATTTATGGAGATTAAATGCATGGAAACGAGCTAGATAAGTAAATAATTTTTTAAATTCGAGGAAATTAAATTTATATTTCTCTCGTTTTTTAAATATAGAATTAAAATTAATTCTTTTGAGGTCGATTTAAAATGATTCCTGTAATTAAGAGATCATAAATTATTCAAATATACTAATAACACTATGATTGTTTTAAAAGATAAATAAATTATATTAAAATTAAAAATAAAAATTAAAAATATATTAAAATTACTCTAAAAATTTATTATTAATATTGCGCTTTAGAATCGATAATATATTAAACAAGTTTGAAGAGGTCAAATATGATTAAATTGTAGAATTTGTACGATTTGTACGATAAGTATCGACCAATAACTGGGGAGGTATTCTCGATCACTGATATTTGATAAGTTGTCTTATGTCTTGTAGTTTTTATTTCACATAAATGTACACATTTATTATAGAAAGTGAAATTTACTTATATAAATATTATTATTATTTTCTCTTAACAAGTTTGATGATGGCATACAAACACAATATATTGTAATTTAATTATTAATTTTTTAAATAATAAATGCTATTAAAGGAAAAATAACATATTAATATTTAAATTGATAACGTAGTATGTTATTTATGTACTGCTTGTTAAAGTAAAAAAATTATAAATATATTGCTTGTTTAAGTAACAAAGTTATAATTATATTTACGTACATGTTTCAACAACTATAATAATTAAAAATCAATAGCTGTATTTTCAAAGTAAAACGGTTAAGACAAATTTAAACATCCACAAATATGGAAAAGTATATAGTATATCGTGGATAAGTCAACATATAATCGTATACATTAGCAATATTAAGCTTTTTAGCTCTTGACACCCAAACAAAATCATTAATGTTTTTAGTGTCTATAAACATGTTTTTGTGATAAAATAAAATGACACAATATTTTAAATTTGTCATTAAAAAATTATTATGGTATTATTTAATAAAAGTAAAGATAAACGTGAAATAAAATTATATTTTCAAAAATTATAACTTTTATAGATTAAACTAGGATTAATTGTATATTTTATTTTGAAGTATACACTTGTTTACGTATCATTTTTTCATATTTAAAAGCTCCTATTCTACTATCTAAAGTATCGTTAAATAAACATTTTGAATCCTTTTAAGTCAATTAAATTTTCACACCGGTCATAATTTCATTGACTTGAAGTCTGAAAAGAGTTTGAAGTGTTTACTTAACCATACTTTGGACAGCAAGATAAAAACTCTTAAACATAAAAGTACGAAGTGCAAAATAATACATACTTCGGGATTATATATGCATTTAATTCATTAAACTATGAAAAATAATTTTTATGTGGATAAATTTATAATTAAATTAAATTACAATTAACGTAAAACTTGAAATAATACAATCTAATATAATAAAGTGAAATAATTTTTATATATTTTATATAAATACATATGCCTATTTATTATTTATCGTCATTTATAATCAGACTCTAAAATAATATTTTTTGTGAAGGCGGTGGGAGTACCAAAGTAATAAAACTACTATTTTTTAATTTATAGGAAGATAAATTTGGTACCCCACAATTTATCTCAGGTGCTGTTTGTTTGTGTCTTAATGGCTCTTAATGGACAACCTCTTAATCGCTAAGAGAAACAAAGTTGTTTGTTTTTTTTTTGTTACATCTGAATGCCTCTAAATGGTTGAGATACAAAATCAAATCTAAACCATTAAGAGGAGCATCTTAATGAACTTGGACAAAAATATCCTCTTCAATATTAACAAATTCCTTTTATATCCAACACTCAATATTATTATTATTATTATTATTTTTATAATAATAATAATAATAATAATAATTATTATTATTATTATTATTATTATTATTATTATGATTATTATTATTATAATTATTATTATCATAATTTTTATTATAATAATAATAATAATAATAATAATAATAATTATTATTATTATTAGTACTATTTTTAATATAATTATTATTATTATTTATAATAATAATAATAATTATTATTATTAATTATAATTATTATTAGTATAATTATTATTGTAATAATTATTATTTTTATTATTATTAATATTATAATAATAATAATTATTATTATTAGTATTATTATTAGCATTATCATTATTATTATTATTATTATTATTATTATTATTATTATTATTATTATTATTATTATTATTATTATTATTATTATTATTATTATTATTATTATTATTAGTAGTAGTAGTAGTAGTAGTAGTAGTAGTAGTAGTAGTACTATTTTTAATATAATTATTATTATTTTTATAATAATTATTATTATTATAATTAATATTATTATTACTATAATTATTATTATTAATTATAATAATTATTAGTATAATTATTATTATAATAATAATTATTTTTATTAATATTAATATTATAATTATTAATAATAATAATAATTATAGTAATAATAATTATTATTAATAATAATTATAATTATTATAATTAATATTATTATTACTATAATTATTATTATTAATTATAATTATTATTAGTATAATTATTATTATTATAATTATTATTATTATTATTAATATTAATATTATAATAATAATTATTATTATTATAATAATTATAATTATGATTATTATTATAATTATTATTATCATAATTTTTATTATAATAATTATTATTATTAGTATTATTATTAGCACTATCATTAATATTATAATTATTATTTTTATAATAATAATTATTATTATTATTTTTATAACAATAATTATTATTTTTATAATAATTATTATTATTAATTAATATTATTATTAGTATAATTATTATTATTATTATTATTATTATTATTATTATAATGTTCAACTGTTCATAGGGTTAAAATGGTAAAATACTGTTATTCAGACATCTGAAAAAATTGATTATCAAACAACATTTTTTTATTCAGATACAATTCTATTCAGATGCTCTATATTATTCAGATGTCTAAATTATTCAGATCTTAATACAGAATTTTATCAAACAGCACCTCATCCCCTTTGCAACTTAAGCCTACATATTGTTTCCTAAGAGTAAAGTAAACAGACATACAGTAAATACAAAAAGACTGGTAATATAGAAGACGGTATACAAAAAATAGTTGTAGTACTATAGAATAGTTAAAGTACAATATATAACCCTTCATTAATATTCATAAGTGTCCATATTTCAAAATTAAACACGGCCACAAAGTAAAAATAAAAAACAACATACACAGAGAAAGCGACAGTGTTTTCTGCAAAATCATAACGACATGGTAGTATAAAATACTAATATTCTATTCCTTTTAAAATTAAATATATAATTTAATTTTTTAAATTAAATAATAGTGTACTAAATTTTAAATTAATGTAAATTTATTTTATTTAATTGATATAGTTATTATAATTGTATAATATAAAAAGAACAATTAACCATAAAAAAAATATTATAAATTTTATGAGTCATATCAATTTTAAAGTTCAGTATGTCGTTATTTAATTTCAAAAGTAAAAATATATCTCTAATTTTAAAATAAAAAATATATATTTCCAAATTACAAAAATGATAGCTAAACCACCACTTATATAATAATTTTTTGTTTTAGGATGCTATTCGATTAAGTGTTCATTTGCCAAATTCCAAACTTGATAAATTTAGAGATTGTTTGATTAGAACTTAATAGAACTGAATGATTGAATGGCTGAATCGGTCAGTCATTCAGTACGTTTGTTTAGAGCTGAATGAGACAAATAGCTTAATCAATCAAAAATTTTAGCTGAATGACTAAGTCTAATTTTTTTGGCTAAATAGTTAAGTTCCGGCTAAATGAATTAAAACGTATATATATATATATATATATATATTAAGTAATATTAAATAAATTTACAACAATTTTGAATTTTTTCAAATATGTAAAATAGTACAAATATATTATTCAGATATTCTAGACATGTCACTTATCAAATAAATTTTTTCATTCGGTATTTAAAAATCTACTTCATTCAGCTCATTCAAATTACTTAAGCATTCAAAACTATTTCATTCAATTTTTATCAAACACCCCCTTAGTGTATGCCTCCTCAATTGTAACTTTTAAGTTATTACTTTTCAAAGTCGATGTCGCAGTTGGTATAATTGTGTCATACAATTTTTTCTTATTATTTTGCCTTTATAAATTTAGTTATATTATTATTTTTTATTTCTTAATTTAATTTTTTTATATATCTTTTCATTTAATCTTTCAAATTTAATAAAATAATTATTTTTGCCTTCACTTAATTTACATACGAAACGCGTGTGCATAGAGTACTAGTTGTCTATTATGTGTATAAAAAAGACAAATGTAGTCCACATTTTGACATCATATATCGAGAACTTACAAATTAAAAATACATTTTTAAAGATATTTTTGTCTTTCAAATATATTTACAATATTAATTAAAAATATCATACTCTTTTATAAATTTAGTAAGATAAAATTGCATCTTGAATTTAAAAATAAATTTAAAAAATTGTATCTTCATTTTAAAATAAATGGAGTATAATTTGACTTGAATAAAGTAAGAAAAAAATCTGAACAATAACGTTTAAAACTCAATAAAATCGCCACATTACTGTGAGTACATTAATATCTTCAAAAAAATTAATTGTTTCTTATTAAATTCAAAAAAAATTAAAAAATTGCACCTCAACAACCGCGGGTCACACAATAAACTTGATTGAATAAGTCTATTTACATATCTCATAATTAAAATATGAGATTTGATCTAAAAACTTATGTTAAATTTTATTTTTTAATAATTAAAATAAAGTTTTTATTTTTTATTTGTGTGTGTTGAGTTATATTTCACCTACCTTCATATTTATAGCAACACGCCAACAAGCACTGTGAGCACGTGTACCTACCATATTACGCCAACAACTACTGCGACCATGTGAACCCACCATATTTCTGTGTCCGTACTCAAGGACGAATAGACGTAGGCACCCTAATCCAATCCAATCTACTGCCACGCGCCGAAATGGCGCTTGGTGGTGATACAAAATTGAAACGCCATTAACGCGCGGTATGAGAATTGAGAATCATCAACAGTAGTAAAACATTTCTGTGCAGAGTCCTACATTCAACATTTTTAGAGAGAGAAAGTAACGATGAACAAATTAGCAAAAAAAAAAAAAAAAAAAGAAAAAGAAAGTAACGATGAACTTGTTCAGGCTAGCCGGGGATATGACCCATCTTCTTAGCACAATTGTTCTTCTCCCCAAGATCCGGACCATGAAATCTTGTGCAGGTTTATAATCTATGTTTAATTAGACATGTTTCTTCGCCTGAATTGATTATTAGCTTGAGTTATTAACAATTTTTTTGGTTCAGATTTTTGTTTATTATTGCTAATTTAAGGCTCGCTGATTAGAACATACTAATATTAGAGTTGTTTATGTTTTGTTTTTGCGAGATGAACTGTATTTAACTGCGTCCAAATGCTCTAATTAGATGAATAATTTGTGGCACTAGCTAATTTGTAGCTCAAACATGTTGCTAAAGTAAAACAGCCCGTGTTTGTGAGCAAATTTTATTGTTTTTTTTCCTTTATTGTTGTTAACTAATTAATTGGATAGGAATCCAAACGAGCATGTTACATACATGGTTTCTTGAATTGTTTGAGTACCCCATCCCATGGTTCAAAGTAGCAGCTGAGTTGCCAAAATTTTGGTGACTTGGCTTGATTTCCTTAGTCAACAATTTGATTCCCGAATTGTAATTTGAAGCATTATCGATGATGTAAAGAAAGTTGCGTATAGGTGAAATTTTGCTCTAACTGAAAATATATATATATTTTTAGAAAAATAAAAGGAATCGAGGTGAAAGAACACTAACGGAAAATTGACAAATGAGACTTTTTTGTGGAACAGAGGGAGTAGTAACTAATACTATCAACTAATACAACTGTTCTTGTGCAAAATAATGAGTAATAATTATAATAAAATATGAATATTTACAAATTAACTTATCAAAAAATAACGACAAATAAATAAATTTGAGGGTCTAGCTTAACAGTGTGTATCGCCCAAAACCAAAACTGAAATTAAGTAAACGAAAACATTCCACTACTTCGGCCACTACCGCATCTTTAAACCATATCCCATACAGAAGTCCTCGTCCCTCACCCCCTTAGGAATGTTATATCACTTGAAAGGGCGAAATTATTTATAGGAATGAAAATATTACTTATTTGGATTACTTGTTGATTTTTTGAATTGTAATGAAAGTTTTTTTTCCTCCTCTTTTCGTTACAAAAAATCTAGATAATTATTGATATTGAATAATATGATCACTTGATTGAGGAAAATGAGTGATTATTAGTTTCCAATAGTACAAATGTATGGAAATTTAATTGTAGTTGCCAGTTGGTAAATAATATCATCCTAGTTTTTGATAATTCTAGTTATTATAGGCAAAAGAGATTTATGGTTAGGAAAATTTTAGATAATCCTCGTGCATTCATTTATACCTGTGTTTGTACCTATGCTGTTGTTTATGGTCGGTAGTATAATTAGTTGGTAAATGAATGACTAAGATCTTAGAGTTTTCATTTCCAATTATTTTAAACAACATCACGTCATGAAACATTTTACTAATTATTTGTTTTAATTAATAATGCACTCCGTGTATACTATTGATCGTGAACGCATAAAAAAAGTTGTTAATGTATCAAACTCAAAAGTTGAGTCACGAACTTGTAGGGGTGTAAGCCGAGTAGCTCGACACTCGACTCAAGATCGACTCATCTAAAGCTCGAATTCGAAGTGATCCAAGTTGAATTGGATCCTTGTTTTTTGTTTAACAGTACACGAGTTGAATTCGAGCATAGTAGTATTCGCTCATATTAGGGTTAACCTGCAAAATAGAAATCTGTTCGCTCAAATCTTTAGAGACTTGATTTTCCCTCGAAAACATAAAAGCAGGACTGTCTGTTTGTGCATCATGTTTCTCTTGTTTTCTTGTTGTGAATGTGACTTGGTGTGCTTTATTTTCTTGTTATTTGCAATTAATATATTTTTATTGAGCATTCAGTTACTTTAATAGAAGAGGTCTGAGATGCTTGCACCTTCTAATGGAAAAATAAAATTAAAAGAGGATTTGGTTCATCGCATCCAAGGGTGGAGCTTTTGAGGGTTTAATTTTCCCTCCGAAATATAAAAGAAGCAATGTCTTTGCATTTCATGTTTCCCATGTTTTCTTGCTATGCATGCCTCTTAGGTTATTTTCCCACTGCTTATGATTGTACACTGTCGACGCCGGGATTTTCGTCGTCTCGTTTTTTAATAATTAAAATACCCTTTTCCAATTTTAGCCTTTGGATTTGAGATGTGATTTTGAAAAGGGTCGGCTTATGTGTCGACGGGGTTTGAAAGATCGATTTTATGATGAGCCAATTGACCAGAGTCGCCAGTTGGTATATTTTGAAATGGATGTACCAACTCATCCGAATTTTGTTTTCGTAATCGTAATGGCTCATATGTGACTCCGATTTAAAAGGTCCGCAAACCGAGATTCATAGAGTTCGGGGGCTTGCTTAAGCGAGGGGAAGGTGTTAGGCACCCCCCGACTTCCGTGAAATACGGTTACCGCAATCTCGATGTTTTCCTATCCTTTTAAATCCTAAAAATATGTGTGTGTGTGTGTGTGTGTGTGTGTGTGTGTAAATGAATGTCGTTGAAATGCTTTACTTTGAAAGTGCTTCAGAATCTCGTTAACCCTATGCACGAAGGATTTGACTTAATCGAAAAGTTCATTTTTATTGCTTTTTTGTTTCGATAATAAAACCGATGATATTTGTAAAACATGTTTTTCAAACCCTTCGTCAAATAGGAATGGAGCTCATCCGACACTTACAATTTTATTTAGCCTACGAAGGATCTAATATCCTACTTTGATTTATTTTATGCAAATCTTTATCGTTTCATTCCAAAATCATTTTCTCGCGTCAAAAGGGAAAATCAAGCATTAAAATGGCGTTGGAGTTATTCATGGGCATGTGAGCCATCCAAATAACCCCAAGCACCCACAATCGCACATTTCACTATCACGGGGCCTTAAACCCGATTTTCGATCCGACATCGCTTTAAGGCCCAAAAATTACATATTTACAATACAAATGCATTGCCATCGCTACATACGTAAAAGCTAGAAAATAAACTAAAAGGATATCATCGGGAGGTTAGGAGGAGATTCCATCCGCAATAAATCCTCCCTAACCGTCCCTAATCCACAGATCTACAACATATATCGACTACATTGGATCTAAACTCAAAATAAACAAAATCAAACTATTTAAATAGTAATGCACCAAATATTTTCGGATCTACAGTAGATCCACCCAACAAATGCAATAACAATGAAATAAAACTATATCTAAAAGATTTACTGAATAAAACACAATGAAGCTATGAAACTCGGATTTTTCACATTCCAATCGATGCAATAGACACTTTAACACTTGAAAATCAATATAGGATACAACGATTGTATAAAAGAGGAAGAAATCTCACATTTTTTCTCTCTTTTCTCTCGCTCCCGTAGCCTCTCTCTCTCTTTTTTCTTCTCCCGCCCGCGTCTAACCTCGGCTGTCGTGTGCCGTCCTCGAGCCGCGAACCTGCCCCTTTGTCGGTGGCCGCAGGTGCATCCGCGGCTGTCCGGCTTGCTTTTCTCGATTTCCGTGCCGCGCGGTCTTAATTCGCCAATTTCTGCGGTATTATTTCGGGAGGCGGTTACCTAATGTATAAATTGCTCTTTGTGCTTGGCTTCCAGGGGGCGCTGCCCCCTTCCACCCCCGCCAGCTCACCGGCGAGCTGGGCAGCCGCTCGCTCACCGGGGAGCGAGACCCCCGAACATCGTAAGCGTAGTGGCCATTAGTTATGATCAAATCAGGCTCCTCTGGATCAACTGTTCGTCTTGCCGCAAGTAACCTGATGCTCGTTGTTCGTTGTGGCGGCTTTGGCCGTAAGTTGTTGGGATGACTTCGTTTTGGGGTCCACCCTCCTTTTCGCATTCCGGCTCAAGTGACGACTTTGCCCTCCTGCCAGGGTTAGTAGAGAAGTGCAAAATTTGGGTGTCTACAGCTGCCCCTCTTTATCATGTTTATGGAATGTAGTATGAAATGAACATGATAAAGAAGTAGGCACCCAATGTATGAAAATGACAGTACATATTTAAATGATGCAACATACATATCAATGATGCAACATACATATCAATGATGCAACATATACATATTAATGATGCAACATTAATATCATCGGTTACTGTCTCAAATGGACTCGCATCGCCTATTCATCAAGGAAAACTATTTTTTCTCTTGCTTATCGCATATCGCATACCAAGTCGCATATTAAATATCAATTCGCATATCATTTTTACCAAAGTCACATTACATCGCATATGAAATCGCGTATCGCACTGCTTCTCATATGATGTATCGCATATCGCATCGCATCGCACATCGCATCGCATCGCACATTGCATCGCATCGCACATCGCCTCGCATCGCACATCGCATCGTTTTGGTCATCGTCGGATCTTTTTCCAACGGTCATTTTTGGACGGTCAGGAATTTGAACGGACGGGTCATTTCTTGGACGGTCAGGTATTATTTCTGACGGGTCGCTTTTGGACGGTCAGGTGTTTTCACTGACGGGTCATTTTGGACGGTCAGGGATTTTCACTGACGGGTCATGTTTGGACGGTCAGGATTTTCACTGACGGGTCATGTTTGGACGGTCAGTTCTTTTGACTGATGGGTCATGTTTGGACGGTCAGTTCCTTTGACTGCCGGGTCATGTTTGGACGGTCAGTTTCCTTTGACTGACGGGTCGTGTTGGACGGTCAGTTCTTTTGACTGATGGGTCATGTTGGACGGTCAGTTTCTTTTGACTGACGGGTCATGTTTGGACGGTCAGTTTCCTTTGACTGACGGGTCATGTTGGACGGTCAGTTTCTTTTGACTGACGGGTCATGTTTGGACGGTCAGTTTCCTTTGACTGACGGGTCATGTTTGGACGGTCAGTTTCCTTTGACTGACGGGTCATTTTTGAGTTGGTCAGGTATCGTATCTGACTGGTCGTGTTTGGACGGTCAGTTTCTTTTGAGTGACGGGTCATGTTTGGACGGTCAGTTTCCTTTGACTGACGGGTCATTTTTGAGTTGGTCAGGTATCGTATCTGACTGGTCGTGTTTGGACGGTCAGTTTCTTTTGACTTACGGGTCATGTTTGGACGGTCAGTTTCCTTTGACTGACGGGTCATTTTTGAGTTGGTCAGGTATCGTATCTGACTGGTCGTTTTTGGGTTGGTCAGGTATCGTATCTGACTGGTCGTTTTTGGTTTGGTCAGGTATCGTATCTAACTGGTTGTGTTTGGACGGTCAGGGGTTTTCACTGACGGGTCATGTTGGACGGTCAGGGATTTTCACTGACGGGTCATGTTTGTAATTGCCGGGTCTCGTCTCCGGAATCACATCGTATTGTTCATCATAAAAAATGCAATAATCGCTTGAACAAATTTAAAAGGAAAGCGTACCTGATTAGTTCGTAGGGCCTCCTTGGGATTCGTCCTCGTATATCGTTTTTTCCAGCCACTTCTTTCGGTTTGACTTGTCATTCTTGGGGTTCGTCCTCGTAGATCGCTTTTGACAGCAATTGCTTTTGACCTGTCATCCTTGCCGATTAGCTGAAGGTGCTTCAGACAGTCGTTTTCCAATTCCTTAATGTTTCATAGATTCTGGGTACATCGGATCGTGGAAGTTTCCCGCTGCCATGTCTTTCCGATAAATGGCCTCGATACTCGTGACGTCGACAATCTTGTACCTGTGATTTTCTTTTCATCTACATTTTATATACATGAATGTGCAGATGTTATGCATGGATCACTAGATATGCTTGGAATGGAAATGACCCCTGTTTAGTCAAATGATACAATTTTTCACGTGTTGTTCTTTTTGACTACTCAGTGGTGTCATGCCTTATTTGTGAGGACAGTTTCTGGACTTCAAGGTTGGTTCGTAGAATCGCATGCCTCTGATCGTTTCTCTGCTGGGGGAATTGTATCTGTCGTTTTGAATGCCCAATCGACTTATCCAGGGCTCCTCATCCTGCTGGTTCCCAGATCGCCATGTCTTTGAATTTGGGACGCTGGGACTTCCTCTGATGCTGGAGGATTATGCCTAGATTCTGGGTTGATATCTGGGTGATCCCCTTGTCAGTTGGTCGTATGCATTGATAGCTCTCGACTTTCATTTGATTGAGGCAGTCCATTTGGCTTTTGTGATGACTGATGACCATGTTGCCCTTCCCCGCCTTTTAATCGATCAACTCTGACGTCAGGAATTATATCGCTCTTGCATATGCTCGCTTGAGTATCGAGGTAATGTCAGCATGCATCAGGCTGAGTTTGTTAAAATCCATTGATGGTCGTGGGGGAAGATTCGTTGATGAGGAGTCTGATATAGACCTGTGCTCTTTTCATTTCCACGATCTCTAAGATGCCCCAGCCTCTACTCGTATTCTTGTCGAGGATTCGTATAGGAAGACGTTTCGTTGGTCATGTCGAACTTATCCACAGCGAGTCATATCCTGCACAAGTAACAAATGCTAAATGCTCGACCATTCGGGTCGGCGGGGTTAACTCCAATATTACTAAACATCTCAACAGTAGAGTAGCAAAATGGAATGCTCGGGATTATGCAATTTAGCTCGTGTCCGTGATGTTTTCGTTTTATCGTACAAGAAATTTGACATCGAGATGGATCTCTTCTTTTTTTTTCATGAATCGTGAGTGTATTAACTTGATATTGAATAAATTGTGAATGTGTTAAGTCACTCTTGATTTCATTTTTTTTTTTTTTTTTTTTTTTTTTTTTTTTTGCATTTGACGAGTTATGAAATCGTAATAAAACATTTAAGCATTCATGGTCAATATACGTGAGTATGATTAAATTCAAAAACTACCTTCCTTTATCAAAGGTATTTCGGCTTCATTCTCGCTATCGTTATTCACAGAATTAGCATCATATGGCAAGTGCACTGTGCGATGCATCCTTCAATTAGGGGCTTCTTTTCGTGACTTTAGATGAGTTTCTCTTCCTCTGGTCGAACATTTTTTTTTTTTTTTTTTTTCTCGACTCCACATTTCACTTCTTGTGCCCACTTAACTTGTCTCGTTTTCTTAGGCTATTCAGAGTTACCCATTTAACGAGTTTTGGACCAATGACTCCCAAACCAGACGGCTTTAGGGCATTGGGTGTAAAGACACCCCTTCGGGTTTACTTGCTCGAGTAACAAAGGCCACGCTTTGATACAAGTTAGGTGGTTTACTGCATTCATACCTCGTCTGACTCTGTGCAAGATTCGTTTTCTTAGGCTTGAGTTACCCATGTAACGAGCGTTGGGCCGGTGACTCCCAAATCGGACGACCTTAGGGTACCAGGTGTAGAGACACTCTTTAGGCTTAATTACTCGAATAACCCTTGCCACGATTCGAATCTGCTCAGGTCTCTGCAGTCGTAATGCTCGTTTTCTTAGGCTCTGAATTACCCATGTAACGAGCGTTGGGCCAGCGACTCCCAAATCAGACGACTTTAGGGCGCCAAGTGTAAAGACACCCCTCAGGCTTAATTGCTCGAATAATTCAGGCCACGATTCGAGACATTATATTCACTTTCATATGTCTTCCGACTTCTCTTCGACCGTCATCATTGTCGTCATAGCTTTATACCCCACATCTGAAAGTTGACGCAAACGCAAAGTGCATACTTGCCTATGAGGTGGATTCTGCTTCGAACGATACGTCAAAATCAGGTTTTTGTGCAGTTTTAATAGGTTGATCAGTTTTAATTGTCTAATCATACTCACGCGTCTGCTCCACTGATGCTTGTCAGAATTAATTCGATTCCTAACAAGTCAAATAAAAATTTTCTCTTTCCAAAAGTAATGTTAGAGTTAAACTATGTACAGTCTTGATATATGTACATGGAGAAAGGAAAGAAATAAATAGACGAAATGAGTTGTATTTTACCTGCGGGTCATCATATTCTGAAAGAGCTCTAACTGGAAAAGACCAATTGATTGTACAGCTCTGATGATGTTGTCGTACGCAGACGGGATCACACCATAGATGTCGAATTGTGCACTATCTTTCCATGGATGGTTGATGAATGCCCCAGTGTCGAGTCGTCATTGATTTCAAAATTGCCCAGTCTTGATTGTTGTCAAGGCCATTGCTTCGTGGTGTCTTTGACAGGTGGGCCGATGAGATGCTGGGAACCCAAGAATCCTTTGCATTTGATTAGGTTGAAAGTGTACTCCGATGGGTTGACAGGAGAACAGGTCATCTGAGTCATTGATCGTTAATTGCAAAACTATCGAAGGGTTATATACATTTTTACAAGGATTAGACCGCGCCAAAGTGGCTGCCTACGTACTCCTATAGGAAGAGGAGATCAGGTCTTTCGTAGTTCAGGCTAGATAGCACACAAGACTTTTTTTTTTTTTTTTTTTTTTTTTTTTTGTTTTTTGTTTTTTTTGTTTTTTTTGTTTTTTTTTTACATATCATAATAATGCACAGAAAATAAAACAGGACATAACATTAAGCAGACGATAACATCCCCACACCCCTTTCTTGGGACTCACAATCGTATCCTTGGGAATTTACCATTTCATGGTTCGTTGAGGCTCGACAATCCGTTCGTCGGTGGTCAGGCTCCCCATTGCGGTGATCTCAAGGTCGTTTGCCATTTTCAGCTCTCCTCTTTCGATAAGATTTTAGATCTTGTGCCGCAACGCCCAACACTCTTCAGTATCATGCCCTGGTGAATTGGAATGATAGAGGCATATTCGTGTAGGATCGTATCTTTTAGACTTGGGGTCGGTTTGTGGCAGCAACTCCGTAATCTTTCCCCGGCTGATCAGAAGGTGCAATATTTCTGCATTTGATTTGCTCAAAGGGGTGAACTTTCGATCTCTTGGGAATGCTGCTCGATCTTTCCCCTTTGAGGGTTCACCTCTGTCCGAGCGGTTATCAAGGCTCCACTGGTGGGATCGTCTGGCATCTTTATTATTTTCATTTCCCTGCCCTTTCATTCTGTTTTGATCTCCTTGAGTCAGCTGGTTTTCCTGGGAGGGATCCTGGTTTGAAATTTGTTTGTCCTCTTCTTCCGTTTGGTCTCTCAGTAATTGAGTGAAGAGTTGCCTTGTCAGATTATGTTGGTGTACCACCAGGTCTGCTAATTGCTTCATTTGATGCCTGACCAACTTCAATTCTTGCCTAATGACCTTAACCTCCTCCAGACATTCCCATTCAAGGACATTTGTTTCGTTCATTGGGGGGTATTCTTCGACCTTTCGGATGTATTTGCGATTGGGCTCCACCCCGATATTTCCTGACCCAATCATGTTTACCTTATCTGTTTCGTATTGTGGCAAATGGCTGGCGCTGACATCTGGTCATTCAACTACAATGTCCCCCCTATCGATTAAGTTCTGTATCTTATGTTTCAATGCCCAGCATTCCTGAGTGTCATGCCCCGGGGACCCAGAATGATAGGCACATTTCCTGTTTGGGTCGTACTTTCTCCCCTTTGGGTCAGTCGGTGGTGCCAGATCCGTAATCTTTTTTCGGGTGATTAACACGGCCAAAATTTGCTCTAATGGATCTCCCAACGGGGTGAATTCCCTATCTCGGGCATTTTCAAATCTCCTCCTCCCTTCAAATCTTTGATTGTTAAAAGTTGGCTGACGCGGGGGCTCGCTTCTTGGCATGCGGACAGGAAGGTTACTCACTGCTTTCCCAGATAGCCCTTGCAAGACCAGGGACACATCTCCCTCTTCTCTCTCCTGTGGTCTCCAGGAAGTACTACCATAGTTTCCGCTTTGTATTTGTTCAGCAACAGCTTCAAGAGCTGTGAGGTCTCGGATCTTTCCTGAATTCAACCCCATCTCTGCCATTTCCCCGTGTTTGATCATCTCCGCAAAAGGCTTCCCTATCCCAGCTATCACCCTTTCATAATAAGGGGCCTCTTGTATGTCTATGAAGGTCATCACCATCTCAGCCTCATCCATTGGGGGGTTTACTTGTGCGGCCATCCTCCTCCACCGTTGAGCATAATCCCTAAAGGATTCATTGGTTTGCTTCCTAATTTTTGTCATCTGGTATCGGTCCGGGGCCATTTGGGATTGAAAACTGTATTGCGTTAGGAAGGTGTGGGCCAGCTCCTCCCAGTTGTGAATCTTAGCATTATCCAGCCTCGCATACCAGGTCCTAGCCTCCCCTGTCAGGCTTTTTTGGAATAACTGCATTCTCAACGACTCGTCCTCAGCATATGCCCCAAGTTCTCCGATATAGACTTTTAGATGCGTGTAAGGATCCCCCGACCCGTTGTATTTTTCAAATTCAGGAATTTTGAACTTCTTGGGGTATTTGGTTCCCGGAAAGATGCATAAGTCGGAGTAGTTAACACTGCCATACGACCCGATCCCCTTCATAGTTTGGATGGCCTCTTCCATCTGCTTTATCTTCTTGTTGACATTACTGGCAACTTCCTCTTCTGGAATGACAATAATTTGTTTTGGCTGTTCAACCTTCGGGGTTTCTGGGGTCAGCTTGTTCCCTTGAGATGATGGCCCCGGTGGGTCCTCGGTTTGTGACTTCGATTTTAACTTGAAGTGCTCTTTTAGCATTATGGTCAATTCCGTCATCTGATTTCTCACAGCATCGAATTCCTCCCGGGATACAGGAGCTGGGTTAGGATTGGGGTTCTCAGCCATTTCGACTGTTGACTCTCTGGCTTTCTTGGATCGGAGACGAGTTTGGGGAGCAATCATGCAAATAAAATACGCCAAGGTTTAGTTCCGGGAAATGACATTGGCAGATGCATGCTAAAGCAAATATTTTTGTATTTTTGGGTTTTGTAATCTTTTCCTGCAAAATAGGGTCAGTATCCCTTTATTTTAACCAAAGTAATGACATTGTGTAATTTATGATGCTCTCCAAGCTGTCCCTGTAAAACAGAGGTTAATGCTTTTATTTTGACAAAGTGGGAGGCACAAAAAAAAAATGTTTGACTAAGCATGATGTCATGTGCGTAAAGTGTAAAAGGGTATGAAGAGACTTTCCACGCGTCGGGTTTATCTGAGGCTGACCTACCCTAAGTTACTCTCGCGGGCTTTTTGGCATGAAGGTTCCCAGATCTTCGCAACATACTAGAAGGGAAATAAATTCGATCTTTCAATTGGATTGGATCTGAGTGGATGCTTTTCCTGAGCCTCGCCGGGGAGCACCCCTTTGAGTCCAGTAATCCACATCCGACGGGTTTGCCTCAGGAGGAGGAACTGCTCAACATACATTCATCATTCATTCATCGTTCCTCACCGTATGCAAATAATGACATTAAAATAAAGCATTTGAAAAAAACGCAATCACAGCATTCACATATTTATCCATTCACACACAAAAGGTAGATTAATGCAAATAACGCTAACACACATTTTTTAGATTTTTCGAAGGATAGGAAAACATCGAGATTTTAAATGCGGCTTAAGCCCTCTACTGTCCCCAGCAGAGTCGCCAGCTGTCGACGCCGGGATTTTCGTCGTCTCCTTTTTTAATAATTAAAATACCCTTTTCCAATTTTAGCCTTTGGATTTGAGATGTGATTTTGAAAAGGGTCGGCTTATGTGTCGACGGGGTTTGAAAGATCGATTTTATGATGAGCCAATTGACCAGAGTCGCCAGTTGGTATATTTTGAAATGGATGTACCAACTCATCCGAATTTTGTTTTCGTAATCGTAATGGCTCATATGTGACTCCGATTTAAAAGGTCCGCAAACCGAGATTCATAGAGTTCGGGGGCTTGCTTAAGCGAGGGGAAGGTGTTAGGCACCCCCCGACTTCCGTGAAATACGGTTACCGCAATCTCGATGTTTTCCTATCCTTTTAAATCCTAAAAATATGTGTGTGTGTGTGTGTGTGTGTGTGTGTGTGTGTGTAAATGAATGTCGTTGAAATGCTTTACTTTGAAAGTGCTTCAGAATCTCGTTAACCCTATGCACGAAGGATTTGACTTAATCGAAAAGTTCATTTTTATTGCTTTTTTGTTTCGATAATAAAACCGATGATATTTGTAAAACATGTTTTTCAAACCCTTCGTCAAATAGGAATGGAGCTCATCCGACACTTACAATTTTATTTAGCCTACGAAGGATCTAATATCCTACTTTGATTTATTTTATGCAAATCTTTATCGTTTCATTCCAAAATCATTTTCTCGCGTCAAAAGGGAAAATCAAGCATTAAAATGGCGTTGGAGTTATTCATGGGCATGTGAGCCATCCAAATAACCCCAAGCACCCACAATCGCACATTTCACTATCACGGGGCCTTAAACCCGATTTTCGATCCGACATCGCTTTAAGGCCCAAAAATTACATATTTACAATACAAATGCATTGCCATCGCTACATACGTAAAAGCTAGAAAATAAACTAAAAGGATATCATCGGGAGGTTAGGAGGAGATTCCATCCGCAATAAATCCTCCCTAACCGTCCCTAATCCACAGATCTACAACATATATCGACTACATTGGATCTAAACTCAAAATAAACAAAATCAAACTATTTAAATAGTAATGCACCAAATATTTTCGGATCTACAGTAGATCCACCCAACAAATGCAATAACAATGAAATAAAACTATATCTAAAAGATTTACTGAATAAAACACAATGAAGCTATGAAACTCGGATTTTTCACATTCCAATCGATGCAATAGACACTTTAACACTTGAAAATCAATATAGGATACAACGATTGTATAAAAGAGGAAGAAATCTCACATTTTTTCTCTCTTTTCTCTCGCTCCCGTAGCCTCTCTCTCTCTTTTTTCTTCTCCCGCCCGCGTCTAACCTCGGCTGTCGTGTGCCGTCCTCGAGCCGCGAACCTGCCCCTTTGTCGGTGGCCGCAGGTGCATCCGCGGCTGTCCGGCTTGCTTTTCTCGATTTCCGTGCCGCGCGGTCTTAATTCGCCAATTTATGCGGTATTATTTCGGGAGGCGGTTACCTAATGTATAAATTGCTCTTTGTGCTTGGCTTCCAGGGGGCGCTGCCCCCTTCCACCCCCGCCAGCTCACCGGCGAGCTGGGCAGCCGCTCGCTCACCGGGGAGCGAGACCCCCGAACATCGTAAGCGTAGTGGCCATTAGTTATGATCAAATCAGGCTCCTCTGGATCAACTGTTCGTCTTGCCGCAAGTAACCTGATGCTCGTTGTTCGTTGTGGCGGCTTTGGCCGTAAGTTGTTGGGATGACTTCGTTTTGGGGTCCACCCTCCTTTTCGCATTCCGGCTCAAGTGACGACTTTGCCCTCCTGCCAGGGTTAGTAGAGAAGTGCAAAATTTGGGTGTCTACATACACTTGAGTTGGGATATAAGTAAGGAGGTACGGAATGTTTATCATGCATTTATAGATGGAGCCACTTGGAGAGTATGGGGACAATGGGCTCTTTATTTTTGTGTCAAAAAAATGAAGGATAAAAAAAACTTGCAAAAATTGTATATCAATCTGGGAAGATACCTTAGTGTCATCTATAAAACTTTTTATTTTTTATTTTTTTTGAAACAGTCCAAGAATGGACTGGAAATATTTTAAGCTTGCAAATCAGACAGTACAAAAGGAAGACTAGAAAGAGGAACTTCTTTTGTTAAGTACAAAGGAACTAAAAACTCAGAAGAATGAGCTAAATTCATGAGCGACAACATTACTAGTACGTTGAACATGAGAGAAGCATATCGACTGAAAACAACTTCTAATAAGCAAGCAGTTGGGGATAAACTTAATGGTACATGCTATTCTGTGAACCCATATTACTAGTACGTCGAACATGAGAGAAGCATATCGACTGAAAACAACTTCTAAGAAGCAAGCAGTTGTGGATAAACTTAATGTTACATGCTATTCTGTGAACCCATCAACAAAAATCTTGCTTAGCCACTGCATGCTGCCAACATATAATAAAGGTTGCGTTTGCACCAAATCCCTTATTTTGATTCTGGATTCGCCACCTCCTGATGTCGACTTGGCAAGAATTGGGAAGAAATATAAACTTTCATTCGAGTTTTTTTTCATGTGATAAGAAATAGCTTGTGAAAAAAGATCAGGATTTTATTATACATCAAGTAATGAAATAATGAACAATAGATCTATTTTAGTTCCTTGGTTTAGAAACATCTCAAGGATGCTCTTCTTTCATGTCATTTGTCAACGCTCTCTCTCTCTTGTCTATCTTTCCTTCTACTACCAGTAATAGCACGTGCTTCTCACTGTAGTGCTTTTTATCGAGCTTTATACATCGTCAATTGGATCTATCGTTTTTGCATGGAGAACCACAAAACCCACTGGATACGTAAGTTGATATTGTTCATTCCATTTTCTCAATTCATTCCACGTTACTTTCTTCGCTGGGAACTTGATCTTTTGTCTATTTTGGAATACAGCGTGGCTTTCAGGCTTGGTTCAGACTGCTCTATATGCTGACTTTTTCTACTACTATGTAAAGAGGGAGATAGTCTTCATCATTTATGTTTCGGTCTTTCTGCACCTTTAAAGCCCCTGATTATTGTTTCTATGAAAACCTATCGAGTCATTTCCGTGTTATTATGAATGTTACTCAAGGGTGGTGGTCAATCTTCACTCAGTACAATAAAAAAAGCTTCACCCAACACACACACACACACACACACAATCGAAAACATGCATAGAAACGGAAAAAGGCATTGAATATCATAATTGTTCTAGGCGGCTATGCTTTGATAGAAAATAAGAAGCAGAAATTGATTCTTGGATTTTAAAGTCCTGGCTGATTAACTTGTCTACTTCTTTTTCTTTTTTCCCCAGCTGGAAGAACCATGAGTCACTCAAGCTTCCCGCTTAACGTGCAGCTTTTTTGGTGAAGATATTTGTAACATGGGATATTGGTTTTTTTTTTTTTTTTTTGCTAAATTTAATTTGTATTAAAAAGGAAAAGGATACAAAGGGGACCCCATACAAGATTACAAATCCAGATGACTAAATCGAGATCTAGTCTTGTCTTTCAAGTATTTCCTATATGAGCACAGTCTACATTTTATAATGTTTAAAATATTCTTCACAGTAGTTCTAACAGGTATAGAATGATTTTTATGCATTCGAGAATTTCTTTCCTGCCATAGATAATACACAACTGTACCAAAGCCAAGCTTCATAAGTTAGAAAACCTATAAGTTAGAAAGCTCATATTTAGCAGTAAGCAAATGCAGCGATTGTTTATAAGATTTGGCATTCATATTTAGTAGTAAGCAAATTAATGCAACAATTGTTATTTTTACTCGGCTGTGTTGACCGACTTTATAATGGGTTTGAGATAACATTCCTCCTCGTAACTAGCTCATAATCTGTGTGCTCGCACGTTTGTTATAAAATTATTGTATTATTTATATTTTTTTATATTATACTAATATATTAATTCTATTAATAAATTAATATTATGTAAAATAATTTTTATATAAAAAATATATTTTCTTCTAAAATATCCTATTTAACTAATATCGTATAATTAATTATTAATGAAAAATTAAATAAATTTAAAAATTTATAATAATAATTCTTCTACTTATATAATATAAATAATAGTATTTCTCTTTAAAATTATTTATTTATTTTTATATTTCCATTTCCATCTATTTGTGTAATAACAAGATCTTTAATAATTTTAAATAGTCATACTTATATAATTTAATAATAATATATTATTATACAATAAAATATTATTGTTATCAATAACAAGAATTTTAAAGAACGTTAACTAAATTAGAAAATGTATAAAACTATGAGATAGTGGTAAGTAGATAAATATGATAGTAAGAATATAGATGATTTTTATTTTTAAATCAAATAACAGATGGAAAAAATAATTTCTTTTACTAAATTTTAAGTTTCTA
Source organism: Hedera helix (assembly GCA_947179155.2). NCBI lineage: Eukaryota > Viridiplantae > Streptophyta > Magnoliopsida > Apiales > Araliaceae > Hedera > Hedera helix. The sequence goes on along the minus strand of OX359266.1, from coordinate 1,718,805 downwards.
TTCCAACATTTCAGGATTTTTAGACCATTACTAAGTTTTAGGATTGACAAACTATTTTGTTCTCTCTCTCTCTCTCTCTCTCTCTCTCTCTCTCTCTATATATATATATATATATATATATATATATATATATATATATATATATATATATATATAAAATATCTCCAACGGAACCAAAAACTATAATATATATTATAGTTAGGATTTATCGTTAAATTTTAATATTGAAGGGTCACTTATAAAATTTAAAGTTAGACGACGATTTTGTTTTATTTATTATACTAGCTCGGTGTCTAGTGCCAAACGAGTATTTACAAATGTATTTTATTTATTAATTATAATTTGTATTATCAAATTTATTATTAATATTAGCTAAGTAATGGTATAGCATGATGCTATAAATCTAATGACAAATTAAGGTCATCGTGTCACTTTATAATTCTAAAATAAATTTTTAGCTCTTATTTTGGATCTAATTAAAAATAAATTGTATCCATAATTTAAAAACAATATAAGTATTACTTAATTTTTGTTTATGTAAAATGACTTCGTAATGTTATTGTTATCATTATTTATTAAAATAATTAGACATGCGATCTTACACGACAATGATATTCATATTCATTTTTAGCATTTAATAAAACACTTGGCTCATCAAAAAAAAATTTTTTAAAATAAAAGAAGAATAATTATAAAAAAAAAGGTTCTAAATGAATGTATAATATATTTTTAGTTTCTTACAAAGAGATATATTTTATGAAAGAATTGTCTACAAAATGAGGGAATTTACCAATTATCGTTTATATTTTATGAGATAATGCAAATAAAATAAAAGTAAAAATATCAACTGATTATATATAAATATAATTTGATGAATCAACTCAGTTCAGAACTAATCAAAATAACTTAGTTTGATTCAAAATCTTGATTTATTAATTTGTTGAACAAATAATTATAGGAATTATCTTACTTTGAGTGCAGTGATATGTGATTACCTAATTTTTCAAGTTTTTACAATAGTTTTACCATATGAATGCAATAACAGGATGAAAAGACAAACCACCAAGTAGGTGGTTCAAAAAATTCGATTTTTTCGGTTTTTTATCGAATTGGTCGGTACCGATTCTTTCGGTATAGCTTTTTTTTTTGTACCTGTTTTTTTGATTTTTTATATTTTTCGGTACCGGCATGAACATTTTTGAATTTCGATAAAAATCGGTATACCGAAAGAACCGAAATAAATAATATAATATTAAATTTATATTAATTATTATAATATATATAATAATATGTATTATTATAATTTATAAATAAATTAATGTATAATTATTATTTATAAATTATAATTATATATATTATCAATCGGTATAAACCGAAAATCGAACCAAATTTGTATCGGTTCTTGTTTTAGCGGCATTTTCGGTTCGGTACCGATTCGATATAATGACCGATAAAATTATGAACCTAATTTTTTTTTTATATATTCATAAGAAAATATGATAAATGATGTATGTGTATATGAATTATATGATGAGATGTGACACCCCCAAATCCGGGTCCCTTGAACCTCGGGTTTGGTGCTCACTATTCAACACTTGTCAAAATACATCTTCAATATCTCGCGGAAAATATACATAATTGTATCACAATTCGTACCATCAATCCCAGGTTCCACTAACCTTAATACATAAACATTACCTTATAATACAAAAGGTTTACCACTTAAAAATAGCATCTAATTACATCTACTCGTTCAACTTTACTTTGTCGTTGCACTTCTTATATTCGTCGGCTTAACTGAAAAATAGGTCATGATATAGCAAGGGTGAACAACTACTTTGCTCAGCAAGTTTAATTAAACAATAAAAGATATATCATGAATGAAAAATATTTAGCTCTGGAAACTGCAACAATATACAATAATTGTGAAGACATGCAACTTTGAATAATATAATTCAATTGACATAACATACTGCTTCATCATGCTGAAAGGGTCACAAGACCATGAACACACGTTTTGAGTATTTACAATACCCTGTTGACAGTAGACTGTCAGTTCGTTTTGAATATTAACAATCATTTCGATTGACATATCCGATGATGGGTACTTTAGGTGATCAGCCTATCGTACGTTTATAGAGTGCACAATATAACCATCTAGTTCGTTTTGATCGGGAATGTTCCATCCGACCGTAAGCTTATCTGCTTACTTTGCTCTGTTCATTTCAGCTTATCCCATCAGATTCCGCACCACAACAATATGGTTTGGACTAACTTCAATAATATTCAGATTAATGAATTTAAAACGTACCTGGTCTAGCCGAAACAATTGGCATAGAACCCTCACTTAGAACAGTTCATAACAAGAACAGTCATAATATCACATGCAATATCTAGCTGAAACAAATAGCATAGATATTTCTCTTTAAACAGTTCATAATGTGAACGGTCATGCAAATGCACCTAAGTGCGATTGTCAATAACAATATAGATATGAAATAATTCTTACTAATTATTTCATCATGCATTAGAAATAAGTTCCAATTTCTACATAAATAACTTGCGAAATAAATACAAGTTAAGGTTCAGAGAAACTTGCCTGTTTCGCTGACTACTGCTATTCAACTTAAAATTACTTCCTTTGGGTGACCTAATATTCAACAACATTGATCCTCCAATTAACATAACACATATAGGTTTATTTAACATTAATAACCTTACCATATATGTCTTAATCATCTATCACTTAATCATAACCTTAAATCTCTTAATAATATTATCAATCCCTTGATAATATTTTAAATCACATAACTATCACTTCATTGCTTTATAATATTATCACCGTTGATAATATATAAATACCACAAATAATATTATTAATCGTATAATAATATTTTAATCATTTATTATTTCAATAATAAATCATCTAGTTCCTCAATATTATTAACCATTTAATAATCATCTTAATCTCTTCATTATCTCAACACTTATTAACATTATTAATAACTAAATAATGTTTTACACTATTCCCAAGGATATTATTTATCAAATAATATCTTAATCATTTATAAATATTATTAACCATTTACTAATATTTTATCATCTTACTAATATTATTAATCCTTTAATAATATCTTCTCCTCTCATTAATATTATTAACCATTTAATAATATTTTATCCTCCTACTAATATTATTAACCATTTAATAATATTTTAATCATTTATTAATATTATTAATCATTTAATAATATTCTACCCATTATCTAATATTATTAATCATTTAATAATATTTTATTCCCTTTATAATATTATTAATCATTTAATAATATTCTTCTCATAATCTAATATTATTAACTATTTAATAATATTTTATTCATATTGTAATATTATTAACCATTTAATAATATTTTAATCATTTATTAATATTATTAATTATTTAATAATATTTTATTAACTTACTAATATTATTAACCATTTAATAATATTTTATTCATTATCTAATATTATTAACCATTTAATAATATTTTATTAACTTACTAATATTATTACTCATTTAATAATATTTTAATCCTTTATTAATATTATTAATCATTTAATAATATTTTATTAACATACTAATATTATTAACCATTTAATAATATTTTAATCCTTTATTAATATTATTAATCATTTAATAATATTTTATTAACTTACTAATATTATTAACCATTTAATAATATTTTAATCCTTTATTAATATTATTAATCATTTAATAATATTTTATTAACTTACTAATATTATTAACTATTTAATAATATTTTATTCATTATCTAATATTATTAACCATTTAATAATATTTTATTAACTTACTAATATTATTAATTATTTAATAATATTTTATTAACTTACTAATATTATTAACCATTTAATAACATTTTAATCTCTTAATAATATTATTATCCATTTAGTAATATTTTATTATCTTAGTAATATTATTAGTCATTTAATAATATTTTAATCATTATCTAATATTATTAATTATTTAATAATATTTTATTTATTATCTAATATAATTAATCAATTATTTATCATTAAAAATACATTTATTCATTTAAAAATAATAAAAAAAATTTTTTATCAAGCCCGGGCGTCATGACGCCACTCCAAGGCATTTTTGGGGCGTCTAGACGCCCATGGACAGAAGCAAGGGCGTACACTAGGGCGTCTAGACGCCGGACCATTTTTTTGGCTGCCGGAACCTCTCTTACTCATTTGGTCATAACTTTGTCATACGGAAACATTTTGAGGTGATTCTTGAGTCTAAATTTATTAGAATTTCATGATCTACAATTTCACTTTACATCACAAATCCAAATTCCGAACGTAACTGGACTAAAAACGGCTTACAAGGACAAAGTGAAAACTAAAATCACAAATCCTTGGTTTTAAAGGTTCAAACTTGAATAAAATGAAATCTATTCATCCAAATGACACCAACTTAGTGTCGTTGTCTTCCTAACCTCTTGTCTTACAACATTTCATAGTTCGATCGCATTTTTGAAATCGTTTTGACACAAAATTAAAGATCGAACCACTTAGGGTTTCAAAACGACATACTTTGAGGTAAAAAAAATTATAACTTCTTTGTTATTTCATATTTTTGTGAGATTCAAGTTGGGTTTTCTTATAAACTCATACATAAAACTTTCTACCAATATAAATCAAGTATTTAACTTGTACATTTTGAAATGACACAAAATATATTACATAGCTACATAGGATTTTACCGGTAAAGTTCGATATGAACATTTCTACCTTTTTTTAAGCATACCACACATACCAAATCATGATATAAACACATCAAACTATGAATATACATATATAACATAGTTTAAGACTTCTAGACCATCAAAACAAGTTTTGATCGGTTAAAAATAGATTTTAACCGTTCAAAATTGATCTAGGCTACAAAAATGAAATATGAGAAGGTTAGAGTACTTTTAAACCTTTGAGATTTGTGTGCTCTTCTTCTTCTCCTACCAAAGTATGTGAGGATGCTACTTGACATTCACCAAGCCCTTCTTGTGGAAATTTCTCACACTCACAAGTGTATTCTTTCTTTCTCTCTTGAAAATGCTCTCCATTTTCTCTCTAAGAAATGCTACAAATGATCTAACCAACATAACACCTAAGAGTAGCACTCTATATATAGCACATTACTAATCCCTCATCAATCTACTAATCATCTTGTGTTGGTGAAATTAGGAGCTTAAGTGAGGTTACTATTGCATGAATGACCAATTGGAATGACTAGGGTGGTTGGCCAACTATGGAAAGAAGTGTGGAAGAAGTTACCTTGCAAAATCAAGCCACCCCATGTGGGGGGCCCATAAATCTCAGAAAAATGGGATTTAATCCCCCATTTTTGCTTTATTTTTATTACATTTATTATACATGTATACATCTATTTATATATATACATATATATAATATTTGACCAACATTTTGACTTGCTATTGGGCTCCACTTTGGACTCTAGGATATAATATATTGGGCTCATCCAATTAATTGGTTGGGCTCAATTTAATTAACACATTGGGCTAGCATTTAAATAACTATGCTACATTTAATTAAAATAAGCATTGGGCTTATTTAATTAATTACATGGACTAAAGTTTAATTTAATTACATAAGCTACTAGGTAAAATTAATTGACCTAGTTTAACAACTCATTTGAATTTAAAATATAATCCAATTAGATTTGCTAATTATAAGTCCATTGGACTCCTCAATTAAATTAGCTTACATAACTCTAGCACTTACAAATCCTTGGGTTTGTTTTAATAAAACCCTAACACTTAATAATACAAGTAATTTGACTTGATTAAATAAATTCATTCACTATCTCTTATCATTAAATTGGGTTTATAAAATAGTTAACCGTACACGAACAATTATTCCCACATTGGATTATCTCAAATAATTCATTTGCTTCTTCTTTCGCATTATTCATACAAGTAATTAACTTGCTTAATAAAAATCTTCTTAATTGCCATACAAGGCCAACATTCAAGCTTTGTGATTTTATCACATAAGCTTCTCTTGAAATCTTTTTCTTTCTTTAGTTAATTAATTTAATTAACTAATTTAATACATCTCATCATACCACTTATCACATATACACATACTTCATAACTCATATTTTCTTATGGATATAATTAAATAAAAAAAAAAAATTTGGGTTCGTAATTTTCTCGGTCATTACGTGAGAGATAGTAAGTAAGTTAGTTAGTTTATTTGAATTAACTAAAGAATGGAAAAGAATGCAAGAGAGGCTTATGTGCTAATATCACAAAACTTGAATGTTGGCTTTGAATGAAAAATAAGAAGATTTATAATGAAAAAGTTAATTACTTGTATGAATAATGAGAAAGAAGAAATAAGTAAATTATTTAAGATAACTCAATTATATGTGTATGGGTAATGATATTATAAACTCAATTTGATGATAAGTGTAAGACCCCGAATTTTATGAAATACAAAATTTAATTTTTCTTCATATAGATATTTTTTTTAAACAGTAAGTGGTTAAATCGATAAAGTTAAAAGTTAAGGATGTTATGTGCAAATTTTATTTTGTCGGACAATATTCGCTTTGTCGGGGAATATTCGTTTGGTCCGACGGCGCCGAAATAACAAATTATTGGTGGACCCCACAACGGAATATTTGTCGGATATAGAAAACGACAGAAATAACCTTTTTAAATAAAAATAGTCAACGGAACTGTTAAAATACCGGTGATAAAAGAATAGTAGCATACGGTAGTTATTGGTATTTTCTGTAGCACTCGGTACTCTACAGTAACACACGGTATTGCATAGTGTCTCATATTTTTGGTCTGATAATTGACACCGTAACTGTTACGCATCATTTCATCGATAATTGTCACTGCATAATATTTTATATTATCAATTCAATAATTGTTGTTACACAGTATTTTGCATTATTGATTTAATAATTGTCATTACACTGTATTTTATATCATTGAGTCAATAATTGTTGTTGCACTGTTTTTAAAATTATTGAACCTAATAATTGTCACAGTAACATATGCACAGTAATTCACATTATTGAATCAATAATTGTCATTACACAGTAACGTATGCTTTATTTTACATTATTGTTATCTCTATTATGATGTTATTTAAACAGTTGTATTTCATTAATTTATTGACTTGATATCTAAGAGCTAACTATACTGTATTTATAACAATTAGTCATAATAATTGAATTGATAAAGTTATTTGTTTATAATATAAAGTTAGGTGATTATTAGGTGATATGAAATGAATGGTGTAGATTAAAGTGTGAATTATTGTTGAATAATTGAATTGATTTGTTTATAATATAAAGTTAGGTGATTATTAGGTGATATGAAATGAATGGTGTAGATTAAAGTGTGAATTATTGTTGAATAATTAAATTGATTTGTTTATAATATAAAGTTAGGTGATTATTAGGTGATATGAAATGAATGGTGTAGATTAAAGATAATATAATATTTGAAATGGATGGTGTAGATTAAAAGATGATCTTTAAATGAATGGTTTAGATTAAATGAATGATAAGATTTTTGGCTATAAATAGAAGCCTTAACTTAAGGATTTTTCATAAACTTCCTTACTTGTTCTTTCTTTCTCTCTCTAAATACTTCTTGTGAAAATTCTCTCTAAGTGTGCTTAAGTCATCTTGAGTATTTGTGAAGATCTATAAGTATACGTGTACTGTTCAAGTTAATCAACCTCATTTAAATCAATATCCAGTCACGTGTTGAGGTAAGGGATACCATCTTTTTCATCTTCCATTATTCAAACGTACTATGGTAAGGGATTATCATTATTTGGTTCTCGATAATAATATTGTTTCTTCCTTACTCATAAGACGTGCCTTTTATTTCCATGTATTAAATTGTGGGAATAACCTTACGGAGCGGATTGCCGCCAGTTGGTGAATAACCTTTCGTATTCATTCATTATTAATCTCTGAGAATAACCTTACGGAGCGGATTGCCGCCTGTTTGGTGAATAACTCTTTGTACTTAAATTCTATTAAATTGTGGGAATAACCTTACGGAGCGGATTGCCGCCTGTTGGTGAATAACCTTTCGTATTCATTCATTATTAATCTCTGAGAATAACCTTACGGAGCGGATTGCCGCCCGTTTGGTGAATAACTCTTTGTACTCAAATTCTATTAAATTGTGGGAATAACCTTACGGAGCGGATTGCCGCCTGTTGGTGAATAACCCTTTGTATTAATTTCTTTCACCTTTTGTTAATCAAACCTGCTACGGTAAGGGATATTATTTTCTTTCATACTCCTAAATCGAAATTTATTATGGAACTATTGCTTCTATAATTCCTGAAAATATTATATGTTCCATAATAGTTGAACTTCATTATTTCAACTGAACCTTCCTATTTACGTGAACCTTTCTATTGAATTGTAACCGTTATTCTGAACTGTGGATCTTGAATTTCACTCCACATCATGTTGACAATTTGGACATTATTTGAATCTGTACAAAGTAAACTTCCGATACTTATTGTTATCCTATTTCTTCTGTTCATCATTTATATCATTCTAATCATCCAAAAATCAAGCTGTTGTGAATATCTGTGGCCGGGGGCACAGATGTGATATATTTGTTGAACAGATGATAGGTTAAAGGCGATATAATAGGTTAAAGGCGATACATCTGTTCGGTGTCTTTTATGGCACGTGGTGAATGTTCTCTTTGGCCCGTAGTGCAAAGATGAACTGTTGTTTGGTATGATTATGACCAAAGGCTGAATCTGGTATAATCATGACCGTTGGTGTTATATTGAATGTCTTTGGCCCGTAGTGCAAAGATGAACTGTTGATCTGCATGATTATGATCAGGAACTGTGAATTTGTATTATCTTGACTAATGATATTTCAGATGATAAAAGTTGATGATGTTTTTCCTAAAAAGAGAACCGAGTGGACATTATAATCTGCATTATTCTTCTAATAGATTACTCATTCCGCTGCTAATATTGATCTGAACGTTGTTTAAGAATTTAACTGCAGTTTTTGATATAAACCTTGTAGTCTATTGTATTCTATCAAGAACTCAACTGTTGAAGACTAATGATAATTTATTCGTCATTATCTTAGTCATGATATTCTTTACTGGGCTATTTGAGCTCACCCTTTCTTTTGTTCCATTGTTTTTCAACAGGAGATGAAAACATAACAGGGTCTAGCCGGGGAATGGAGTGAGGGTCCGAGGAATAGTTATCATAGTCTTCACGTTTTGTAAAATAGTGTGGCAATAATAGTGAAGACTTAGTTGTGTATTATTATACACTGTATTGTTGTACGTTGTGCTTTGTTGTAATAATTTTGTTGTAGTATTTTGACGACTCAAGTTTGGGCTGTGTGGGCCCAGATTTTGGGGCGTCACAGTTGGCATCAGAGCTTAGGGATATGGTCTTTAATGGAGATCTGGGGTAGAACTAGGAGGGGAGAGACGAATAGAATCAGTCACTAGTGTGTCCTACCTAAAATAGATTTTATTATCTAATGAGTCGATTTGAATGTAGGAACATGAAGTGATGAGTCAGTTTATTTGAACTAACATTTATTTTGTGACCACAGTTTAGTATGGCATCTGGAAATCAAGAGGTTAACTATGAAATGCCTGAAGCAAATGTAGCCGAGAATCAAGAGGCCCCAAACAATACTCCTGCCAACTCAGGAAATAATGTTCCTGATAACATGATGAACGATGGATTCTTTAGGAATTTCATGCAGTTCATACAGAATCAAGGAAGAGGAAATCCAGTCAATAATAACGGTAGAAACGCTGGCAATTTGAGGATGGTCACTGTTAAGCAATTTAAAGAATTAGGACCACCTGAATTCCACGGGAAGCCTGACCCACTCAAAGCGGAGGCATGGCTAAAGCAGACGACAAAAATACTTGATGTCTTACAATGCGCTGATGATCAGAAGGTGCCATTTGCCACTTTTATGTTACGAGGTGAGGCGGACCATTGGTGGGAAGCAGTAAAACGTATCCAACCTTCAGCACTCGAAATGTCTTGGACAGAATTCGAAGAACTGTTTAACGAGAAGTATTTCCCAGAAAGCATCCGCCATATGAAAGAGGTGGAATTCATTAAGCTGGAGCAGGGAAACATGACAGTCTCCCAATATGAAGCCAAGTTTGCCGAGTTATCTCGCTTTGCCACCCATCTTGTGGATGACGAAGCACGAATGAGTCGGATGTTCCTAAGAGGTTTGAGATTCAAAATTCGTCAACAACTTAGCTCTCATAAATTTAGTTTGTATTCAGATGTTGTAGATAGGGCTCAAAGGGTGGAGCAAACAGATGAAACATTGCAGCCAAGAGTTAATGATCAACATAGAGAAAGGAGTGACAACAACCACAGGAACGACAACCATCGAGGAGGTAACCAACACTTCGGTGGTAATTCCATACCAAATAACAGAAGAGGAGAATCTAGTGGGAACAATTTCAAAAGAAAGAGATTCCATAATAATTATGGAAGGGCACCAGCACCAGTACTAACACCAGCACCGACCCCAGTTTCAAGGGGAGAAGATCGACCACCAGTGAGATGCTATAGGTGTGGTCAGGAAGGTCACATCAGCCCAAACTGTACACTGCAGTCCAAAAAGTGCTACAGTTGTGGGAAAGAGGGTCATCTTGCGCGGTTTTGTCCTGCCACAAAATCAAGTCCAGCTGCAATGATGATACCAAAAGCTAGCGCGGATAAAGGAAAATCTGTAGTTCAAGGGAGAGCTTTTGTTGTGACATCCCAAATGGCACGAAACTCGAACGAGGTGATAACCGGTAAGCTATTCATAAATTCTCGTGAAGTCTACGCTTTGTTAGATACTGGCTCTACCCATTCTTTTATCTCACCTGCATGTGCTCAGCGTTTAAACTTAACTCCTGAAAACTTGGACTTTGACTTATCAGTTGAAACCCCATTAGGAGAAATGACCATTACATCTACTGTCTATAAATCTTGTCTAGTTCAAATCAACAACCTCACATTACCTGTTGACCTTATTTCTTTGGAGATGCGTGAATTTGATGTGATTTTAGGAATTGATTGGTTGACTACCCATCATGCTAAAATTGATTGTTTTCATAAGATTATTAGTTTTCATATTCCTAATCAACCTGTCATGCAAATTCAAGCAACTAAACCATTGAAATCTATAACTGTTATTTCTAGCCATAAAGCCATTCGTTTATTGAAAAACGGATGTCACGCCTTTTTAGCTCATGTCACTGATTTGAACAAAAATACGTCAAACTTGAATGATATTCCCATTGTTAATGAGTTTCCTGACGTTTTTCCTGAAGAACTTCCTAGCTTACCCCCAAACCGTGAAATTGATTTTTATATTGATCTTGAACCCGGTACCAAGCCCATTTCCAAAGCTCCCTACCGAATGGCTCCCATTGAACTTCAAGAGTTAAAAGTCCAACTACAGGAATTGTTGGATACCGGTTTCATTCGTCCGAGTGCATCACCTTGGGGTGCTCCTGTTCTATTTGTGAAGAAGAAAGACGGGAGTATGAGATTGTGCATTGACTACCGAGAATTGAACCATGTCACCATCAAGAACAGGTACCCGTTACCTCGGATTGATGACATGTTTGATCAATTGCAAGGCGCTCAACATTTCTCAAAGATTGATCTCCGTTCTGGATATCATCAGTTAAAGGTTAAAGCTGAGGACATTCCAAAGACTGCTTTCAGAACTCGTTATGGGCATTATGAGTTCTTAGTCATGCCTTTTGGACTAACTAATGCTCCTGCAGCTTTCATGGACATGATGAACCGGATATTCAAGGAACATTTGGGTCATTTTGTGGTTGTCTTTATTGATGACATCCTCATATACTCCAAGAGTCGCGAGGATCATGAACAACACCTGAGATTGATACTCCAAAAGTTCCGTGAAAACAAATTATATGCCAAGTTAAAGAAATGTGAGTTCTGGCTTGAGGAGGTCGCGTTTCTTGGGCATGTGATTTCTAGTCAAGGAATATCAGTCGATCCTGCGAAGATTGAAACGGTACTAAATTGGGAACAACCCAAAACAATAACCGAAGTCCGAAGTTTTCTGGGTCTAGCTGGTTATTATCGGAGATTCGTAGAAGGATTTTCTCGAATCGCCACTCCATTAACGCAGCTTACTCGGAAAAGCACAAAATTCATATGGAGCGAGGAATGCGAGAAAAGTTTCCAAGAACTCAAGAAGAGACTGGTTTCAGCTCCTGTTCTGACCATACCATCAGGATCAGGAGAATTTGTTATCTACAGCGATGCTTCTGGCAAAGGTCTAGGCTGTGTCCTTATGCAACATGGAAAGGTTATAGCCTACGCCTCTCGACAACTCAAAGATTATGAGAAAAATTATCCTACTCATGATCTAGAGTTGGCAGCAGTCGTTTTCGCGTTGAAGATCTGGAGACACTACTTGTACGGAGAAAAAGTGGATATCTATACGGATCATAAAAGTCTCAAGTATTTTTTCACCCAGAAGGAACTCAACATGCGACAACGACGTTGGCTTGAGCTGTTAAAGGATTATGACCACACAATCCAGTATCACCCGGGAAAGGCGAACGTTGTAGCTGACGCTTTGAGCAGAAAATCTTATGCAAGTACAAGTGCACTGCTGACAACACAAAAGTGTATTTTGTACGACTTGCAAAAGATGGAGATAGAGCTAAAGACACCAGGGACCCACTCGAAGATTGCTCACGTGCGAGTAGAACCAACTTTAATCGATAAAATTAAAGCTGCTCAAGCTACCGATCCGGAACTGATAAACATGATAAAGAAAGTACAAGAAGGTGCCATTCCCGAAGCAAGAATCGACGAGAAAGGAATACTTCGAGTCAACTCTCGACTTTGTGTTCCTAACGATCCTGAATTAAAGCATAAAATCATGATGGAGGCACACAACACGCCGTTTGCAATCCACCCAGGAGGTATCAAGATGTATCGAGATCTTCGACATACATTTTGGTGGAACAATATGAAAAGAGAGCTTGCGGAGTTTATCTCAAGGTGCCTAACTTGTCAACGTGTCAAGGCAGAACATCAAGTTCCTAAAGGTCCATTACAATCACTTGAAGTTCCCGAATGGAAGTGGGAACACATCAATATGGACTTCGTGACGGGTCTTCCAAAAGTTTCTCAAGGCTTAGATGCAATTTGGGTGATCGTAGATAGTTGACCAAATCTGCTCATTTCTTGCCTATACGAGAAAACTTTTTACTTGAACGTCTTGCCGGTATGTACATAAATGAGATCGTGAGATTGCATGGCATGCCAGTTTCCATAGTTTCTGATCGAGATCCTAGATTCACTTCACGCTTTTGGATCAGTCAACAAAAAGCTATGGGCACTAAACTACGTTTTAGTTCTGCATACCATCCTCAAACGGACGGACAATCGGAAAGGACGATCCAGACCCTCGAAGATCTTTTGAGACTTTGTGTATTGGACTTCAAAGGAAGTTGGGATAAGTACTTGCCGTTGGTGGAATTTTCTTACAACAACAGTTACCAAGCAAGCATAGGCATGGCTCCATTCGAGGCATTGTATGGAATGAAGTGTCGCTCTCCAATATGTTGGAATGAGGTAGGAGAAGCAAAATTGTTGGGACCCGAGTTGGTACGCTTGACGACCGAAAAGATCCAAATGATCCGACAACGAATACAGACCGCACAAGAACGACAAAAGAGTTATGCTGATCTTCATCGAAGAGACGAAAGTTTCAACGTCGGAGATCATGTATTCTTACGTGTTTCTCCATGGAAAGGGGTTACGAGATTCGGAAAGAGAGGAAAGCTCAACCCTCGATTTATTGGCCCATTTGAAATCCTCGATCGAATAGGAACCGTAGCCTACAGACTAGCCCTACCACCAAGTATGTCTCGCATCCATAACGTTTTTCACATATCTATGTTACGTAAATATGTGAAGGACCCAAACCACGTCATTGAGTTAGAACCAGACGTTATAGCAGAGGATTTAACATACGAGGAAGTACCTGTTAAGATCCTGGATAAGAAAGAGCAGATCCTACGCTCAAAGGTTATACCTCAAGTTAAGGTTTTATGGAGGAACCAAGATACTGAGGAAATGACCTGGGAGCTAGAATCTGAGATGAAATCTAAGTATCCTTACCTCTTCGATATGTCAGGTACGTCAATTTCGGGGACGAAATTTCATAAGGAGGGGAGGTTGTAAGACCCCGAATTTTATGAAATACAAAATTTAATTTTTCTTCATATATATATTTTTTTTAAACAGTAAGTGGTTAAATCGATAAAGTTAAAAGTTAAGGATGTTATGTGCAAATTTTATTTTGTCGGACAATATTCGCTTTGTCGGGGAATATTCGTTTGGTCGGGGAATATTCGTTTGGTCCGACGGCGCCGAAATAACAAATTATTGGTCGACCCCACAACGGAATATTTGTCGGATATAGAAAACGACAGAAATAACCTTTTTAAATAAAAATAGTCAACGGAACTGTTAAAATACCGGTGATAAAAGAATAGTAGCATACGGTAGTTATTGGTATTTTCTGTAGCACTCGGTACTCTACAGTAACACACGGTATTGCATAGTGTCTCATATTTTTGGTCTGATAATTGACACCGTAACTGTTACGCATTATTTCATCGATAATTATCACTGCATAATATTTTATATTATCAATTCAATAATTGTTGTTACACAGTATTTTGCATTATTGATTTAATAATTGTCATTACACTGTATTTTATATCATTGAGTCAATAATTGTTGTTGCACTGTTTTTAAAATTATTGAACCTAATAATTGTCACAGTAACATATGCACAGTAATTCACATTATTGAATCAATAATTGTCATTACACAGTAACGTATGCTTTATTTTACATTATTGTTATCTCTATTATGATGTTATTTAAACAGTTGTATTTCATTAATTTATTGACTTGATATCTAAGAGCTAACTATACTGTATTTATAACAATTAGTCATAATAATTGAATTGATAAAGTTATTTGTTTATAATATAAAGTTAGGTGATTATTAGGTGATATGAAATGAATGGTGTAGATTAAAGTGTGAATTATTGTTGAATAATTGAATTGATTTGTTTATAATATAAAGTTAGGTGATTATTAGGTGATATGAAATGAATGGTGTAGATTAAAGTGTGAATTATTGTTGAATAATTAAATTGATTTGTTTATAATATAAAGTTAGGTGATTATTAGGTGATATGAAATGAATGGTGTAGATTAAAGATAATATAATATTTGAAATGGATGGTGTAGATTAAAAGATGATCTTTAAATGAATGGTTTAGATTAAATGAATGATAAGATTTTTGGCTATAAATAGAAGCCTTAACTTAAGGATTTTTCATAAACTTCCTTACTTGTTCTTTCTTTCTTTCTCTAAATACTTCTTGTGAAAATTCTCTCTAAGTGTGCTTAAGTCATCTTGAGTATTTGTGAAGATCTATAAGTATACGTGTACTGTTCAAGTTAATCAACCTCATTTAAATCAATATCCAGTCACGTGTTGAGGTAAGGGATACCATGTAAGACCCCGAATTTTATGAGATACAAAATTTAATTTTTCTTCATATATATATTTTTTTTTTTGAAACAGTAAGTGGTTAAATTAACAAAATTGAAAGTTAAGGATGTTATGTGCAAATTTTATTTTGTCGGACAATATTCGCTTTGTCGGGGAATATTCGTTTGGTCGGGGAATATTCGTGCCGTACAACGACGCCGAAATAATATATTATTGGTGGACCCCACAACGGAATATTTGTCGGATATAGAAAACGACAGAAGTAACCTTTTTAAATAAAAATAGTCAACGGAACTGTTAAAATACCGGTGATAAAAGAATAGTAGCATACGGTAGTTTATGGTATTTTCTGTAGCACACGGTACTCTACAGTAACACACGGTATTGCATAGTGTCTCATATTATTGGTCTGATAATTGACACCGTAACTGTTACGCATCATTTCATCGATAATTGTCACTGCATAATATTTTATATTATCAATTCAATAATTGTTGTTACACAGTATTTTGCATTATTGATTTAATAATTGTCATTACACTGTATTTTATATCATTGAGTCAATAATTGTTGTTGCACTGTTTTTAAAATTATTGAACCTAATAATTGTCACAGTAACATATGCACAGTAATTCACATTATTGAATCAATAATTGTCATTACACAGTAACGTATGCTTTATTTTACATTATTGTTATCTCTATTATGATGTTATTTAAACAGTTGTATTTCATTAATTTATTGACTTGATATCTAAGAGCTAACTATACTGTATTTATAACAATTAGTCATAATAATTGAATTGATAAAGTTATTTGTTTATAATATAAAGTTAGGTGATTATTAGGTGATATGAAATGAATGGTGTAGATTAAAGTGTGAATTATTGTTGAATAATTGAATTGATTTGTTTATAATATAAAGTTAGGTGATTATTAGGTGATATGAAATGAATGGTGTAGATTAAAGTGTGAATTATTGTTGAATAATTAAATTGATTTGTTTATAATATAAAGTTAGGTGATTATTAGGTGATATTAAATGAATGGTGTAGATTAAAGATAATATAATATTTGAAATGGATGGTGTAGATTAAAAGATGATCTTTAAATGAATGGTTTAGATTAAATGAATGATAAGATTTTTGGCTATAAATAGAAGCCTTAACTTAAGAATTTTTCATAAACTTCCTTACTTGTTCTTTCTTTCTCTCTCTAAATACTTCTTGTGAAAGTTCTCTCTAAGTGTGCTTAAGTCATCTTGAGTATTTGTGAAGATCTATAAGTATACGTGTACTGTTCAAGTTAATCAACCTCATTTAAATCAATATCCAGTCACGTGTTGAGGTAAGGGATACCATCTTTTTCATCTTCCATTATTCAAACGTACTATGGTAAGGGATACCATCTTTTTCATCTTCCATTATTCAAACGTACTATGGTAAGGGATTATCATTATTTGATTCTCGATAATAATATTGTTTCTTCCTTACTCATAAGACGTGCCTTTTATTTCCATGTATTAAATTGTGGGAATAACCTTACGGAGCGGATTGCCGCCTGTTAGTGAATAACCTTTCGTATTCATTCATTATTAATCTCTGAGAATAACCTTACGGAGCGGATTGCCGCCTGTTTGGTGAATAACTCTTTGTATTAATTTCCTTCACCTTTTGTTAATCAAACCTGCTACGGTAAGGGATATTATTTTCTTTCATACTCCTAAATCGAAATTTATTATGGAACTATTGCTTCTATAATTCCTGAAAATATTATATGTTCCATAATAGTTGAACTTTATTATTTCAACTGAACCTTCCTATTTACGTGAATCTTTCTATTGAATTGTAACCGTTATTCTGAACTGTGGATCTTGAATATCATTTTTAAATTTCACTCCACATCATGTTGACAATTTGGACATTATTTGAATCTGTACAAAGTAAACTTCCGATACTTATTGTTATCCTATTTCTTCTGTTCATCATTTATATCATTCTAATCATCCAAAAATCAAGCTGTTGTGAATATCTGTGGCGGGGGGCACAGATGTGATATATTTGTTGAACAGATGATAGGTTAAAGGCGATATAATAGGTTAAAGGCGATACATCTGTTCGGTGTCTTTTATGGCACGTGGTGAATGTTCTCTTTGGCCGTAGTGCAAAGATGAACTGTTGTTTGGTATGATTATGACCAAAGGCTGAATCTGGTATAATCATGACCGTTGGTGCTATATTGAATATCTTTGGCCCGTAGTGCAAAGATGAATTGTTGATGTGCATGATTATGATCAGGAACTGTGAATTTATATTATCATGACTAATGGTATTTCAGATGATAAAAGTTGATGATGTTTTTACGAAAAAGAGAAGCGAGTGGACATTATAGTCTGCATTATTCTTCTAATAGATTGCTCATTCCGCTGCTATTATTGATCTGAACATTGTTTAAGAATTTAACTACAGTTTTTGATATAAACCTTGTAGTCTATTGTATTCTATCAAGAACTCAACTGTTGAAGGCTAATGATAATTTATTCGTCATTATCTTAGTCATGATATTTCTTACTGGGCTATTTGAGCTCACCCTTTCTTTTGTTCCATTGTTTTTCAACAGGAGATGAAAACATAACAGGGTCTAGCCGGGGAATGGAGTGAGGGTCCGAGGAATAGTTATCATAGTCTTCACGTTTTGTAAAATAGTGTGGCAATAATAGTGAAGACTTAGTTGTGTATTATTATACACTGTATTGTTGTACGTTGTGCTTTGTTGTAATAATTTTGTTGTAGTCTTTTGACGACTCAAGTTTGGGCTGTGTGGGCCCAGATTTGGGGGCGTCACAGTTGGTATCAGAGCTTAGGGATATGGTCTTTAATGGAGATCTGGAGTAGAACTAGGAGGGGAGAGACGAATATAATCAGTCACTAGTGTGTCCCACCTAAATTAGATTTTATTATCTAATGAGTTGATTTGAATATAGGGACATGAAGTGATGAGTCAGTTTATTTGAACTAACATCTATTTTGTGACCACAGTTAAGTATGGCATCTGGAAATCAGGAGGTTAACCACGAAGTACCCGAAGTGAATGTAGAGGCCACAAACAATTCTTCTACAAACTCAGAGTTGAATAATTTGCCTAAAGCAAAAATTATTTGTATCCGATCTAAAGAAGAAGAAGGTGAAAGTTCTACCGTCGTTCTTCCAAATTCGTTCTTTAAAGGATATCCGGAACTTGCGGGAATTGTTGCCTTTAATTTGCTCGACAGTTGGAAACATATCATCACCTGGTTATGCTCGATAACAAAGGATCAGAATATATGGACGTTTCATATAAGTCTTTGGGATTTATGGTGTTCGAGCTATGATTTTCAAGATTATTTAAAAATGATGTATCTATACTTTTGGGCGTTACAATTTAGAGGAATTCAGGTTAAGTTAGTCACTATCGTGGAAACTGTAGTCTATCGAAAATACTATTTTAATGGAAATCATTGGTACGCTACTACTGATGAAGTTGAAGAATCTGAGAAACAGTTCGTTAGAGAACTGTTTCGTGGTATCCCCATGGTTGAAATACGTGAAGATCCGGATGAAGTATATGGGACTCGATTTGATGATGACAGCCTTGATGATCAAGAAATCGAATGAGGTGATGACCAGTAAGGTATTCATCAATTCTCGAGAAGTCTATGCCATGTTAGATATTGACTCTATCCACTCTTTTATCTCACCTATATGTACTCAACGTTTAAATTTGCCTATTGAAAACTTAAATCTTGTCTTATCAGTTGAAATCTCATTGGGAGAAATACCTATTACATTTACTATCTATAAATCTTGCCTAGTTTAAATCAACAACCTCACATTACCTGTTGACCTTATTTCTTTGGAGATGCATGAATTTGATGTGATTTTAGGAATTGATTGGTTGACTACCCATCATGCTAAAATTGATTGTTTTCATAAGATTATTAGTTTTCATATTCCTAATCAACCTGTCATGCAAATTCAAGCAACTAAACCATTGAAATCTATAACTATTATTTCTAGCCATAAAGTCATTCGTTTATTGAAAAACGGATGTCAAGCCTTTTTAGCCCATGTCATTGATTTGAACAAAAACACGTCAAACTTGAATGATATTCCTATTGTTAATGAGTTCCTGACGTTTTTTCTGAGGAACTTCCTGGCTTATCCCCAAACCGAGAAATTGAATTCTGTATCGATCTTGAACCCGATACTAAACCCTTTTCCAAAGCTCAATACCAAATGGCTCTCATAGAACGCCAAGAGATGAAAGTTTGATTATTAGATATCGGTATCATTCGAGCGAGGAATGCGAGAAGAGTTTTCAAGAATTCAAGAGGAGACTTGTTTCAGCTCCTGTTCTGACCATTCCATCAGGATCAGGAGAATTCGTCATATATAGCGATGCTTCAGGCAAAGGTCTAGGTTGTGTCATTATGCAACATGGAAATGTTATAGCTTATGCCTCTCGACAACTCAAAGATTATGAGAAAAATTATCCTACTCATGATCTAGAGTTGGCAGCAGTCGTTTTCGCGTTGAAGATCTGGAGACACTACTTGTACGGAGAAAAAGTGGATATCCGTATAATCTTATGCGAGTACAAGTGCACTGCTGACAACACAAAAACGTATTTTGTACGACTTGCAAAAGATGGAGATAGAGCTAAAGACACTAGGGACCCACTCGAAGATTGCTCACGTGCGAGTAGAACCAACTTTAATTGATAAAATTAAAGCTGCTCAAGCTACCGATCCGGAACTGATAAACATGATAAAGAAAGTACAAGAAGGTGCCATTCCCGAAGCAAGAATCGACGAGAAAGGAATACTTCGAGTCAACTCTCGACTCTGTGTTCCTAACGATCCTGAATTAAAGCATAAAATCATGATGGAGGCACACAACACGCCATTTGCAATCCACCCAGGAGGTACCAAGATGTATCGAGATCTTCGACATACATTTTGGTGGAACAATATGAAAAGGGAGATTGCAGAGTTTATCTCAAGGTGCCTAACTTGTCAACGTGTCAAGGCAGAGCATCAAGTACCTAAGGGTCCATTACAACCACTTGAGGTTCCCGAATGGAAGTGGGAACACATCAATATAGATTTCGTGACAGGTCTTCCCAAAGTTTCTCAAGGCTTAGATGCAATTTGGGTCATCGTAGATAGATTGACCAAATCCGCTCATTTCTTGCCCATACTAGAAAACTTTTCACTTGAACGTCTTGCCGGTATGTAAATGAGATTGTGAGATTGCATGGCATGCCAGTTTCCATTGTTTCTGATCGAGATCCTAGATTCACTTCACGCTTTTGGATCAGTCTACAAAAAGCTATGGGCACTGAACTACGTTTTAGTTCTGCATACCATCCTCAAACGGACGGACAATCGGAAAGGACGATCCAGACCCTCGAAGATCTTTTGAGACTTTGTGTATTAGACTTCAAAGGAAGTTGGGATAAGTACTTGCCATTGGTGGAATTTTCTTACAACAACAGTTACCAAGCAAGCATAGGCATGGCTCCATTCGAGGCATTGTATGGAAGGAAGTGTCGCTCTCCAATATGTTGAAATGAGGTAGGAGAAGCAAAATTGTTGGGACCCGAGTTGGTACGCTTGACGACCGAAAAGATCCAAATGATCCGACAACGAATACAGACCGCACAAGAACGACAAAAGAGTTATGCTGATCTTCATCGGAGAGACGAAAATTTCAACGTCGGAGATCATGTATTCTTACGTGTTTCTCCATGGAAAGGGGTTACGAGATTCGGAAAGAGAGGAAAGCTCAACCCTCGATTTATTGGCCCATTTGAAATCCTCGATCGAATAGGAACCGTAGCCTACAGACTAGCCCTACCACCAAGTATGTCTCGCATCCATAACGTTTTTCACATATCTATGTTACGTAAATATGTGAAGGACCCAAACCACGTCATTGAGTTAGAACCAGACGTTATAGCAGAGGATTTAACATACGAGGAGGTACCTGTTAAGATCCTGGATAAGAAGGAGCATATCCTACGCTCAAAGGTTATACCTCAAGTTAAGGTTTTATGGAGGAACCAAGATACTGAGAAAATGACCTGGGAGCTAGAATCTGAGATGAAATCTAAGTATCCTTACCTCTTCGATATGTCAGGTACGTCAATTTCATAAGGAGGGGAGGTTGTAAGACCCCGAATTTTATGAAATACAAAATTTAATTTTTCTTCATATATATTTTTTTTTTTTGAAACAGTAAGTGGTTAAATTAACAAAATTGAAAGTTAAGGATGTTATGTGCAAATTTTATTTTGTCGGACAATATTCGCTTTGTCGGGGAATATTCGTTTGGTCGGGGAATATTCGTGCCGTACGACGGCGCCGAAATAATAAATTATTGGTGGACCCCACAACGGAATATTTGTCGGATATAGAAAACGACAGAAGTAACCTTTTTAAATAAAAATAGTCAACGGAACTGTTAAAATACCGGTGATAAAAGAATAGTAGCATACGGTAGTTTATGGTATTTTCTGTAGCACACGGTACTCTACAGTAACACACGGTATTGCATAGTGTCTCATATTATTGGTCTGATAATTGACACCGTAACTGTTACGCATCATTTCATCGATAATTGTCACTGCATAATATTTTATATTATCAATTCAATAATTGTTGTTACACAGTATTTTGCATTATTGATTTAATAATTGTCATTACACTGTATTTTATATCATTGAGTCAATAATTGTTGTTGCACTGTTTTTAAAATTATTGAACCTAATAATTGTCACAGTAACATATGCACAGTAATTCACATTATTGAATCAATAATTGTCATTACACAGTAACGTATGCTTTATTTTACATTATTGTTATCTCTATTATGATGTTATTTAAGCAGTTGTATTTCATTAATTTATTGACTTGATATCTAAGAGCTAACTATACTGTATTTATAACAATTAGTCATAATAATTGAATTGATAAAGTTATTTGTTTATAATATAAAGTTAGGTGATTATTAGGTGATATGAAATGAATGGTGTAGATTAAAGTGTGAATTATTGTTGAATAATTGAATTGATTTGTTTATAATATAAAGTTAGGTGATTATTATGTGATATGAAGTGAATGGTGTAGATTAAAGTGTGAATTATTGTTGAATAATTAAATTGATTTGTTTATAATATAAAGTTAGGTGATTATTAGGTGATATGAAATGAATGGTGTAGATTAAAGATAATATAATATTTGAAATGGATGGTGTAGATTAAAAGATGATCTTTAAATGAATGGTTTAGATTAAATGAATGATAAGATTTTTGGCTATAAATAGAAGCCTTAACTTAAGGATTTTTCATAAACTTCCTTACTTGTTCTTTCTTTCTCTCTCTAAATACTTCTTGTGAAAGTTCTCTCTAAGTGTGCTTAAGTCATCTTGAGTATTTGTGAAGATCTATAAGTATACGTGTACTGTTCAAGTTAATCAACCTCATTTAAATCAATATCCAGTCACGTGTTGAGGTAAGGGATACCATCTTTTTCATCTTCCATTATTCAAACGTACTATGGTAAGGGATACCATCTTTTTCATTTTCCATTATTCAAACGTACTATGGTAAGGGATTATCATTATTTGATTCTCGATAATAATATTGTTTCTTCCTTACTCATAAGACGTGCCTTTTATTTCCATGTATTAAATTGTGGGAATAACCTTACGGAGCGGATTGCCGCCTGTTGGTGAATAACCTTTCGTATTCATTCATTATTAATCTCTGAGAATAACCTTACGGAGCGGATTGCCGCCTGTTTGGTGAATAACTCTTTGTACTCAAATTCTATTAAATTGTGGGAATAACCTTACGGAGCGGATTGCCGCCTGTTGGTGAATAACCTTTCGTATTCATTCATTATTAATCTCTGAGAATAACCTTACGGAGCGGATTGCCGCCTGTTTGGTGAATAACTCTTTGTACTCAAATTCTATTAAATTGTGGGAATAACCTTACGGAGCGGATTGCCGCCTGTTTGGTGAATAACTCTTTGTACTCAAATTCTATTAAATTGTGGGAATAACCTTACGGAGCGGATTGCCGCCTGTTGGTGAATAACCCTTTGTATTAATTTCTTTCACCTTTTGTTAATCAAACCTGCTACGGTAAGGGATATTATTTTCTTTCATACTCCTAAATCGAAATTTATTATGGAACTATTGCTTCTATAATTCCTGAAAATATTATATGTTCCATAATAGTTGAACTTCATTATTTCAACTGAACCTTCCTATTTACGTGAACCTCTCTATTGAATTGTAACCGTTATTCTAAACTGTGGATCTTGAATTTCACTCCACATCATGTTGACAATTTGGACATTATTTGAATCTGTACAAAGTAAACTTCCGATACCTATTGTTATCCTATTTCTTCTGTTCATCATTTATATCATTCTAATCATCCAAAAATCAAGCTGTTGTGAATATCTGTGGCCGGGGGCACAGATGTGATATATTTGTTGAACAGATGATAGGTTAAAGGCGATATAATAGGTTAAAGGCGATACATCTGTTCGGTGTCTTTTATGGCACGTGGTGAATGTTCTCTTTGGCCGTAGTGCAAAGATGAACTGTTGTTTGGTATGATTATGACCAAAGGCTGAATCTGGTATAATCATGACCGTTGGTGCTATATTGAATATCTTTGGCCCGTAGTGCAAAGATGAATTGTTGATGTGCATGATTATGATCAGGAACTGTGAATTTATATTATCATGACTAATGGTATTTCAGATGATAAAAGTTGATGATGTTTTTACGAAAAAGAGAAGCGAGTGGACATTATAGTCTGCATTATTCTTCTAATAGATTGCTCATTCCGCTGCTATTATTGATCTGAACATTGTTTAAGAATTTAACTACAGTTTTTGATATAAACCTTGTAGTCTATTGTATTCTATCAAGAACTCAACTGTTGAAGGCTAATGATAATTTATTCGTCATTATCTTAGTCATGATATTTATTACTGGGCTATTTGAGCTCACCCTTTCTTTTGTTCCATTGTTTTTCAACAGGAGATGAAAACATAACAGGGTCTAGCCGGGGAATGGAGTGAGGGTCCGAGGAATAGTTATCATAGTCTTCACGTTTTGTAAAATAGTGTGGCAATAATAGTGAAGACTTAGTTGTGTATTATTATACACTGTATTGTTGTACGTTGTGCTTTGTTGTAATAATTTTGTTGTAGTCTTTTGACGACTCAAGTTTGGGCTGTGTGGGCCCAGATTTGGGGGCGTCACATACCATCTTTTTCATCTTCCATTATTCAAACGTACTATGGTAAGGGATTATCATTATTTGGTTCTCGATAATAATATTGTTTCTTCCTTACTCATAAGACGTGCCTTTTATTTCCATGTATTAAATTGTGGGAATAACCTTACGGAGCGGATTGCCGCCTGTTGGTGAATAACCTTTCGTATTCATTCATTATTAATCTCTGAGAATAACCTTACGGAGCGGATTGCCGCCTGTTTGGTGAATAACTCTTGGTACTCAAATTCTATTAAATTGTGGGAATAACCTTACGGAGCGGATTGCCGCCTGTTGGTGAATAACCTTTCGTATTCATTCATTATTAATCTCTGAGAATAACCTTACGGAGCGGATTGCCGCCTGTTTGGTGAATAACTCTTTGTACTCAAATTCTATTAAATTGTGGGAATAACCTTACGGAGCGGATTGCCGCCTGTTGGTGAATAACCCTTTGTATTAATTTCTTTCACCTTTTGTTAATCAAACATGCTACGGTAAGGGATATTATTTTCTTTCATACTCCTAAATCGAAATTTATTATGGAACTATTGCTTCTATAATTCCTGAAAATATTATATGTTCCATAATAGTTGAACTTCATTATTTCAACTGAACCTTCCTATTTACGTGAACCTTTCTATTGAATTGTAACCGTTATTCTAAACTGTGGATCTTGAATTTCACTCCACATCATGTTGACAATTTGGACATTATTTGAATCTGTACAAAGTAAACTTCCGATACTTATTGTTATCCTATTTCTTCTGTTCATCATTTATATCATTCTAATCATCCAAAAATCAAGCTGTTGTGAATATCTGTGGCCGGGGGCACAGATGTGATATATTTGTTGAACAGATGATAGGTTAAAGGCGATATAATAGGTTAAAGGCGATACATCTGTTCGGTGTCTTTTATGGCACGTGGTGAATGTTCTCTTTGGCCCGTAGCGCAAAGATGGACTGTTGTTTGGTATGATTATGACCAAAGGCTGAATCTGGTATAATCATGACCGTTGGTGTTATATTGAATGTCTTTGGCCCGTAGTGCAAAGATGAACTATTGATCTGCATGATTATGACCAGGAACTGTGAATTTGTATTATCTTGACTAATGATATTTCAGATGATAAAAGTTGATGATGTTTTTCCTAAAAAGAGAACCGAGTGGACATTATAGTCTGCATTATTCTTCTAATAGATTACTCATTCCGCTGCTAATATTGATCTGAACGTTGTTTAAGAATTTAACTGCAGTTTTTGATATAAACCTTGTAGTCTATTGTATTCTATCAAGAACTCAACTGTTGAAGACTAATGATAATTTATTCGTCATTATCTTAGTCATGATATTCTTTACTGGGCTATTTGAGCTCACCCTTTCTTTTGTTCCATTGTTTTTCAACAGGAGATGAAAACATAACAGGGTCTAGCCGGGGAATGGAGTGAGGGTCCGAGGAATAGTTATCATAGTCTTCACGTTTTGTAAAATAGTGTGGCAATAATAGTGAAGACTTAGTTGTGTATTATTATACACTGTATTGTTGTACGTTGTGCTTTGTTGTAATAATTTTGTTGTAGTATTTTTACGACTCAAGTTTGGGCTGTGTGGGCCCAGATTTTGGGGCGTCACAATAAGAGTTAGTAAATGAATTAATTTAATCAAGTTAAAGTACTTGTATTAATGTATATTATCGTTTTATTAAAACAAACTCAATAATTAGTAAGTGTTAGTGTTGTAAGCTAATTCAATTTGATAGTCAATTGACTTTAAATAGCAAATCTAATTGGATTATGTAATATACCAAATGAATTATATTATAAGTTCAAATGATGTATTAAACTAGGTCCAGTAAATTAACCTAGTAGTCCATGTAATTTAATTAAACATTGATCCATGTAATAATTAAACTAGCATTATGTTTGTTTTTAATTAAATGTAACATAAGTTAGTTAATGTTAGCCCGATATAATAAATAAATTGAGTCCAAACAAATTAAATGAATGAGCCCAACTTATTTAATTTTTAAGTCAAAAGCGGAGCCCAATAAGAAGTCAAATTGTTGGTCAATATATTGGGAGAATAATTTCAAGTATTGTTAAGTGTAGAGAATTAACTAATGTAGGGTTAATTGAATAACCCTAGTTGGTAGACAAGAGAGAGCATTAACCAAACATTAGTTAATTGCTAGGTGAATGAATGTGATGATGAGAATTAACTACGGATGAGTTAATTGAGTAACCCTAGGTAGTAAATAAATTAAATATTTAACTATGCATGAGTTAGTTGTAGGAAGAATATTATAGATACAATTATGTATGTATATAATTTATCAAGAAATAATTGATAGGTAACTATGGGTTGGATATTGTAGAGAATTAACCATACCTTGGTTAATTGAGGAAAAATGATAAAATAAGTATATCTATTTATATGATGAGTTTAGACCGTGGTTGGGTGTGTGAACCAACCTAGGTCATTGGAATGTGGAAAGTTAATCACATCGTGGTTAATTATTGGGAGATATATAAATATGTATATATAAATAAGATGAGTTTTAACTAAAGTTGGGTATTGAGTGACCAATGTTAAGTATTGGTGATATATTGCTTTGTTTGCACTTCACCATTTATGTTGCTTGTGTTAAAATTGATGTGTGACATTTTAAAAGTCAAATGATGGTCAAATATGAGAAAAATGCAAATATTGTGCAAGTACAGGTGATTGTGTATACATATATTGGTGTATATGTATATATGGATACTTATATAATTATATAGGACATAAAAATAAAGTCAAATTGGAGTAATAAATTATCAAATCCCGAATTTTGGAACCCACGTGGATGTGAAGCTTAATTGTTGGATGAATTTTGAGTGTAAAATGGTCCAACAACTTCCCAACCACCATAGTCATTCATATGGTCATTCAAAAAGTCTATCATGTGGTCATTCCATGCATAGTAAGCAAGATTAGAGCCTAATTGTCTAGTGTTGGTTGATTAAGAGCTTAATGGGGAGGATCCTAGACTTCTATAAATAAGGAGGATTAAAGACTTGTATAGGTTGTTTGCTTAATTGCTCTATTCACTAAAATTTAGAGAGATGATGTTCTAGAGATAAGTGAGAGTATTGTTGGAGAGTATTGAGAGATATTACACTAGAAGTGTATATCTAGGAAGCAAGGTGGAGTCTCTGGCAAAATTCATAACCAAGAGAAGGAGAGCATCGAAGAGCATAAGGTTCAAAAGTGTTCTATCTCCTCCTTAGTTCATATTTATGGTCTATATATGTTTTCTATAGTCAAAATAAATTTTCTAACCAATCAAAAGTTATTTTGATGTTCTAGAAGTCTAAAACTATGTTATATAGGTAGATTTTTAGTTTGATTTGTTTATTACATGTTTTGGTATATGTGTTATGCAAATAAATGGAAGAAAAGTCCATATGGTGATTTACCGGTAAAACCCTAAATGGTTCATGTAAGACCCCGAATTTTATGAAATATAAAATTTAATTTTTCTTCATATATATTTTTTCATGAAACAGTAAGTGGTTAAATTGACGAAATTGAAAGTTAAGGACGTTATGTGCAAATTTTTATTTTGTCGAAGAATATTCGTTTTGTCAGGGAATATTCGGGCCGTACGACGGCGCCGAAATAACTAATTATTGGTGGACCCCACAACGGAATATTTGTCGGATATAGAAAACGACAGAAGTAACCTTTTTAATAAAAATAGTCAACGGTGCTAACTGTTAAAATACCGGTGATAAAAGAATAGTAGCATACGGTAATTTATGGTATTTTTCTGTAGCACACGGTATTGCACAGTGTCTCATATTATTGGTCTGATAATTGACACCGTAACTGTTGCGCATCATTTCATCAATAATTGTCACTGCATAATATTTTATGTTATCAATTCAATAATTGTTATTACACAGTATTTTACATTATTGATTCAATAATTATCATTACACTGTATTTTATATCATAGTCAATAATTGTTGCTGCACTGTTTTTAAAATTATTAAACCTAATAATTGTCACAGTAACAAATATACTGTAATTTATATTATTAAATTAATAATAATCTGTAACGTGTTTATTACATTATTGTTGAATTATTGTTGTAGCATTATTTTATTTTATAAGTTGGACCCACAAGAAGAATAAATAAATAAAATTAAATTAAATTAAAAAAAATAATAATAATTAATTAATTTTACTATTTGAAATAGTAACGTGAATAGTAACGTGAATAGTAACAAACATGTGAGACCTACTGTGGGGCCC
Source organism: Hedera helix (assembly GCA_947179155.2). Lineage (NCBI taxonomy): Eukaryota > Viridiplantae > Streptophyta > Magnoliopsida > Apiales > Araliaceae > Hedera > Hedera helix. Next base: position 1,689,499 of record OX359266.1, on the reverse strand, counting down.
ACATGAAATGTGAGAAATGTGATTTTGGTTGCTGAGAGTTGGTGGAAGCTGCGCAGCAGCCTCTGCTGAAAATTTTCAGCCCACCTACCATGCATCGTAACTTCTTTTCCCCTATAAATAGCTTGCTCAACTGAATAGAAAAATCACACCAAAAATATAAAAAATATCTATAACAAATCTGAGCCCACACAGCCCAAACTTGAGTCGTCAAGAGACTATAACAATCTGTAACGTGTTTATTACATTATTGTTGAATTATTGTTGTAGCATTATTTTATATGCAGGACTCACAAGAAGAATAAATAAATAAAAATTAATTAATTTTACTATTTGAAATAGTAACGTGAATAGTAAAAACATGTGGGACCCGCTGTGGGGCCCACATGAAATGTGAAAATTGAGTTTTTTGCTGGGATGGTTGGTGGAGGCTGCGCAGTAGCCTCTGCTGAAATTTTTTTCAGCCCACCTACCACGCATAGTAACTTATTTTCTCCTATAAATAGCTTGCTCAGATGAATAGAAAAATTACACATAAAATATAAAATTTTTCTATAAGAATTTTATGAGTTTTCTCTGAGAATAGTAAGGCTATTTTGAGTGTTTGAAAGCCAAAAGGAGTGCAGAAAATTTTCAAGTAAGTCTTTTGTAATGTCCTAGAATTTCCACGTCTTTATTAATTAAATTATTAATTTAATTACCAACGAGTTAGTTTTACGAGATTATTTAAATCTTTTTATGTGATTAATTAATTATGTGATTAAATAATTATGTAATTAATTACTAAAATTAATTAAAGGGGGTCACTAATATGTTATTAAATTAGTGAACAAACCCTAAAGTTTTAATATCAAAATAATTGATAAGTTTCCTATTAATTAAATATTCAATTAAATTGAATATAATGAGTGAATTAAATATAATAAATTAATTAATATAATTATTAATTAATGTAAATAATGTGAAATATTAATAATAATATTTATTAGTCCATTTAGTAATTTAATACTTGTGGGTTAGAATATTTAATTATCTATTCAATCTAATTATTTATTTAATCATGGATTGAATAATTAATGTGTAAATTATTAAATTAGCCCAACATGGGTCAATTAGTAGCTCAAGTGGAGAATAATAAAATTTGACAATTTAGTAGCCCAAACAATTTAATAGAAGACCAATTGGTATTTTAAATTAAAGCCCAATGATTGACCCACTTGGAAAATACTTAAATTAACTATTAATTGTTTAAAAGTGGAATGTGTCACTTATTTTGGGACAAGAAAAGTGGTCAGCCGAGCAACATGGAGAATGGAGGGAAAAAATAATTTTTTTTGCTATTTTAGTTATTTTCTTATTTATTTAATAATTAGATTGCTTGTACGGTTTTTTTGTTAGTACATGCACCATGCCTCTTTTCACCAACTATGTATGGCTAGCTTTCTTGTGTAAGTATCATTGCTATCTCATGATGGTAATTTTGATAGATATAGATTTTATATATATCCAAATTGTAAGTATACTTACAATTTTGGAGCTTAAGTGAGTCATTTCTTTTTCTTCCATTTTTCAAGCTAGAGAGCATTTGAGAGTGTAGAAAAAATATAGTTGAGAGCAAAAATATCAAGAGAATGAGTTCTTGGTTCATGCCTTCAAACCTCATGCCTTCTCTGCCTGAACCTGCTGAACCTCCAGCTCAGCCTCGGCTAACCTAGTCTCAGCTACTGCTAACTTAGCCTGCAGCTCCACATCCTGATCTACCAGCTGATGTGTCAGCACTGCAAAGTGCTCCACCGAATCCTCGTACTCCTGTATCTGATCTTCCAGTCCTACGATCCTCTCCTTCAGCTCTGTGTTCTCGCCAGAGAACTGATGAGCCGCATCCCTATACTGATCCTCCATGTGCTGGTGGGTCAGGTTCTGCTCCTTTAAATGTTGGACCCTTGTCTCCAGCTCCTCGTTCCTAGTGGTCAGTCCCTCTATGATCTCAGCGGCAGTAGTGCCCATGCCATCAGCTGACTCCTCCTCCTCAGACTCCTCTGACTCTGCCTCATCCTCACTGTAAGGCCTCTTGACTCCGCCCCAGACGGGCTCCACGCGATCCCCTTCCTCAGGATCTGACTCTAACTCCTCTACGGGTGCAGCCACCAGCGGCTGTGCAGTATCCATATGGATATCAATATAGTCCTCATCAGCAGTGCGACTCGACTGTCTGATCTCTGCCATCCTATATCATAAAAAAAAAATAACACACGTTAGTACAACAATAAAATATATTCATTGATGAAATGAAATGATATTTTATCATGTACATCTCGGCTCGATGGATTTTCTCAATCCATCTCCAACAATACACAACATGATGAATCTCCCCGATTCATCTCTTAACACACTCGATATGAGTTTAGTACTAAGGTTATAATTTAGGTTTCGCAAATCCTAACGTTTCTAACCTACAGCTCTGATACCAACCTGTGACGACCCCAAATCCGGGTTCCATAACCTCGAGTTTGGTTCTCACTATTCAACACATTACTAACAATTAAATACATACATTGCATTTAAATATCGCGGAATAATACATATTGGTTCCCTTCAAAAGGTTACAATACCAAGGTCTATCAACCTTAACATAAAAACAGTTCCTATCATAAGGAATTACAAAAGGTTCTTCAACAGTAAATACACATTAAATATCTAATTAGCATGCATAAGCTAACTTAATCTCTGACTTTTTCTTTTCCCTTATCCTTCTTTGAGCAATCAGGCCTATCTGAAAAATGGTTCATGATATAGCAAGAATGAGCAACTAGTTTGCTCAGCAAGTTTAGAACAATCATAGAGATTTAATATATCATGAATGAATGAGAAATATCATCAATGATTCAACAATAGATATAACAATTGTGAATGAAACAAGATTCAAATTTTAATAAACAGAATATTTGAATCTTAAAATGCTGAGTGGTCACTAAGGATCCTGAACTAACGAGGGTATAATAGAGTTTTCTCTGACCCTTTGAGTTGTTTGGTTTTCAAGGGGATCAGCCTATTCAACCCGCTGTATATGCATTACATTTAGTCACTCGCGCCCAAAGTCGGTTTCCTGACACAAAATCCCCTAATTTAGGGTTGTTCAATTCTCAGACTTAATATAAGAAATCCGCACCCAACAATGGTTTGGATAAGCTTTTAAAAGTATTCAAGTATTGAATTTATAAGCGTAATGTCTAGCTGAACTATTAGCTTTTGACATTTTTAGTACAGTTCATGAATCAAGAACAAATAAGTTTCAAGTGCACTAAGTGCGATTTTATAAACAATATGGATGTGGAATAATTTTAAATAATTAAACCACTTCAAGCTTTGACAATAAATACAAGTATAGAAACTTGTTCAACAATAAATGAGTAGGGTTAGAGAACTTGCATGTTTGCTCAGCTACAATAAATGTCTAGCTTTAACTAACTTGCTTTGAAAGACCTAACATTTATAAAGTTGGTCTAATAATTAGTACGGCGTATTTGCAAAACTATACGCTTAATAATGACTTATTTACCACATAAGTACTAACACATAAATTACATTAGTCAAAACAATATTATTAACCTTATAGACCCTCAATCATATTAGGTTAATAATTTAATAAGTTAGAAAATATTTTTCTTAAGTGTTGGACACTTATTAAACCTTTAAACAACTTATTACAATTGTTTAATTAAAGCATAATTAAATTAAATTTATTTTATTAACTCAATCTCTATTTAATTACTATTTAATCTTGGTTAAATAGAAATTAATTAATTAAGTCTAGTTATTATTTATAATAAATAATAACTAATTGTACTTACTTATTATTTAATTATAATTAAATAATAAATAATTATTAACTTCGTTTTAACCTTCTTTAATTTAATGTTAATCAACCAATAATTAAATAAGTAATTAACCTTACTTATTATTTAATTTAAGGAAATTAAATAATAGTTTACTAATCTTAATCCTCTTTAATTATTATTTAATGTCAATTAAATAATAATTAATTATTTAATTAATTTTAATTATTATTTAAGGTTAAATAATAACCAAATCATTCTTATTTATTATTTAAATTAAATAATAAATTATTACTCTAATAACTTAATTTCCATTAATCGTTATTTAATGTTAATTAAATAATAATTAATTACTTAATTATCATTATTTATTATTTAATAATATTTAAATAATAAATAATTAATTTATAAATTTTATCTCTCTTTGAATATTATTTAATAGGCATTAAATAATAATTGCTAATTTATCATCTTTATTTATTATTAACATTTAAAATAATAAATAAATAATAAATTTATTTAACTTAACCATGATTTAGCTAACTAGATTAATATTTAAAATATTTAAATATTAAACTTAATGAAAAATATCCTCCCCAATATTATTTTTGTATTATTATTATTTTTGTTATAATTTTGAATTAGTTTTTAAATATTTAAATTATTTAATTTCCGTAAATAATTCGAAAACTGAACTGAGGGCAGAATGGTCATTTCACCGAAAAAAACACGGAGGGGCATAAATGTAATTTCGCCGGAAACAATTGCTCGCGCATTGCGCGCGTTAAGCTGAAGCAGGACCAAAACGGTCATGATTATACCAGATTCAGCCTTTGGTCATAATCATACCAACCAACAGTTCATCTTTGCACTACGGGCCAAAGAGAACATTCACCACGTGTCATAAAAGACTCCGAACAGATGTATCGCCTTTAACCTAGTATATCTCCTTTAACCTATCACCTGTTCAACAATTATATCACATCTGTGCCCCCAGCCACAGATATTCACAACAACTTGATACTTGATAAGTAATATAAATAACAGGGATACAAATGATGAACAGAAGAAACAAGATAAACAATAAGTATCGAAAGTTTACTTTGTGCAGATTCAAACAATGTCCAAATTGTCAACATGATGTGGAGTGAAATTTAAAAATGATATTCAAGATCCACAGTTCAGAATAACGGTTACAGTTCAATAGAAAGGTTCAGAAAATAGGAAGGTTCAGTTGAAATAATGAAGTTCAACTATTATGGAACATATAATATTGTCAGGATTTATAGAAGCAATAGTTCCATAATAAGTTTCGATTTAAGAGTATGAAAGAAAATGACATCCCTTACCATAATAAATTTAAGAGTGTGAAAAAAATAATATTCCTTACAAGTAAAAAAAAAAAATGATATTCCTTACCACAGTAAATTTAAGAGTTTGAAATGAATAGTATTCCTTACCGTAGTAAGTTAGAATATGAAAGAAGATAATATTCCTTACCACAGTAAATTTAAGAGTTTGAAATGAATGGTATTCCTTACAGTAAGAAAAAAAAATAACATTTCTTATCGCAATAAATTTAAGAGTGTGAAAACAATGATATTCCTTACCTTAGTAAGTTTAAATAATAGAATATGAAAGAAGATGATATTCCAAAAAAAAAATGACATTCGTTACAATAGTAAGTGTTAGTTCCCAATGACACGATAGTAATCTAGAAGGGGGGGTTGAATAGATTCTTTTAAAATTTCTTCTCTTTGAAATTATCTTACATGATTAATTCTTAATCAGAAGTTTAACACAGCGGAATAAGATTTAGTTAATCTTTTCTTGAAATGTTAAATTAATAAATCAACAAACAATTATATGACAGATATAGCAAATGAAAGACACCAAGAAAGAGACTCTGGGTTTTAAGTGGTTCAGAGCACACAATACTCATACTCCACTGTTCTGCTCTCTCAGCAGCAAATCCACTAAGGATACTTTTACAATAGCTGAATCACTAAGATTCCTTCAAGACCCGCAGTCTTGGAATTTTAGTTCACAAAGAACTTCACAAGTCTAACAGACTTGCTTACACTAGTTCACAAAGAACTCTCAAAGTCTAACCGACTTGCTTATATCAGTTCACAGAGAACTCTTCTGGATTGATGTATATTTGGATGTGCTACTAAGTTGCTTATCAGCTTGAATGTTTGAAGGGCTTAGTAGCAATGCAGGCTTTCTTATCAGTTCAATCTTTTTCACTTCTTGCGTTTTTTTTTTCTTTTTGCAGTTCCTCTTTTTTTCTTCTGCTGATCTTCGTATTTAAGAGGTAAGGGCTTCAGATTTCTTCCCGTTGGATCATCTGTTTGATCGTGTATTTCTTCCCGTTACCTCACAGAGGAGAGCTGCTGAATATTGTATTAATAAAGCTCATTAAATCTCGGATGAGACATTATTTGATCTGACCTGTTAGTCCATGCAAGGTTGTTTTCCTTTTTCCTCTGTGACAGAGATGTCAGACATAGGTTCCCACTAACTTTTATAGAGTCGTTTGGTCTTCCCAAACTATAGGTCTGATAGGACACAGTCTTCTGACTTTTCTGCCTTGAAAGTCTTCTTTCTGTTCCATAGTGCGCTTGGGTTAGACTCCTGACTTGATCGATTTGCAGAAGCTTCCTTTTTAGTTAATTTGATGAAGATTAAATACTTGAATAGAATGGCTCCTGATCTGAGAAACGTGATGTCTCCTGCCTTTTTGCTCAACGATCTTATATGATCAACTCTACGAATACCCTTGCTTACGTGATTGATCTGTAAAGGATCATCTCTTACTGATCATCGTAGAGTTTACTCAACTGTTAGAATGTTGATCGTAGAGTCCAATATAAGGTTTCTCGAAAAGAACAGTCTGGTTGGTCGTAGAGTCTTCTGGACCACAATCGTAGAGTCCATTCTACGATTGGTTGTCTTGATCGTAGAGTCTGTTCGAATCGTAGAGTTTTCTTGACACAAATCGTAGAGTTCTTTCTACGACTTTATTATATCAACAGATTAACCTAACAGTTTTGATCTATCTAAGTCTTAGTACAACACACAAGACTTTTATACAATAAATAATAGATCAACCTAACAGCTTTGATGTTATCTAATACAGCCCTTGTACATTATTTCTAATCATCAAATTTAATCATTCAATGTTCAACAGTAAGTTTAAGAGTATGAAAGAAAATGACATCTGTGACGCCACCAAATCTGGGCCCACACAGCCCAAACTTGAGTCGTCAAAATACTACAACAAAATTATTACAACAAAGCACAACGTACAACAATACAGTGTATAATAATACACAACTAAGTCTTCACTATTATTGCCACACTATTTTACAAAACGTGAAGACTATGATAACTATTCCTCGGACCCTCACTCCATTCCCCGGCTAGACCCTGTTATGTTTTCATCTCCTGTTGAAAAACAATGGAACAAAAGAAAGGGTGAGCTCAAATAGCCCAGTAAAGAATATCATGACTAAGATAATGACGAATAAATTATCATTAGTCTTCAACAGTTGAGTTCTTGATAGAATACAATAGACTACAAGGTTTATATCAAAAACTGCAGTTAAATTCTTAAACAACGTTCAGATCAATATTAGCAGCGGAATGAGTAATCTATTAGAAGAATAATGCAGACTATAATGTCCACTCGGTTCTCTTTTTAGGAAAAACATCATCAATTTTTATCATCTGAAATATCATTAGTCAAGATAATACAAATTCACAGTTCCTGATCATAATCATGCAGATCAACAGTTCATCTTTGCACTACGGGCCAAAGACATTCAATATAACACCAACGGTCATGATTATACCAGATTCAGCCTTTGGTCATAATCATACCAAACAACAGTTCATCTTTGCACTACGGGCCAAAGAGAACATTCACCACGTGCCATAAAAGACACCGAACAGATGTATCGCCTTTAACCTATTATATCGCCTTTAACCTATCATCTGTTCAACAAATATATCACATCTGTGCCCCCGGCCACAGATATTCACAACAGCTTGATTTTTGGATGATTAGAATGATATAAATGATGAACAGAAGAAATAGGATAACAATAAGTATCGGAAGTTTACTTTGTACAGATTCAAATAATGTCCAAATTGTCAACATGATGTGGAGTGAAATTCAAGATCCACAGTTTAGAATAACGGTTACAATTCAATAGAAAGGTTCACGTAAATAGGAAGGTTCAGTTGAAATAATGAAGTTCAACTATTATGGAACATATAATATTTTCAGGAATTATAGAAGCAATAGTTCCATAATAAATTTCGATTTAGGAGTATGAAAGAAAATAATATCCCTTACCGTAGCAGGTTTGATTAACAAAAGGTGAAAGAAATTAATACAAAGGGTTATTCACCAACAGGCGGCAATCCGCTCCGTAAGGTTATTCCCACAATTTAATAGAATTTGAGTACAAAGAGTTATTCACCAAACAGGCGGCAATCCGCTCCGTAAGGTTATTCTCAGAGATTAATAATGAATGAATACGAAAGGTTATTCACCAACAGGCGGCAATCCGCTCCGTAAGGTTATTCCCACAATTTAATAGAATTTGAGTACAAAGAGTTATTCACCAAACAGGCGGCAATCCGCTCCGTAAGGTTATTCTCAGAGATTAATAATGAATGAATACGAAAGGTTATTCACCAACAGGCGGCAATCCACTCCGTAAGGTTATTCCCACAATTTAATACATGGAAATAAAAGGCACGTCTTATGAGTAAGGAAGAAACAATATTATTATCGAGAACCAAATAATGATAATCCCTTACCATAGTACGTTTGAATAATGGAAGATGAAAAAGATGGTATCCCTTACCTCAACACGTGACTGGATATTGATTTAAATGAGGTTGATTAACTTGAACAGTACACGTATACTTATAGATCTTCACAAATACTCAAGATGACTTAAGCACACTTAGAGAGAATTTTCACAAGAAGTATTTAGAGAGAGAAAGAAAGAACAAGTAAGGAAGTTTATGAAAAATCCTTAAGTTAAGGCTTCTATTTATAGCCAAAAATCTTATCATTCATTTAATCTAAACCATTCATTTAAAGATCATCTTTTAATCTACACCATCCATTTCAAATATTATATTATCTTTAATCTACACCATTCATTTCATATCACCTAATAATCACCTAACTTTATATTATAAACAAATCAATTTAATTATTCAACAATAATTCACACTTTAATCTTCACCATTCATTTCATATCACCTAATAATCACCTAACTTTATATTATAAACAAATCAATTCAATTATTCAACAATAATTCACACTTTAATCTACACCATTCATTTCATATCACCTAATAATCACCTAACTTTATATTATAAACAAATAACTTTATCAATTCAATTATTATGACTAATTGTTATAAATACAGTATAGTTAGCTCTTAGATATCAAGTCAATAAATTAATGAAATACAACTGTTTAAATAACATCATAATAGAGATAACAATAATGTAAAATAAAGCATACGTTACTGTGTAATGACAATTATTGATTCAATAATGTGAATTACTGTGCATATGTTACTGTGACAATTATTAGGTTCAATAATTTTAAAAACAGTGCAACAACAATTATTGACTCAATGATATAAAATACAGTGTAATGACAATTATTAAATCAATAATGCAAAATACTGTGTAACAACAATTATTGAATTGATAATATAAAATATTATGCAGTGACAATTATCGATGAAATGATGCGTAACAGTTACGGTGTCAATTATCAGACCAAAAATATGAGACACTATGCAATACCGTGTGTTACTGTAGAGTACCGAGTGCTACAGAAAATACCAATAACTACCGTATGCTACTATTCTTTTATCACCGGTATTTTAACAGTTCTGTTGACTATTTTTATTTAAAAAGGTTATTTCTGTCGTTTTCTATATCCGACAAATATTCCGTTGTGGGGTCCACCAATAATTTGTTATTTCGGCGCCGTCGGACCAAACGAATATTCCCCGACCAAACGAATATTCCCCGACAAAGCGAATATTGTCCGACAAAATAAAATTTGCACATAACATCCTTAACTTTTAACTTTATCAATTTAACCACTTACTGTTTAAAAAAAATATCTATATGAAGAAAAATTAAATTTTGTATTTCATAAAATTCGGGGTCTTACAACATCCCCTTACCGTAGTAAGTTTAAGAGTGTGAAAGAAAATGACATCCCTTACCGTAGTAAGTTTAAGAGTGTGAAAAGAATGATACCCCTTACCGTAGTAAGTTAGAATATGAAAGAAGATAATATTTCTTACCTCAATAAATTTAGGAGTGTGAAAAAAATAATATTCCTTACCGTAACACGTGACTGGATATTGATTTAAATGAGGTTGATCAACCTATATATTTATAATAAAATTAATAATTACAATATATAAATTTCAAAGTGTATGATAACTCGTATAATATGAACTATCAAAATTATATATATTTAATATAATTTTTGTAGTATAATATAACTTCTTTAAAATAATATTCTAAAATAAATCTTCCAAAGAAAGCTTGTAAAAATGAATCTTCTCAAAGAAGAGTCTTCTAAAGGAAGATTTGTGAATACCGTGAAAAATAGGAATTTATGAAATTACTACTCTTTAATAAAAGACTTACTTGAAAAATTCCTGCACTCCTTTTGGCTTTCAAACTATCAAAATAACCTTACTATGCCAAAAATTCTCTCACAATAAACTTATAGAAAAATTTATGTATTTTAGATATGATTTTCTTATTCAGCGAATGGCCTATTTATAGCAAATGAAGTTACTATGCGTAGCACGTCGGGGAAGGAAAAAATGAGGGGTTGCGCTGCGCCTAAGGCTGCGCAAACGTTTTAAAAAAAATTTCAATACTTGCACAGTAACTTTAAAATTTTCAAAAAGTGAACAGTAACTTTTGTCGGCAGATGAACAATGACTTTCCCGAGATGAATAGTAACTTTTCGCCAGTGAATAGTAACTTTTTCGGGAATGAATAGTAAACTCCGGGAGTGAATAGTAATTTTTGAAAAATAATAATATTTTTTTTTTCTTAATAAAACAAAAATTCCAATTAGTAATATGACAACTAAAATAATTCTACCACAGTGATAACAATAATTCAAAATAATGCAACGACTATTGTGTCGATTATCAGATCAATAATATGAATTACTATGCATTTGTTACTGTGGCAATTATTGGTTTAATAATGCAACATGTCGTGTAGTAACAATAATCCAAAATACTGTGTAACAACAATTATTGAATTGATAACATAAAATATTATGCAGTGACAATTATTGATGAAATGATGCGCAACAGTTACAGTGTCGATTATCAGACCAATAATATGAGACACTGTGCAATACCGTGTGCTACAGAAAATACCATAAATGTAAGACCCCAAATTTTATGAAATTAAAAATTTAATTTTTCTTCATATATATTTTTTTTGAAACAATAAGTGGTTAAATCGATCAAGTTAAAAGTTAAGGATGTTATCTGCAAATTTTATTTTGTCGGACAATATTCGCTTTGTCGGGGAATATTCGTTTGGTCGGGGAATATTCGTGCCGTACGACGGCGCCGAAATAATAAATTATTGGTGGACCCCACAACGGAATATTTGTCGGATATAGAAAACGACAGAAGTAACCTTTTTAAATAAAAATAGTCAACGGAACTGTTAAAATACCGGTGATAAAAGAATAGTAGCATACGGTAGTTTATGGTATTTTCTGTAGCACACGGTACTCTACAGTAACACACGGTATTGCATAGTGTCTCATATTATTGGTCTGATAATTGACACCGTAACTGTTACGCATCATTTCATCGATAATTGTCACTGCATAATATTTTATATTATCAATTCAATAATTATTGTTACACAGTATTTTGCATTATTGATTTAATAATTGTCATTACACTGTATTTTATATCATTGAGTCAATAATTGTTGTTGCACTGTTTTTAAAATTATTGAACCTAATAATTGTCACAGTAACATATGCACAGTAATTCACATTATTGAATCAATAATTGTCATTACACAGTAACGTATGCTTTCTTTTACATTATTATTATCTCTATTATGATGTTATTTAAACAATTGTATTTTATTAATTTATTGACTTGATATCTAAGAGCTAACTATACTGTATTTATAACAATTAGTCATAATAATTGAATTGATAAAGTTATTTGTTTATAATATAAAGTTAGGTGATTATTAGGTGATATGAAATGAATGGTGTAGATTAAAGTGTGAATTATTGTTGAATAATTGAATTGATTTGTTTATAATATAAAGTTAGGTGATTATTAGGTGATATGAAATGAATGGTGTAGATTAAAGTGTGAATTGTTGTTGAATAATTAAATTGATTTGTTTATAATATAAAGTTAGGTGATTATTAGGTGATATGAAATGAATGGTGTAGATTAAAGATAATATAATATTTGAAATGGATGGTGTAGATTAAAAGATGATCTTTAAATGAATGGTTTAGATTAAATGAATGATAAGATTTTTGGCTATAAATAGAAGCTTTAACTTAAGGATTTTTCATAAACTTCCTTACTTGTTCTTTCTTTCTCTCTCTAAATACTTTTTGTGTAAGTTCTCTCTAAGTGTTCTTAAGTCATTCCTAGTTTTGAAATCTTTTGCATTCTTCTTTGAATTCCCGAGTGGAATTTTCTTATGTACACTAACTCTTTCGAAAAATCGTAGTAAATTCATTATTTGTCAGAATTTAATGAATTAAAAGCCTGTCTCTTCAGTTTTTCGTCCTCTACAACTTTGAAGAAGGAAGAAAAGTCATCTGAAATCATCTTCATGCCTTAAAATACTAAAAACCGTAACCTATTCTGATTTTCGTCACTATTTTCAGTCTTAGTTTTGAAAATTCATAACTCATTCATATTAACTCCGAATTGAGTGATTCTTGAGTCTATGCCGTCTATCTTTCCGAGAGTAACATTATTTTAAAAGCATAAAGAGATTTTAAAAACTCTAGAAGACTCAAAAGTCAGATTCCTTACTGCTACAAACAAGGAAGGATTTGTTCGGCTATAAACTTGTTTCACAATATCAAGGTAAGGAATATCATTCTTTTCACACTCTTAAATTTATTACGGTAAGGAATGTCATCTTCTTTCATTTTCTATTATTAAAACTTACTACGGTAAGGGATACCATCTTTTTCATCTTCCATTATTCAAACATACTATGGTAAGGGATTATCATTATTTGATTCTCGATAATAATATTGTTTCTTCCTTACTCATAAGACGTGCCTTTTATTTCCATGTATTAAATTGTGGGAATAACCTTACGGAGCGGATTGCCGCCTGTTGGTGAATAACCTTTCGTATTCATTCATTATTAATCTCTGAGAATAACCTTACGGAGCGGATTGCCGCCTGTTTGGTGAATAACTCTTTGTACTCAAATTCTATTAAGTTGTGGGAATAACCTTACGGAGCGGATTGCCGCCTGTTTGGTGAATAACTCTTTGTACTCAAATTCTATTAAATTGTGGGAATAACCTTACGGAGCGGATTGCCGCCTGTTGGTGAATAACCCTTTGTATTAATTTCCTTCACCTTTTGTTAATTAAACCTGCTACGGTAAGGGATATTATTTTCTTTCATACTCCTAAATCGAAATTTATTATGGAACTATTGCTTCTATAATTCCTGAAAATATTATATGTTCCATAATAGTTGAACTTCATTATTTCAACTGAACCTTCCTATTTACGTGAACCTTTCTATTGAATTGTAACCGTTATTCTGAACTGTGGATCTTGAATATCATTTTTAAATTTCACTCCACATCATGTTGACAATTTGGATATTATTTGAATCTGTACAAAGTAAACTTCCGATACTTATTGTTATCCTATTTCTTCTGTTCATCATTTATATCATTCTAATCATCCAAAAATCAAGCTGTTGTGAATATCTGTGGCCGGGGGCACAGATGTGATATATTTGTTGAACAGATGATAGGTTAAAGGCGATATAATAGGTTAAAGGCGATACATCTGTTCGGTGTCTTTTATGGCACGTGGTGAATGTTCTCTTTGGCCCGTAGTGCAAAGATGAACTGTTGCTTGGTATGATTATGACCAAAGGCTGAATCTGGTATAATCATGACCGTTGGTACTATATTGAATATCTTTGGCCCGTAGTGCAAAGATGAACTGTTGTTTGGTATGATTATGACCAAAGGCTGAATCTGGTATAATCATGACCGTTGGTGCTATATTGAATATCTTTGGCCCGTAGTGCAAAGATGAACTGTTGATGTGCATGATTATGATCAGGAACTGTGAATTTATATTATCATGACTAATGGTATTTCAGATGATAAAAGTTGATGATGTTTTTACGAAAAAGAGAAGCGAGTGGACATTATAGTCTGCATTATTCTTCTAATAGATTGCTCATTCCGCTGCTATTATTGATCTGAACGTTGTTTAAGAATTTAACTGCAGTTTTTGATATAAACCTTGTAGTCTATTGTATTCTATCAAGAACTCAACTGTTGAAGACTAATGATAATTTATTCGTCATTATCTTAGTCATGATATTCTTTACTGGGCTATTTGAGCTCACCCTTTCTTTTGTTCCATTGTTTTTCAACAGGAGATGAAAACATAACAGGGTCTAGCCGGGGAATGGAGTGAGGGTCCGAGGAATAGTTATCATAGTCTTCACGTTTTGTAAAATAGTGTGGCAATAATAGTGAAGACTTAGTTGTGTATTATTATACACTGTATTGTAGTACGTTGTGCTTTGTTGTAATAATTTTGTTGTAGTCTTTTGACGACTCAAGTTTGGGCTGTGTGGGCCGAGATTTGGGGGCGTCACAGTTGGTATCAGAGCTTAGGGATATGGTCTTTAATGGAGATCTGGGGTTAGAACTAGGAGGGGAGAGACGAATAGAATCAATCACTAGTGTGTCCAACCTAAATTAGATTTTTTTTTTTTATCTAATGAATCGATTTGAATGTAGGAACAGGAAGTGATGGGTCAGTTTGTTTGAACTAACAATTATTTTGTGACCACAATTTAGTATGGCATCTGAAAATCAGGAGGATAACTATGAAATGCCCGGTACGTCAATTTCGGGGACGAAATTTCATAAGGAGGGGAGGTTGTAAGACCCCAAATTTTATGAAATTCAAAATTTAATTTTTCTTCATATATATTTTTTTTGAAACAATAAGTGGTTAAATCGATCAAGTTAAAAGTTAAGGATGTTATCTGCAAATTTTATTTTGTCGGACAATATTCGCTTTGTCGGGGAATATTCGTTTGGTCGGGGAATATTCGTGCCGTACGACGGCGCCGAAATAATAAATTATTGGTGGACCCCACAACGGAATATTTGTCGGATATAGAAAACGACAGAAGTAACCTTTTTAAATAAAAATAGTCAACGGAACTGTTAAAATACCGGTGATAAAAGAATAGTAGCATACGGTAGTTTATGGTATTTTCTGTAGCACACGGTACTCTACAGTAACACACGGTATTGCATAGTGTCTCATATTATTGGTCTGATAATTGACACCGTAACTGTTACGCATCATTTCATCGATAATTGTCACTGCATAATATTTTATATTATCAATTCAATAATTATTGTTACACAGTATTTTACATTATTGATTTAATAATTGTCATTACACTGTATTTTATATCATTGAGTCAATAATTGTTGTTGCACTGTTTTTAAAATTATTGAACCTAATAATTGTCACAGTAACATATGCACAGTAATTCACATTATTGAATCAATAATTGTCATTACACAGTAACGTATGCTTTCTTTTACATTATTATTATCTCTATTATGATGTTATTTAAACAATTGTATTTCATTAATTTATTGACTTGATATCTAAGAGCTAACTATACTGTATTTATAACAATTAGTCATAATAATTGAATTGATAAAGTTATTTGTTTATAATATAAAGTTAGGTGATTATTAGGTGATATGAAATGAATGGTGTAGATTAAAGTGTGAATTATTGTTGAATAATTGAATTGATTTGTTTATAATATAAAGTTAGGTGATTATTAGGTGATATGAAATGAATGGTGTAGATTAAAGTGTGAATTGTTGTTGAATAATTAAATTGATTTGTTTATAATATAAAGTTAGGTGATTATTAGGTGATATGAAATGAATGGTGTAGATTAAAGATAATATAATATTTGAAATGGATGGTGTAGATTAAAAGATGATCTTTAAATGAATGGTTTAGATTAAATGAATGATAAGATTTTTGGCTATAAATAGAAGCTTTAACTTAAGGATTTTTCATAAACTTCCTTACTTGTTCTTTCTTTCTCTCTCTAAATACTTTTTGTGTAAGTTCTCTCTAAGTGTTCTTAAGTCATTCCTAGTTTTGAAATCTTTTGCATTCTTCTTTGAATTCCCGAGTGGAATTTTCTTATGTACACTAACTCTTTCGAAAAATCGTAGTAAATTCATTATTTGTCAGAATTTAATGAATTAAAAGTCTGTCTCTTCAGTTTTTCGTCCTCTACAACTTTGAAGAAGGAAGAAAAGTAATCTGAAATCATCTTCATGCCTTAAAATACTAAAAACCGTAACCTATTCTGATTTTCGTCACTATTTTCAGTCTTAGTTTTGAAAATTCATAACTCATTCATATTAACTCCGAATTGAGTGATTCTTGAGTCTATGCCGTCTATCTTTCCGAGAGTAACATTATTTTAAAAGCATAAAGAGATTTTAAAAACTCTAGAAGACTCAAAAGTCAGATTCCTTACTGCTACAAACAAGGAAGGATTTGTTCGGCTATAAACTTGTTTCACAATATCAAGGTAAGGAATATCATTCTTTTCACACTCTTAAATTTATTACGGTAAGGAATGTCATCTTCTTTCATTTTCTATTATTAAAACTTACTACGGTAAGGGATACCATCTTTTTCATCTTCCATTATTCAAACATACTATGGTAAGGGATTATCATTATTTGATTCTCGATAATAATATTGTTTCTTCCTTACTCATAAGACGTGCCTTTTATTTCCATGTATTAAATTGTGGGAATAACCTTACGGAGCGGATTGCCGCCTGTTGGTGAATAACCTTTCGTATTCATTCATTATTAATCTCTGAGAATAACCTTACGGAGCGGATTGCCGCCTGTTTGGTGAATAACTCTTTGTACTCAAATTCTATTAAATTGTGGGAATAACCTTACGGAGCGGATTGCCGCCTGTTTGGTGAATAACTCTTTGTACTCAAATTCTATTAAATTGTGGGAATAACCTTACGGAGCGGATTGCCGCCTGTTGGTGAATAACCCTTTGTATTAATTTCCTTCACCTTTTGTTAATTAAACCTGCTACGGTAAGGGATATTATTTTCTTTCATACTCCTAAATCGAAATTTATTATGGAACTATTGCTTCTATAATTCCTGAAAATATTATATGTTCCATAATAGTTGAACTTCATTATTTCAACTGAACCTTCCTATTTACGTGAACCTTTCTATTGAATTGTAACCGTTATTCTGAACTGTGGATCTTGAATATCATTTTTAAATTTCACTCCACATCATGTTGACAATTTGGATATTATTTGAATCTGTACAAAGTAAACTTCCGATACTTATTGTTATCCTATTTCTTCTGTTCATCATTTATATCATTCTAATCATCCAAAAATCAAGCTGTTGTGAATATCTGTGGCCGGGGGCACAGATGTGATATATTTGTTGAACAGATGATAGGTTAAAGGCGATATAATAGGTTAAAGGCGATACATCTGTTCGGTGTCTTTTATGGCACGTGGTGAATGTTCTCTTTGGCCCGTAGTGCAAAGATGAACTGTTGCTTGGTATGATTATGACCAAAGGCTGAATCTGGTATAATCATGACCGTTGGTACTATATTGAATATCTTTGGCCCGTAGTGCAAAGATGAACTGTTGTTTGGTATGATTATGACCAAAGGCTGAATCTGGTATAATCATGACCGTTGGTTCTATATTGAATATCTTTGGCCCGTAGTGCAAAGATGAACTGTTGATGTGCATGATTATGATCAGGAACTGTGAATTTATATTATCATGACTAATGGTATTTCAGATGATAAAAGTTGATGATGTTTTTACGAAAAAGAGAAGCGAGTGGACATTATAGTCTGCATTATTCTTCTAATAGATTGCTCATTCCGCTGCTATTATTGATCTGAACGTTGTTTAAGAATTTAACTGCAGTTTTTGATATAAACCTTGTAGTCTATTGTATTCTATCAAGAACTCAACTGTTGAAGACTAATGATAATTTATTCGTCATTATCTTAGTCATGATATTCTTTACTGGGCTATTTGAGCTCACCCTTTCTTTTGTTCCATTGTTTTTCAACAGGAGATGAAAACATAACAGGGTCTAGCCGGGGAATGGAGTGAGGGTCCGAGGAATAGTTATCATAGTCTTCACGTTTTGTAAAATAGTGTGGCAATAATAGTGAAGACTTAGTTGTGTATTATTATACACTGTATTGTAGTACGTTGTGCTTTGTTGTAATAATTTTGTTGTAGTCTTTTGACGACTCAAGTTTGGGCTGTGTGGGCCGAGATTTGGGGGCGTCACAGTTGGTATCAGAGCTTAGGGATATGGTCTTTAATGGAGATCTGGGGTTAGAACTAGGAGGGGAGAGACGAATAGAATCAATCACTAGTGTGTCCAACCTAAATTAGATTTTTTTTTTTTTATCTAATGAATCGATTTGAATGTAGGAACAGGAAGTGATGGGTCAGTTTGTTTGAACTAACAATTATTTTGTGACCACAATTTAGTATGGCATCTGAAAATCAGGAGGATAACTATGAAATGCCCGGTACGTCAATTTCGGGGACGAAATTTCATAAGGAGGGGAGGTTGTAAGACCCCAAATTTTATGAAATTCAAAATTTAATTTTTCTTCATATATATTTTTTTTGAAACAATAAGTGGTTAAATCGATCAAGTTAAAAGTTAAGGATGTTATCTGCAAATTTTATTTTGTCGGACAATATTCGCTTTGTCGGGGAATATTCGTTTGGTCGGGGAATATTCGTGCCGTACGACGGCGCCGAAATAATAAATTATTGGTGGACCCCACAACGGAATATTTGTCGGATATAGAAAACGACAGAAGTAACCTTTTTAAATAAAAATAGTCAACGGAACTGTTAAAATACCGGTGATAAAAGAATAGTAGCATACGGTAGTTTATGGTATTTTCTGTAGCACACGGTACTCTACAGTAACACACGGTATTGCATAGTGTCTCATATTATTGGTCTGATAATTGACACCGTAACTGTTACGCATCATTTCATCGATAATTGTCACTGCATAATATTTTATATTATCAATTCAATAATTATTGTTACACAGTATTTTGCATTATTGATTTAATAATTGTCATTACACTGTATTTTATATCATTGAGTCAATAATTGTTGTTGCACTGTTTTTAAAATTATTGAACCTAATAATTGTCACAGTAACATATGCACAGTAATTCACATTATTGAATCAATAATTGTCATTACACAGTAACGTATGCTTTCTTTTACATTATTATTATCTCTATTATGATGTTATTTAAACAATTGTATTTTATTAATTTATTGACTTGATATCTAAGAGCTAACTATACTGTATTTATAACAATTAGTCATAATAATTGAATTGATAAAGTTATTTGTTTATAATATAAAGTTAGGTGATTATTAGGTGATATGAAATGAATGGTGTAGATTAAAGTGTGAATTATTGTTGAATAATTGAATTGATTTGTTTATAATATAAAGTTAGGTGATTATTAGGTGATATGAAATGAATGGTGTAGATTAAAGTGTGAATTGTTGTTGAATAATTAAATTGATTTGTTTATAATATAAAGTTAGGTGATTATTAGGTGATATGAAATGAATGGTGTAGATTAAAGATAATATAATATTTGAAATGGATGGTGTAGATTAAAAGATGATCTTTAAATGAATGGTTTAGATTAAATGAATGATAAGATTTTTGGCTATAAATAGAAGCTTTAACTTAAGGATTTTTCATAAACTTCCTTACTTGTTCTTTCTTTCTCTCTCTAAATACTTTTTGTGTAAGTTCTCTCTAAGTGTTCTTAAGTCATTCCTAGTTTTGAAATCTTTTGCATTCTTCTTTGAATTCCCGAGTGGAATTTTCTTATGTACACTAACTCTTTCGAAAAATCGTAGTAAATTCATTATTTGTCAGAATTTAATGAATTAAAAGCCTGTCTCTTCAGTTTTTCGTCCTCTACAACTTTGAAGAAGGAAGAAAAGTCATCTGAAATCATCTTCATGCCTTAAAATACTAAAAACCGTAACCTATTCTGATTTTCGTCACTATTTTCAGTCTTAGTTTTGAAAATTCATAACTCATTCATATTAACTCCGAATTGAGTGATTCTTGAGTCTATGCCGTCTATCTTTCCGAGAGTAACATTATTTTAAAAGCATAAAGAGATTTTAAAAACTCTAGAAGACTCAAAAGTCAGATTCCTTACTGCTACAAACAAGGAAGGATTTGTTCGGCTATAAACTTGTTTCACAATATCAAGGTAAGGAATATCATTCTTTTCACACTCTTAAATTTATTACGGTAAGGAATGTCATCTTCTTTCATTTTCTATTATTAAAACTTACTACGGTAAGGGATACCATCTTTTTCATCTTCCATTATTCAAACATACTATGGTAAGGGATTATCATTATTTGATTCTCGATAATAATATTGTTTCTTCCTTACTCATAAGACGTGCCTTTTATTTCCATGTATTAAATTGTGGGAATAACCTTACGGAGCGGATTGCCGCCTGTTGGTGAATAACCTTTCGTATTCATTCATTATTAATCTCTGAGAATAACCTTACGGAGCGGATTGCCGCCTGTTTGGTGAATAACTCTTTGTACTCAAATTCTATTAAATTGTGGGAATAACCTTACGGAGCGGATTGCCGCCTGTTTGGTGAATAACTCTTTGTACTCAAATTCTATTAAATTGTGGGAATAACCTTACGGAGCGGATTGCCGCCTGTTGGTGAATAACCCTTTGTATTAATTTCCTTCACCTTTTGTTAATTAAACCTGCTACGGTAAGGGATATTATTTTCTTTCATACTCCTAAATCGAAATTTATTATGGAACTATTGCTTCTATAATTCCTGAAAATATTATATGTTCCATAATAGTTGAACTTCATTATTTCAACTGAACCTTCCTATTTACGTGAACCTTTCTATTGAATTGTAACCGTTATTCTGAACTGTGGATCTTGAATATCATTTTTAAATTTCACTCCACATCATGTTGACAATTTGGATATTATTTGAATCTGTACAAAGTAAACTTCCGATACTTATTGTTATCCTATTTCTTCTGTTCATCATTTATATCATTCTAATCATCCAAAAATCAAGCTGTTGTGAATATCTGTGGCCGGGGGCACAGATGTGATATATTTGTTGAACAGATGATAGGTTAAAGGCGATATAATAGGTTAAAGGCGATACATCTGTTCGGTGTCTTTTATGGCACGTGGTGAATGTTCTCTTTGGCCCGTAGTGCAAAGATGAACTGTTGCTTGGTATGATTATGACCAAAGGCTGAATCTGGTATAATCATGACCGTTGGTACTATATTGAATATCTTTGGCCCGTAGTGCAAAGATGAACTGTTGTTTGGTATGATTATGACCAAAGGCTGAATCTGGTATAATCATGACCGTTGGTGCTATATTGAATATCTTTGGCCCGTAGTGCAAAGATGAACTGTTGATGTGCATGATTATGATCAGGAACTGTGAATTTATATTATCATGACTAATGGTATTTCAGATGATAAAAGTTGATGATGTTTTTACGAAAAAGAGAAGCGAGTGGACATTATAGTCTGCATTATTCTTCTAATAGATTGCTCATTCCGCTGCTATTATTGATCTGAACGTTGTTTAAGAATTTAACTGCAGTTTTTGATATAAACCTTGTAGTCTATTGTATTCTATCAAGAACTCAACTGTTGAAGACTAATGATAATTTATTCGTCATTATCTTAGTCATGATATTCTTTACTGGGCTATTTGAGCTCACCCTTTCTTTTGTTCCATTGTTTTTCAACAGGAGATGAAAACATAACAGGGTCTAGCCGGGGAATGGAGTGAGGGTCCGAGGAATAGTTATCATAGTCTTCACGTTTTGTAAAATAGTGTGGCAATAATAGTGAAGACTTAGTTGTGTATTATTATACACTGTATTGTAGTACGTTGTGCTTTGTTGTAATAATTTTGTTGTAGTCTTTTGACGACTCAAGTTTGGGCTGTGTGGGCCGAGATTTGGGGGCGTCACAGTTGGTATCAGAGCTTAGGGATATGGTCTTTAATGGAGATCTGGGGTTAGAACTAGGAGGGGAGAGACGAATAGAATCAATCACTAGTGTGTCCAACCTAAATTAGATTTTTTTTTTTTTATCTAATGAATCGATTTGAATGTAGGAACAGGAAGTGATGGGTCAGTTTGTTTGAACTAACAATTATTTTGTGACCACAATTTAGTATGGCATCTGAAAATCAGGAGGATAACTATGAAATGCCCGGTACGTCAATTTCGCGGACGAAATTTCATAAGGAGGGGAGGTTGTAAGACCCCAAATTTTATGAAATTCAAAATTTAATTTTTCTTCATATATATTTTTTTTGAAACAATAAGTGGTTAAATCGATCAAGTTAAAAGTTAAGGATGTTATCTGCAAATTTTATTTTGTCGGACAATATTCGCTTTGTCGGGGAATATTCGTTTGGTCGGGGAATATTCGTGCCGTACGACGGCGCCGAAATAATAAATTATTGGTGGACCCCACAACGGAATATTTGTCGGATATAGAAAACGACAGAAGTAACCTTTTTAAATAAAAATAGTCAACGGAACTGTTAAAATACCGGTGATAAAAGAATAGTAGCATACGGTAGTTTATGGTATTTTCTGTAGCACACGGTACTCTACAGTAACACACGGTATTGCATAGTGTCTCATATTATTGGTCTGATAATTGACACCGTAACTGTTACGCATCATTTCATCGATAATTGTCACTGCATAATATTTTATATTATCAATTCAATAATTATTGTTACACAGTATTTTGCATTATTGATTTAATAATTGTCATTACACTGTATTTTATATCATTGAGTCAATAATTGTTGTTGCACTGTTTTTAAAATTATTGAACCTAATAATTGTCACAGTAACATATGCACAGTAATTCACATTATTGAATCAATAATTGTCATTACACAGTAACGTATGCTTTATTTTACATTATTATTATCTCTATTATGATGTTATTTAAACAATTGTATTTCATTAATTTATTGACTTGATATCTAAGAGCTAACTATACTGTATTTATAACAATTAGTCATAATAATTGAATTGATAAAGTTATTTGTTTATAATATAAAGTTAGGTGATTATTAGGTGATATGAAATGAATGGTGTAGATTAAAGTGTGAATTATTGTTGAATAATTGAATTGATTTGTTTATAATATAAAGTTAGGTGATTATTAGGTGATATGAAATGAATGGTGTAGATTAAAGTGTGAATTGTTGTTGAATAATTAAATTGATTTGTTTATAATATAAAGTTAGGTGATTATTAGGTGATATGAAATGAATGGTGTAGATTAAAGATAATATAATATTTGAAATGGATGGTGTAGATTAAAAGATGATCTTTAAATGAATGGTTTAGATTAAATGAATGATAAGATTTTTGGCTATAAATAGAAGCTTTAACTTAAGGATTTTTCATAAACTTCCTTACTTGTTCTTTCTTTCTCTCTCTAAATACTTTTTGTGTAAGTTCTCTCTAAGTGTTCTTAAGTCATTCCTAGTTTTGAAATCTTTTGCATTCTTCTTTGAATTCCCGAGTGGAATTTTCTTATGTACAGTAACTCTTTCGAAAAATCGTAGTAAATTCATTATTTGTCAGAATTTAATGAATTAAAAGCCTGTCTCTTCAGTTTTTCGTCCTCTACAACTTTGAAGAAGGAAGAAAAGTCATCTGAAATCATCTTCATGCCTTAAAATACTAAAAACCGTAACCTATTCTGATTTTCGTCACTATTTTCAGTCTTAGTTTTGAAAATTCATAACTCATTCATATTAACTCCGAATTGAGTGATTCTTGAGTCTATGCCGTCTATCTTTCCGAGAGTAACATTATTTTAAAAGCATAAAGAGATTTTAAAAACTCTAGAAGACTCAAAAGTCAGATTCCTTACTGCTACAAACAAGGAAGGATTTGTTCGGCTATAAACTTGTTTCACAATATCAAGGTAAGGAATATCATTCTTTTCACACTCTTAAATTTATTACGGTAAGGAATGTCATCTTCTTTCATTTTCTATTATTAAAACTTACTACGGTAAGGGATACCATCTTTTTCATCTTCCATTATTCAAACATACTATGGTAAGGGATTATCATTATTTGATTCTCGATAATAATATTGTTTCTTCCTTACTCATAAGACGTGCCTTTTATTTCCATGTATTAAATTGTGGGAATAACCTTACGGAGCGGATTGCCGCCTGTTGGTGAATAACCTTTCGTATTCATTCATTATTAATCTCTGAGAATAACCTTACGGAGCGGATTGCCGCCTGTTTGGTGAATAACTCTTTGTACTCAAATTCTATTAAATTGTGGGAATAACCTTACGGAGCGGATTGCCGCCTGTTTGGTGAATAACTCTTTGTACTCAAATTCTATTAAATTGTGGGAATAACCTTACGGAGCGGATTGCCGCCTGTTGGTGAATAACCCTTTGTATTAATTTCCTTCACCTTTTGTTAATTAAACCTGCTACGGTAAGGGATATTATTTTCTTTCATACTCCTAAATCGAAATTTATTATGGAACTATTGCTTCTATAATTCCTGAAAATATTATATGTTCCATAATAGTTGAACTTCATTATTTCAACTGAACCTTCCTATTTACGTGAACCTTTCTATTGAATTGTAACCGTTATTCTGAACTGTGGATCTTGAATATCATTTTTAAATTTCACTCCACATCATGTTGACAATTTGGATATTATTTGAATCTGTACAAAGTAAACTTCCGATACTTATTGTTATCCTATTTCTTCTGTTCATCATTTATATCATTCTAATCATCCAAAAATCAAGCTGTTGTGAATATCTGTGGCCGGGGGCACAGATGTGATATATTTGTTGAACAGATGATAGGTTAAAGGCGATATAATAGGTTAAAGGCGATACATCTGTTCGGTGTCTTTTATGGCACGTGGTGAATGTTCTCTTTGGCCCGTAGTGCAAAGATGAACTGTTGCTTGGTATGATTATGACCAAAGGCTGAATCTGGTATAATCATGACCGTTGGTACTATATTGAATATCTTTGGCCCGTAGTGCAAAGATGAACTGTTGTTTGGTATGATTATGACCAAAGGCTGAATCTGGTATAATCATGACCGTTGGTGCTATATTGAATATCTTTGGCCCGTAGTGCAAAGATGAACTGTTGATGTGCATGATTATGATCAGGAACTGTGAATTTATATTATCATGACTAATGGTATTTCAGATGATAAAAGTTGATGATGTTTTTACGAAAAAGAGAAGCGAGTGGACATTATAGTCTGCATTATTCTTCTAATAGATTGCTCATTCCGCTGCTATTATTGATCTGAACGTTGTTTAAGAATTTAACTGCAGTTTTTGATATAAACCTTGTAGTCTATTGTATTCTATCAAGAACTCAACTGTTGAAGACTAATGATAATTTATTCGTCATTATCTTAGTCATGATATTCTTTACTGGGCTATTTGAGCTCACCCTTTCTTTTGTTCCATTGTTTTTCAACAGGAGATGAAAACATAACAGGGTCTAGCCGGGGAATGGAGTGAGGGTCCGAGGAATAGTTATCATAGTCTTCACGTTTTGTAAAATAGTGTGGCAATAATAGTGAAGACTTAGTTGTGTATTATTATACACTGTATTGTAGTACGTTGTGCTTTGTTGTAATAATTTTGTTGTAGTCTTTTGACGACTCAAGTTTGGGCTGTGTGGGCCCAGATTTGGGGGCGTCACAATAAATTATCGTATGTTACTATTCTTTTATCATCAGTATTTTAACAGTTAACACCGTTGACTATTTTTATTTAAAAAGGTTACTTCTGTCGTTTTCTATATCCGACAAATATTCCGTTGTGGGGTCCACCAGTAATTAGTTATTTCGGCGCCGTCGTACGACTCGAATATTCCCCGACAAAACGAATATTGTCCGACAAAATAAAATTTGCACATAACATCCTTAACTTTCAATTTCGTCAATTTAACCACTTACTATTTTATGAAAAAAATATATGAAGAAAAATTAAATTTTATATTTCATAAAATTCGGGGTCTTACATAAATAATAAGTAAAATTTATTTTTACGTTAGTGAAATCTTACGAAATTATTAATTTTTCTTGTAAAAATATCAACTCTCTTTATTTTTACTCGAGACAATTTAAGGAATAGTTATTAAACAAAATTAAACATTTATTTATTTACTTGTAAATACATTTACACATTTAATTTATAGTTATATTATTTATTTGTATTATCTCATTCACGATTCATGTGATTATGCTTGATATCTACTGCAATTTACATAATTATTTATATTTTTAATTCACGTGATATATATTTCTTAATTTTTAAATAATAAAATTTTAAGTTATTTGGATTTCATCTTTATGTTACTTTTATATATTTGAAATAAAAGTATAAATTAATTTAATACATTTAAGAGCTTAATATGAAGAGTGCAAACAGGCCTGAAAGCCCGAAGCCACATGTCAACTTCAGTCCTCCTGTTTTGGGCCAAAGCCCGGCCTTCCTTTTTTTTCTTCTTTCTACCCCTGCCCTGCCTGTATGAAATATAAAATTGTTCCAGAAGGGAAAGTAGAGGCATGGCGTCGGTGTTGAAGAACGTGTTGAAGTCGATCAGGGAGAAAGGCGTCGGAAACTTCGTCAGGGAGCTCAAAGATGAAGGATACCTGTTAGTCTGCTTTTCCCAATTGCTTCTTTTTTGTATATATTTATCTGATGCATCTTTTTTTTTTCTTTTCTATCGGTTGTTTCAAATTTTCATTTATGAGTTAATTATTCTGGATAATTTACGGTTGAATTAATGACCTAATTCTACCTCAATTCTAGGCAGTTTATCAGGTTTGTGGTGGATTTGATTGCGGAGAATCTGACAAAGCATGGAGAAAGCAATTAGTATTATTATTTTTTATGATTTATACATAATTTACTGTTTCTGTTTTTGAATCACACAATGAACTTATTCCTCACTTAACAATCACATTTTTATGTGGGTCACCTTTTTCTGGTTGTAATTTTTTATTTTGATTTATAGGGCTATAAAACACCAGAAGATGCAAGATTAATAATTGCAATAGATTTTTATCACTTATTCAAGCTGCTGAATATCTTTATAGCTTTGGCATTTGTTTAATGTAAAGTCTTAGCTACTCAAATGAAAATCAAACTAAAGGGCTGTATAATGTGCATTAGTATATAGCAATAGATCATACTCTTATCGAGGTTTTAAAAACTTTGTTGGCCTTACCGGTAGTTTTTGTTTAAATCATTAGCAATGCTGGCTAAATCTTGTTTCTGTTACAATTTTGCATTCGCCATCCATACCTTTGCATTTGAGATTCTAATGGGGTTATGTTTTGGGTGTGAAACTAGAATCTGTATTTTATGCATAAAATTGGGCATTTGAGCTATTGTGGTGTAACCCAGGCACCTACTACTGAATATTGTGGGTGTTTTTAAATTAAAAGGTCACAACAAATTTGCAGCCTAGTATTTATTTATAAAATAACTAGTAAATTTGCAAAATGGGATACAGAACAACTCATTATGAGGACAACCATATATTGTTAATGGTGAGGACACAAATATTCTGTTTTCAGAATATTAACATTTAAGTTGGAGAGCCCTGATAGTACATGCCAATAAAAGTGATTCAGTTGTGGTTGCATTTCCAGTGTTAGCATATTTATTTTAGAAACTAGTATAATATAGCCCCCCTTTTTTATTTATAGATATAAAGCCCCTTGTTGTACATACTTGAAAATTCTCATACATTTTTTGGTAGATTTATTTCATAATCTTTATTAACCGTTCATCTATTTTGTATAAATTTACAGGAAGTGCCTTGCAGATGGAAACCTTTTGTAAGTAAAACTCCTTACACGCGCTTGTAAGCCTTTACTTATTGAAAGACATTAATGTAGAAGTATTCTTGTATCAGCAAATAAATGAATGAAGTATGTGAGATAATTAATGAGAAGACTTGGTACCTTCATCTCTCTCTCTCACACACAAGACAGCCAAAAAAGTGCAGACATATGGGGCAAGTCATGTTTCTTTTTTCGTCCATATTTTTCCATGCTCATTTGTGGCCTTTTAGGGTGGATATAGAGTTTGGTGAAAACTTGGTGGCTATATATTCCCTCTCTTGATGCTGGTGAATAAGCAGCAAAGGAGGACTCTCTAGTCTTGAATTTAACATATTTAGCTCGTCAAGCAAATCAATATGAGAGAAGTGATAATTTTTACTGCATATCAGCATATGGATGTCTTAAATTTTTTGTCATGACACATGAGATAAAGTCCATGTGAAGAAAGTAGGAGATGTCTTAACATAGTGGCCAGTAGATGCCTTCTTCATAGATATGAATTCTTAAAACTGTTCTCTGTTCATGATTGCATCACGCGTACTATAGGTGGGAAAATCTAACCTCAGTTTCTTTGGTTAATGAATGCTTATTACGGGGCTGGTATGACTTGGGCATCAGGTGACAATGATAGTGAGTTTTAGAAATTTTGGTTAGTGAGATTCCGTACAGTGATCTTCCAGAAATATGGTAAAATAGGATAATCCTTTCCACCTTAGCATTTCCTTTGATTACCGACATGTATTTTTGAATCATTTTTTCTATCATGTTCTGTATCCCCCCATGGTTGTTTTTTTGTTTTTTATGCATACGGGACTGCCCGGGGGCGGGGGTTATGCATATGAAATTTGCAGCATCTGGCCAAATAATGTCTTAATTTTTATTGCCACATTTGATGTCCACAAAGTTTGTGCGTGTTGTTATTGTTGCAGGCAAACAAAGCTTCATAATATAGGTGCAACGGTCGTGGGTGTCGATAAATTTGGCAACAAATACTATGAGAAACTTGGAGACACTCAATACGGTGAATACTGCTTTCTCTTTTTTATTTTTGTTGTCACATATATATAGATTATGAAAACCCAGAATTACCTTTCGTGTTGGTTTACTTCTGAAATTCCTTCTTTCAAATGTCAATCATCTCATCTATGCATGCAATCAACCATATATATATATGTGTGTGTGTGTACTTCTGTTATCAGGAAATGATTATTAACTCACATTCCAATGATTTCATCTTATGAGATGTTGATGCAGAAAATCCACTCTGGGTGGGCCAGGTGTCTTAATGTTTACAAATGGGAAGGGGTAATGGATAGGAAATTATAATGAAAAATTATGAAATTTAAAACAGGCGGTTGCCTAAATTCTTACCCTTCGTACCATTTCTTTTCCCTAACTATATCGGAGGACAAAACATAATGACTATCATACAAAAAATATTTATGTTTCCTTGTGATAATTTACTGAGATATTGGAAACATTCAATATCTTTTCTTCATTTATTTTTTAAAGTTTCTACTAACCAAATAAAAGGGTTCATATAAATTGTGGTGTCATTACGTTTTCATCCCTTCAATTATTGTATTAGTACGAGCAGAAGCTTCATACAATACCTTGGCTAACTTCAGGAGCAAAACAGCTTAGCTACCTTTATGCTCTACTGATTTTGTTGTTTGACAGATGTCAGATATTTTATAAAGCCATTTTCTGTACTGGTCCGGCACAACTCTCCCTCGCCCCCTCCCTCTCATATTTATTGCTACCGGCTACATCTTTCACCAAGATTCCTTTTAAGTCTTTCACCAAGATTCTACCCGGCCGTTGATTGATTACATGATTTACATCTAATATTATCAGTTGCTTTCCTGTATATACAAGTAGATTTGTTGAATTATGTATAATAATGCTTCAATAAAGGATATACTAATCGATCTCCAACAAGAAAAGAAAAAGTTATCAAGTTTTGTCCTACATTTGTTTTGCAGGAAGACATAGGTGGGTGGAATATGCGTCGAAGGGTCGCTACAATGCTTCTCAGGTCCCACCTGAATGGCATGGGTGGCTCCACTTTATAACAGATCACACAGGAGATGAGGTCAGTCGTTTTTCTGAACTTAATCTGAAATAATTACAACTATTTTATTATGTGGAAATGCTGAGCAATAACAAAATACGTATCTATCTTGCAGTTGCTAATGCTGAAACCAAAGAGGTATGGTTTGGACCACAAGGAGAACTTATCAGGAGAGGGTGAAGAGCATATATACCATTCTAAGGGACACACCCTCCATGCTGGGCAGAGAGACTGGACCAGGTATCAATCCTGGCAGCCAACAAAGGCCTAAATAATTTTCTTTCGTCAAAACAAGCTTCTGTAAAAGCCAGAAAGCTTTTGGATTTGTGGCTCCTTTAATAAATGTATTGTCTTCGGTTGAAGAAGTGGAGCATTTGAACGTCTTCATTTTGATGTACAATGTATTTGTTATAATTTGCTGATTCGGGGTTATCAGTTACTCGAAACATTCAGTATAGGAGGAGGATTCACCTTCTTTTCTCAATTAACAAAATTGCAATATCTGCAAGACTTTTTTCTACTTGTACTGTGGACCTTGACTTTTTTATTATGGTTTATTTCTACCGGAAAAAAGAATAGAAATTAAAAGGATAGACCAGATCATGGATGGGGGGTAGTAGATGGAAGGAACTGCTTGATAGTTTTCTGGCATGGACTGGGGTATAGCCAAGTTGTGGGACTTCCTGGATCAGTGTTTTAGATTTTGACCAACTGGTCCACAAGTAAAACAAAAGAAAAATGAAATGATGTGGGTACTTGGACAGCCAAATCCTTTATTTTATTTTATTTGGTTGCTTCTAGTACGAGTTTTCTGTTTGAACTTTGAACTCTGATAGCGCAGCTTGAGTGGTCTTCTTTACACCAATATCAAATAGTTAAAACATTCAACTGTGTACGACTTTATTTTTTGGCCTAAAACAATTCTATCATCTGTTTATTTTGGTTAAGTTTACGTACATAATAATTAAATATTATATTTATTTACATTATTAAAAAATAGAGTATGATACGAATTTTAATGTTACATTTTATTTTTTAATAATATAGATAATTATAGTGTTTGATGTAATATTTATACTTATTCGTTTATTTCAGTTGAAAATATTTTTTATTTTTTTGGTAATGGATGAAAATAATTTCTTATTTTTTTTTTGTTAGCCTTATAAGTGAAATAATTTGGGAGGTCCGTGAGGTCTGTTTTGTTTTGGATTTAGTTAAAACTTGGTTCAAATAGAGCTTTTTAAAAATTAGTTTCGCCGTTAAAAAAAATATTTGGCAAATAGTGGTAGTTTCATAATTTAAAAAAATTATTTTTATACCTCCCATCACAAAAAGAGTTTTACCTGATCTTAATTAATTTGCGAAATATTAAAATTTAAATTATCATGTAAATTTATTTTTATTTTTAAAATAATAATTTTATATTTAATATTATTATTTAAATAATTTACAATATCAACTACTACACTAATCAATTGCAAAAAAAATTTCTATCAATTTTTAAAATTAAAACTTTATAAATTAATTAAGGAGAAAAAATCAGGTTAAATTAATTTTTTGGAAAGGATAAGTATGTGTGCATATGGTGCAGATGAGCTTAAAATATTTATTAGGTAAAGAAAATTAATCGGTGGGTCCACCATCTCGAATTGGGTATGGGTTCAACGTTGCTATATTGGAGGGCCGTGCCCGCTATTTTTCACGCTCCGACAAATTCCCTTCCTTTTTCCCTCTTCTTTGAAAATATTTCAGCAAGTCTAGTCGTAATAAACCTCCCAAGTGCCTATGTTCTATACCTATCGTTCCCATTAATCAATTATTACTTGTAAAAATCCACAAAATGGCTACCGGGAGATCTGACCCGGAAAAACCCACTTTCTCCTCCATCGGAAAGGTAGGTTTCTTCCATCACTAAATTTCTCATGTATCTATGTTATCTTTTAAGAATTTGTGTTAATTTCTTGCTGAATTTTGTTGTTAATTGTGTCGAGAAGTCGTCTGGTGAGCTTATTGGACTGCAAGAGCGTCTTATCAATGGAAAACGACTTTCCGAAGACTATTCTGTGCTTGCTGCAGTTCTTCCGTGAGTATAATTACTACTATGTCTGCCGTTCAAATCTATTTATATTTTCATTATTCGGACACTGATGGATTTGAATATGAAAATTTGGGAATTTTCCTTGTTTTTATATGCTATTTATGTGCTGTTAATTTTTTTTTGATACCCCCTAAAAATTTGATTTTTCGAGTGAGTTTGTGTTGAACTTACACTTTGATAGTGCAGGTGTAAGATTTTTGAAGACCGAATTACATTCAATTGCGTTATTTTACTATACACCATTCATCAAATCTATTCGAATAACGGACAGTCACTGCTGATACTTGATACTATGTCTTGATGGCAAACTGACAGTACGAAATCAGAACTATGGACATGTCATTGTGATGCTAATATACTTCTAGTCATACTGATCAATAATTGCTAGGGGTACTGTATGAGCTTGATAATATATTTGTTAACGACAAATTTTGTACATTCGCTGAAATCACCAAACAACAAACAAACGGTCACACCAAAAACTTGATGGCTTGGGCCGTCGACAATATTGATGGGAATAATAAAGCATGAAAGGAATAAATTAATGGTGTAATTTAGATGTACCGTGATTCCCTGCTTATGATTGTATTTATAGATGCTATGCTCGTCGAGACCAACTAAGAGTGGAAGTTCTTATTAGAGTCTCCTTATAACTGTAATTCATTAATAACAAAAAAAAAATGTTAACTTAAAAAATGTATCATTGTTGACAAAAAAAAAATGTTAACTTAATTATGAAAAATATAAAAAATAAATTCTAACATGCGATATTGAATAATAATGCAAAAAAATATTATGAATATAATATATATATGTATATCACTTTTTGTCTTTCTTTTACTCTCTTATCTTTAATATTGATATTATATACATTTATCAATTAATTAATCACAAGATTAGTTACATTTTAATATATATGACTACAAAATGTTTATAAAATTATTGATTGTTTTATTTTATTTACTAATAATATTAAATGATTATGTAGAAATTATGTGTTATAATTGTAAATAATTAGAATTAATATTTATTTCAAATTATGTGTTATATATATATATATAAATAAAAAAAATAAAAAATTATAAAATACTCAAATGGCACACGGGCCGGCTCGGGTGGGCTACGAGATTCATTTTTTCAGCCTGCAAAAAGTTGAGCCGTTTTGGCCCGCTTCGGCCCGTTTGCCACCTCTATACATAAGTGACCCATTGTCTCCATATACTCTATGATGCAAAGATCTGATCATCTCCATACAACCATGAATCACTAACTAGAGTTGTCGCCACTGGCAGACTTCTCAACAAAAGCCTTTTGGACCCAACATTGGATTTCGTGGGCTCACCCCATAACCCATTTGGCCGTCCCCAAGCCTTATACTCCTCAAATTTACATTGTTATTACTTTGTTGTTGATCGGACGACAACAATGCCTCACCACTGAAATTAGGGTCAAAATCGATCGGGTAAGCAGCGGCGCTGGCAACAGAGTGGGCGAAGAAAAGGCGGCCTCTATAGCTTGATCTGGGATCGGAGGATAAAAGGAATTTTGCAGGTCCGACAAGTTGTATCGGCGAAACGGGTATCCCGACAAGTTACTGCCATAATTGGATGAGGGAATTAACTAAGATCCTGTTCGATAATAATGTGGATGTTGTCGTGGTGGCTGCTCTATCAACTTCCAGAATTTATTCCCCTCTTGCCGATCAATAGCAACAAAAGCTATTCCCCTCTGTCACGTGAACTAGAATTCTAGAGTGAAAGTAGATCTGCGGCCACTTTAACCTGACTTGTAAACAACTTCTCGTGCCACCACATCTTCAGTTGACTGTTTCTGCATATCCATATGTTGTGCAGCAAGCTTCTGTTCCATAACTTCTGGAGGAGGAACCACATCAAAAGGAGGGAAAGCACCATGTGGGAGTCGTAACCCTGGAGCAAATGAGATAGGAAGCCGACCCAGAAAGAGGGCGACATAAGTGTTGAAGAGGGATTTAACCTTCGCTTCTCATATGATCGGACAAATAATAGGCCAGTCACTAAGTGAGGCCTGATGATTTGCGTCCTTCTGAAAATATGATAATTTAATCCTAAACAACAAGGGGGGCGAGGAATATAATAAGTATACTGCTATCGATTGCAGACTTGCAGTAATAAATTAGTGGTGTCGGTGCGATGCATAAGCAGTTGATGCAAGTTTAAGACTGAAATCAATGGTGTCGGTGGATTGCATGTTATATATATGCTTTGTATACTCAAATATCTCTACTGCTTGCCTACATGGAAAGGCTAGGATGATGGTTATACAGGTTATGGTCCCACAAACAAGAAAGGGAGAGATATCATTCAGAAAAATCAAATTATTTATTTACTTATTTTATTTTTAGAGAGAAGACACGGATGTAAAGGTGGACTTGAATTACAAATAATAAATTCATATTTATTGGTCTATTTTCTCTAATACTCCAAATTACAATCAAATTTTACTTGATCGCCTCGATTTGAGTAATTTAAATTGTAGAGAGTGAAACTCAAAGAGAAGTAACGACGGGTTTAAGAACAAGGACCCTTAGTATGAAATTTGTATACATAATATAATTGATACCATATATTTGTATACATAATATAATAGATACCACATGTATGATGATTTTCTTTTAATTTAGTAACAAAAATCAAATACATGTATGGCATATATATTTTTTGATAAGAGATAGTGACTTAGCTTTTATGTGTAGGATTTGCCATGTTAATTGATGATAAGTGATCAACTAGTTGGTAATTTTATTTTTACACTAGAACAGGCTCTCCTTCTAGCACCAATGTTAATGCCAAATTTTGTGCGCTCGCTGAAATCACCAAACAATAAACAACCCTGCACAAGGAACAGTCGCACAAAAAATTTGACGGCTTGAACCGTCGGGAGATAACTCCGTTGTGAATCAATATAGCTAAAAAGCAATAACAATATTATTGGGAATAATAAAGAATTAAAGTAATAAATTAATGGTGTAATTTAGATGTATCATGATTCCCTACATATGGCTGTATTTATATATGCTATGCTTGCCCGAGACCAACTAAGAGTGGAAGTCATTATCAGAGTCCCTTTATAACTGCAATTCATTAATGATCGAGTTCTTAATGAATTAAACCTCCTTATCCTTGCTAAATCAGGATACCCAGTCCTATATAGATATGGACTTTGACACTGCTAGAATAACAAGTCGCCAAAATCTACTGTAGTGGGCCGATCCCGATATCGGGCCCAACGTGCAATATGTATATAGACCGAACTAGATCCGGGTCTTTAATAAAAATAATTTGGACCTACACCTGAACCGGGCCACAAATAATTTCATCCCAACAATATTCTTTTCGCGTGATCAATGAGTAGTGTGATGTGGTACTCCTAGCACTATTCATATGACAAACTTTTTAACTGATCTGGTATTCGTTCTTTACCACTTCTAAATGTAGGCCTATTTTGTTAAATTTTTCTATGTTAGCTATATTTTTGTGACTCTCATGAAGCATAAACCATTGAATTTGTCTGCTTTTCCCCAAGTGTAATGAATGGATTGATTATTTCAGATTTCTCTTCCCCGCTTTTGGAGGATTATTATATGGCTATGATATCGGTGCCACGTCGAGTGCTACAATTTCCTTACAGGTATAATATTTGATCTGTATGAAGACTGCGTTGGTATTTTTTGATGTGTCAAGTGTTAATTTATTCTATTATGATAGTTTGTATTAGAGGAAAACTCTTGTCAGCTTATACTGAGACTGTGATATTGATGATCAGGAAACTGTCAAGTAAATTATTTGTGTGTTTTACATTTCATTCCCAAATATGCTTCTGACTTTCTGATCAACATTTGATGATAATAGGAATGTATCTTTTAATCCAAGAGTATAATTCTTACAGTACATTAGAACAATTTGATTTTAGCATAAGGAATAAATAATAGTATATTTAAGCAATCAACTCCAGGTATTCATAAAATCATTGATGTTTCTGCACAATATATTCACAATGAAAATAAGTTATGAACATTTTAGCAATAAGAATTTTTTTCCTTATTTATTCTTAGCTATGAACTGCTGGAATTCCCCCGGGGCCCTTAAAATTTTTCAATTTTTACGTCAGATGGCAAAATTTGGGATTCAATTTTACAGGCATGATTAATATTTTCACTATATATTTTTAATATTTGAAATATATAAAAGTTACCTGTTTATTTCTGTTTTGGAAGATGTCTTATTGGTTTGTAAATAATTTTGAACATGATATTAATACGTGAAGAAAAACAGCAGATTATGTTTTGACCAAATATGTTATGAGGTTTAGGTTGTGCCCATTTCTCATACTAGTGTTGGTTGTGTTGCTGGATTTTACTTGTTTGTTCTACAGTCGATTACATGGTTCATTTGCATGTCTTTATATCTACATAAGGTGTAAACACAAGTTGTCTTGAATTTTATACAAACAATGGATATAATTTTTATTCCCCAATGTTTTCAGCATGTGTATAGTGTATCTCATTTTGTATCATCATTTTCTCTGCATCTTGCTAAATGGTTCTGCCTTTTGGCTTCAGTGCAGTTTATATAAAACAAGTTTTTGTTGTCTTATTAGAAATCATCCAAGTTACTGGTAATTCTCCCTTGAATTGAGCTTCAATAGTGTTCCTAGTTCTAGCAGGAAGTCTGTATAATGCTGATGTGGATATTATCTCCATCTTTTAGTTCTTGATCTTACACAGTAAATGGCTTGGGCAAAGCTCAAGTTTAATGTTTCTTCAATATTTATTCAAGAAAACATATGGATCCTGTTTTGCTTGACTATCACTGTAACTGTTGTTTCTGCATTTAGTCATACAGATATGTTCTGTGTCATAAACCCAATACATTGTTCCAGTAGAAATACTTTTAGTAATCTTAGTAGAATATATATTTCATTCAGTAGAGCTAACTCTTACTTTCCCGCTTCTAATCATTCAGTATTTTCTCTTGCAGTCAAAAACATTAAGCGGGATTACATGGTATGGCTTGTCTTCTGTGGAAGTTGGTCTCATAGTAAGTTTGTAGGCTTTGCTGTCACAACTGGGTTCTAATGGAGTGGGAGATTTGTTTGGTTTATTATTCTGCTTTACATACATCTTTGTTTTACTTGGTACTTTCCTTTTCAACAAAAAGAAAGAAAAATCTTATAAATGCTGCTTTTGCTGGATGCTTCCTACTGCAGACTAGTGGCTCATTATATGGAGCTTTGATTGGCTCTGTTCTGGCTTTTAATGTTGCTGATTTTCTAGGTTAGTTCTTGTTTAATTATGGGAACTGCAGAATTGTATATTGTACTAATCTTGCTGAAGTCTAAATGTTTAATCAAATTATAGGAAGAAGGAGGGAATTGATGATGTCTTCTATTGTGTACCTCGTTGGAGCTCTCATAACAGCACTGGCTCCTGGTTTTGTTGTTATGGTGATTGGGCGTGTGGTATATGGTATAGGGATCGGTCTGGTAAGGCACTTTGACGATCTAATTTCTACTTTTTGAGTTTCATTCTACATTATTGTTCTCATTTATTTATGTATGTGCATGTGTTCTTTCTTTATTGCTACAAATACAATTCAATTCCTAAACAATAATGCACACAATTCTACTTATTAGTCTCACAGGCTTAAGTTCTAAGAAAATTTGATATGGATTACATATAATATTTGTTCCCCAAAGGATCAATCCATAAGAAAGTTCTATACTTTATTCCACTTTGCCTACATTACTATGAAGCAATACATACGTTGGATCTGCCGACCAGATAAAAAATAAAACGTGCAAGTGGACTTAGTATTTAAATTTCTCAAGATCTTATGTTATCACCTTTCGTTGCTTATTTAGGCAATGCATGCTGCTCCAATGTACATTGCTGAGACTGCTCCAAGTCAGATACGAGGTCGACTAATTTCTCTCAAAGAGTTCCTTATAGTTTTCGGAATGCTTGTAAGTAACTCTATGACTATGATGTTGTATAAAAATATAAAGTCTATGAAGCAAGAATCTCTTTGGTTCAGTCTTTCTCGTCTCTTCTCCCGTAACTCGATTAAGTGATACTAATTTTTTATCCGTGTCTAGTTTTTTGCTGCAATAGCCAAATACTGAGTAAATTGAATGTCTCACAGTTAGGCTATACAGTCGGTAGCCTTCTGATTAATACAGTTGCTGGTTGGCGCTACATGTTTGGAGTTGGTGTCCCTTTGGCATTAATTATGGGAATCGGAATGTGGTGGCTCCCAGCTTCACCTCGATGGATTCTTCTATGTGCTCTCCAAGGGAAAGGAGATATGCGGGAACTAAGAGAAACTGCCATATGTTGCTTGTGTCGGCTTAGAGGTGAAGCTATTGGCGAATCAGCTGCTGAACAAGTAGATGAAATTTTGGCTGAGCTTTCAGATACTAGTGAAGACAATGAAGTTAAACTAGTGGATATGTTCCGAGGAAAATGCCTGAAAGCCCTTACTATTGGTGCAGGATTAGTCTTATTTCAGCAGGTATCACTTTTAATGAAGTGCCTTGGCTCTATGAGATAATTTGTTTTAAATTTGCTCTTATGTGTGTCACTTTTTTGCATGGCAGATAACAGGGCAACCTAGCGTACTGTACTATGCTGGAGCAATTTTTCAGGTAAACTCTAATTTAGGTTGAATTGCCTACAAATTTTGAATTATATAGGATTGAGACTAATCTTAACCTTATATAGAATTATATAGGATTAAGAGCTTGATGCTGCATTTTCTTTTCTCTCTACTTCATTTAATTCTATGTTATTCGTTCACTAATTCACATTGTGGCCTGACCTGCTATAATATGGTAGAGTGCAGGGTTCTCTGCGGCATCCGATGCAACAAGGGTCTCCATTCTTCTTGGGTTGTTGAAGGTAGATTCTAAGGGGCCATTAGGAGCCCCCCTCTCTCAAGAAGAAATAAGACAATTATTTAACTCAATTATTTAACTTATCCTCTCTTTTTGTCTTCGACACTAATATAAATAGGATGAGTGCTTAGACATTAGTCCTTTATTTGGTTATCTTAGCATAACGTTCATGTATTTGATGTGCTTGTATTAATACTGTGCCTGTACTTTCAGCAAGACTTAGTTTCACATATGAAGTGATGTAATGCACCATTTTAATTTTTGACAATTTAATATGCAAATATATGTTACTTTCTACTTGGCTTCCGCTATATTTTCCTCATTTCCTCATTTGTAACGATTGGTTATTCTCTGCGAGACTAGAAGAATCTCTGGCCTTGAATGCTGTTTTGCATGTCTCTGATAATAAAATGCTTTCCTTTGTGAAAGCAATCTGCAGTTCGGGTTGTTGTTCTTTTTCTCTTAATCTTAATATATAAACTTCTCTCAAGGTCAAGCTGAAATATATATTTACTAAATGGAATTTTCTCCACTTTTTTATCCCATAATGGTGGTACTTGCATTCAACTGAATCACTGTCTTAAATTTTTGTCATTCTCTAAATGGAGATATAACTGGCTTCCTTTATATCATGTGTGGACTGGAAAATATTTTTATCCTAATCTTTCTTCTTAGGAGTCAACATTTTTTACCAAATCCCCCCTTCTAAATTTTCTCTTGTTGGATACAGTGGATCTTCCTCTCGCCCCTTCAACTTCTCTTTTACTGTAGTACCTGACATAATTTATCTTTTGTAGTTAATTATGACTGGAGTAGCTGTTCTGGTTGTTGATAGACTTGGGAGACGGCCTTTACTACTAGGAGGTGTCTCTGGCATGGTAAGTTCTCATTTTTGATTAACGTGCTGCGACAAATTTTAATTTTTTTAGTAAAAATTATTGGCCATTACACCTAAACTTTCTCAGCTTTAGTTTTAGCTTACAATGAATTGAGGGACTTGATGATCAAGCCAAGAGTGTATAAATTTATGTTTTTTTTTTATTTCGTGTGGCAGGTAATTTCGTTATTTCTTCTGGGATCATATTACACTTATCTAGATAATGCACCGGTTGTGGCTGTAGCTGGGCTGCTGCTGTACGTTGGGTGTTATCAGGTGCATAAAGACCCTTTCTTTGTCTTTAGTTAAATTATTTTCTCATATTTTGTACTTTAGTAGTTTATCTTAATTTGAACTAGTATGTAAAAGTTACAACATATTATGAGTATGTCAAGAATAGGATAAGGAATGTGAATATGTATTTGAGTACTAAAATGTGATTGGTAATTGGGATGTGCAGAGCTTTCCCCCCTGTAACTCTTTCTTCCCCCTTCTTTCACAAACTTGCTTGTTCACAGTTTGTGCTTGCCACACCTACTAGAAACCTCACCATTTTGAGCTCATTGTGGGAAACTCACTGGATCTCTTGTTCAACCATATTTTATTGCCTTTTTACGATATGAAGTTGGACTTATTGCAGCATATTTTGGCATTAGTATTTATCAAGAAAATTGGAGCCCTCTACATGGAAATTGGTAAAACCTTAAAACATGTTGAAGCATCCAACTCAAAACTAATTGGCAATGAATGGAGTAGCCTCCAGGATTATATAGTGAGTCTTAGTGCTTAGATTGTCTGAGGTGGGATTTTGTATTTCAACACGCTTCCTCACGTGTGGCGTAATTGAACCTAACATGTGGATAATTTGTATTGGGTCATATGTGGAGCATGTAGACTGTTGGGCCTTGCACATAAAAGTAATAACCTGGCTTTATTATCATGTCGAAGCATCCAACTCAGAATCAATTGGCAGTGAGTGAAGTAGCCTATAGTGAGTATTAAGGCTTAGTTTGTCCCATGTGAGACTTCATATCTCAACAGCATACTTCTTTGAAATGGTGGTATGTTCTACTATAAAGTGGGAACACTGATTTTCTTTTCAAGGAGTGGCTCTACGCCGTCACTAATCATGTATTATTTTAGTTTCTTCATCTGTTTTTCGTGCCAAATGTGTTGTAGTTTTGTACCTCTGGTAGTAATTTATAAAGTATGGTTTTGCAGTTATCTTTTGGTCCCATTGGTTGGCTGATGATTTCAGAGATTTTTCCATTACGCGTAAGAGGGCGAGCATTGAGTATAGCTGTTCTCGTGAATTTCACTGCAAATGCACTGGTGACATTTGCATTTTCTCCTTTGAAGGTGCTTAGCTTTATTGATTCTTTTACTTTCATAGCAGCCTCTTAAATAAAATTTCAAGTCATTGTTAATTTTTAGACACATTATATCTGTACAGGAAATGCTGTATCTGAAATTTCTGCTTTTGACTACTTCTATAATTTTTTTGTTTCAAATGTTTTCTGTCGGGATTGCAAGAATATAGAGTATAGGGTAATACTGAAATAACTACAATTAGTTATTATATTCAGAGTATTCTAGAATCAGTTTTAGATATACAGTAATAGGTAGTTTGTTAGAAAAGGTGTAGGATAAGAATTGGTGTAGGATAGCATATTAGTACTCTCAACATTTTAGTTTAACAATATATATGTACTGAGCATGTGATGGGAAAATTATGAAAAGAATGAAATAGCTTTTGCTTATCCTCTCTCTCTCTTCCTTTTCTTTTGATTCGTATTCTACTGAATTCTCTTCTTCCCCAGTCTGTTATCTGCTGTTCTTCTTCTTCTCTTCTCTGTTACTAATTGAATTTGCAGGAGCAGCTTCAAGGTTCCTGACATTTTCTTTGGTTTTTTACAGCATTTCAGTTAATAGCGCGATCATCTTTATCCTCATAAGTTTATATGTTGTCATTGTTAAATTTTATGTTCTCATTAAGCTTGTGAGGAATGGAAAGGACTTCATGTTCTGATCTTCATCATTAACATACTTGCCAACATATTTGGTTCCTAAGACTATATACAATTTTATAGTTGACTGTGTTCAGTAAACTTGAAATTGGTTCTTATTAAATAAAAAAAAAGATTTACTATATTTTTTACACTGAACCTTTGTCACACTAGGACTTTGTCAAACCTTCTTGGTATTGAAAGAGCCAATGAGATAACCAGTTATATGTAAATTAGATGAAGAGAGTGCAGTTTGTACTGGACCGGACCTAGAATGTTTTTTTGCCTATATATCTAGCTTAAGTTAAAATATGACAAACTTATTGAGTTTGCATGAGTGCCTATGTTGTTCATTGATAACATAATATTGGATATATGGCTTAGACTCACTTTAGAGGACTCTTATATATTTATATTTGAAATTGCATAGACTCACTTTAGAGGACTCTTATATTTGAAATTGCATAGTCACTTTAGTGGACTCTTAAATTTGAATAGTATTATTCAGGCAATCGGTGAGAGAAACTACATCACTAGGATTCATATGCCACATGAAATGGCTCTTTGCATGTCTTGGATTTGTGCGAAATGTAGTATGGTCATGTTATGAGCCTGATTGATATGCTAAAACTTGTGACAATTAGGAGCAGATGCACACTTGATTTTTTGGAGGAATTTGATTTAGTATTTGTTAAAAATATTATTTTTCTTATAAAATTGAAAAAAATGCACCATAATTTTGAGAAACATGTATAGTATTTTTTGCCCACCTTGACTAAAATTTATGGCTCTGCCACTGCTGACAAATGATGAAACATTTCAAGTCATGATGCCAGTAGCTGTGAGTAACAACTGAACTTTGCAGTCATTCTTGATGGCAGGAACCATAATAGGCTGTGAGCCTTGCTTCATTTGCCCTTTTCTGTCGAGGCAGCTCTCACTGTATTCGGTATAGCGCTTCTGTGATATGGACTGACCATAACTGTGATTCCTCATATTACAAACTCGGAGTGGTATTTTAATTATCCACTGCTTGTTTGACACATTGAGTCAAATCTTATAATTTTTTTGGTGGTGAGTCACCATTGAGATCTTTACCCCAAAAAATTAAAATAAAAGTATTACGAAGCTATCTGATTTTATACATTGGCATTATTATGCTGTTTGCTATTTAGACATTTTGATGGTTTATCCTCCTTTTGGATAACGGCCACATTTTCACTTTATGCTTTGAGTATTTGTTTGTTGCTGTATCGTTCTGAACTTAGAACTTTCAGTCAAGACTTTCTGCTTTTCGGCTTCATATGAATAGGGCGACACCATTATAGCTGTAGTTTTAGCTTTTATAGGTAAATAAGCGCTAGTTATGAACGCATGAAGGTGGACTGTATTGATCATAATTGCTTAGGAGGTATTTTGTGTTGAAGTCCACCAATAATGTTTCTCCATTAGGACTTGATTTTTGTAGGAAGTCTTGGTAAATATACTGGATAAATTTTCAATATGGAGGGGAAGATATTTCATTGTTGATTTGTATAAATGGAATTTCCGTGTTTCTGATCCTAGGATAGTGACGAAGACCAGTGAAGTGAGAATGATTTTGCTGAAACACAAGGTTATTCTAACGTTAGCGTGAGGCAACTCTCCTGAACCTTATCAAGCATCACAAGGTTGCAAAGCTCAAAACTTTGAGGGACTCTAGATTGAGCTTTAAATGTTGGATATATGT
The DNA here is from genome assembly GCA_947179155.2 of Hedera helix. Classification (NCBI taxonomy): domain Eukaryota; kingdom Viridiplantae; phylum Streptophyta; class Magnoliopsida; order Apiales; family Araliaceae; genus Hedera; species Hedera helix. Next base: position 1,645,514 of record OX359266.1, on the reverse strand, counting down.
GTGTGTTCACCGATCTCAAATCCTGTAATAGTATGCACTCCAAATAGTTTGAAGTGAAGGCTTCTATTTGTTTGTTTCGTTATTTGTTTCAATAAGTTGAGGGTTATTTGTTTCAATAAGTTGAGCGACTACTAGATGGTGCCTAGAAGATAGATGGGGAGGCACTTGTAGGCTGTATACTTGCATATCAGAAAACTATTCTAGGAAAAAGAGATCCGCAAGAGAAGGTTCTGGACCTACTTCCAGTGTCCTCCAAGTTTGCTCTTATAATGAAACCTATTCCAGCAGCAGTGGTTTTCTTCATGTACTTGCTACTTATGTGAATTGCTTTGATGCTAAACAAAGTAGCAAAACATTTTTTTACATATTTTGTAATCCTAATCAAATTATGTCTTTGTTTCTTACCAATATGTTTCTTATGATTAATAACAAGGTTCTTTTTGTTATTTGAATTTTGATTGCAGGAAATACTAGGAGCTGGAGTTCTGTTTTTCATCTTTGGAGGGATAGCTGTTTCGTCTCTTGTTTTCATATTCTTCATTATACCAGAGACGAAAGGTCTCACTCTGGAGGAGATTGAGGCGAAATACCTTTAGGATTTGTTCCTTATTCCACCATCCCAAGTTTATTTTGGCATGAACTGATAGTTTGACCATTTAAAATCTGCAAGAGATGGTCATTTCATCTTTTCTTTGTATCTTTTAGATATGGGGTTGACATTATGAACTAGCTACGTATGTGACTATATGCAAAATTCCTTTTCAATATCTGGACAGGGAACAAGAGACGATATCATGGTTGTAGACCATCAAGATAAGTACCTTTCACATGAGAGGATACCATGCACATCTCATGTATAATGTATGACCATACCTCAGTTAGTTACTTTGTTATATTCACAAATGACAAGCCTCTTTCTAATCTTATATCTGTGATCTCTCTCTCACCTGCAACTGAGAGTCCTTTTTTTGGATGGTAATGTTTTAACCATACGTGTGTTCCATCCTTTTATTTTTGGTAATACTAAACATGCATTAGATAAAAATATTGAGTACAATTTTTGTCAAATAAGCTTGCTTAATCAAAACAATTATCAAACATTTATTAATTAATATTCTGCATAGCATCAAGACATTGAATTTTCAATATTTGACAGACTAGTAGCTATAAAGCTGGTAACATTGTTACTACCACCAATACACAAATCATTACCAATTGATCAAGTAATCCTCCACCGGAAAACTGACCGGCACAACCTGACTTTTTCGGACTCGTGGCGGGAGCCACAGCAGGAGTCAAATTCAGACCGCCATCTAGAGGTACTATCGGCAACAACGCAGGGGGGGCAGGCTGCGTTGCTTCTGCTGGCGGGGGTGGAATTACTGGAGGACTAATTGTAGAATTAACAGAACAGGCAGGTGAAAGAACTGGAGGACTATTATACCTCTCGGATTCCACTATAACCCCGTCTATACCATGACATCTAATAGACGATCCAGCAGTGCAAATATTCGGACTAATAATCCGAACATCGTTAAGAAAAAATTGCCTCCTGCCATAATTACTAACTCGGAACATGAAATCGGCTTTTGAAGTAGGAATCATTGAGCCTGTGGGAAAATGTTGCAAATGATCGAATAGCAAAGGGGTTGGAATCGAATGGCGGAGTAAAAAATCAGCAACATCGTCATTTTGCGGAAAAGTTGTACTATTAGCTAAAATTCGGTCATTAGGCATTAAAAATGTGATGTTACCCTGAATAAAATTTTCGGGAGCCATGTTGATTAGTACGACGTAGGTGAAATAAGTTGCTCTCTGCATCTCTTGCATGGCTACGAAGAGGTCTTGGTTAGTAGAAGTAGCAGCAATTGATGATGATGATGATGTTGTTACGAAGAATATTGGGAAGAGTAGTGTTAGTAAAAGGGAAAATGGCATGTTGGACATTGTTGTTAGCTGCTAGCTGAGGACTAATTTTGCGTTTGTGGGTATTTTTGGTGTTCTTATGAGGGGAAATTATTTAGTTGGATTTTGGAGCATGTAAATGTGGAGCATGCAATGCAACGTTGTTGGTTCAACAACTTCAGGTAATGTTTCTTGCATGAGGAATTGTTTTTTAAGGAGGTAGGATTTTGATAGAAAGTTGGCCTGGCTGCATGTGTTTGTTTTATAGTATTGCTCCGGGTACTTTAATTAAGCTTTTAGATAATTTACGTTCTTCATCGACTTGATTATTGTTGAGAACCTTTGTGTTGTACATAGTAAAAATGACTTATGTAACATAACAATTATGTGTTCTATTTGTTTTACCCACAAAAATAAAATAAAAATCTCATTCGAGCTTTTCAAGTCAATTTTATTTAAATTTTTTGATGTTATTCATTTTTTTTTTAAATCAGAAAATAATCATTCAATTAAAGAAATAACAAATCAAAAGACAAAACATCCAAAACACGCGGAGGAGATTCTTCCAACAGTACAAATCCTCAACTAAATTATGTCTAGTATATTGAACTAACACATGACTACCCTATTCCCACCCCTTTTAATACAGTAAACAAAAGACCATTGCAGACCCCTTATCAAATGACAAATATCATCCACCACATTACCAAAGTAGGAAGAATTTTTTACATAGGAAGAGATGGCTTGCATAACCCCGCTTTTATCCTCCTCAATAATCAACCTTGAAAAATCAGTATCGACATCAAATTCTATACCTCTACAGCACGCAAGTAATCTACTTCTTCATTGTTGAACACCATCAGTCCACTAGTAGTCATCGCAACTATAATTTTTCCCTTATCATTGCGAATAATTGCACCATATCCAGTTTTTTCTAAATTTGAAAAAATTGCGGCATCAAAATTAAGTTTGTACTCTTTAGATGTTGGTGGTCGCCATACCTCTCCACATGGTTGCTGCCTCAACGAAACATTCAGCTGATTTTGGGCACATTTGTAATCTGCAATACATTCCTCAACTCTCTTGTTTAAAATAATTGGATGCTTCATGTTTCCTCCATGTAATAAGATGTTTCGCTGATTCCAAATAAACCACGATTGAATCCAAAACAACTCCATTTCTTCTCCAGTCAGTAATTTCATAAAATCCTCCATTAGTTCCATAATTTCGAGTTATCCATGCTTACCTTTTTGCAATTTACGAAAACTTCTAGCTCAAATGTCTTGAGTCGCCACACAATCCCATAGAGCACGGATGGTGGATTTCGTTTCATTTTTACAAATTAAACATTTATCCTCACAGATAATCTTTCTTCTATTTAGATTCTTTGTTGTTGATAAAATGTTATGCTAAAAACTTTGATTTTATTTGGAATCCGAAGTTTCTATAATGCACCCCAGACATTTTTGACAACACCCCCTAGACGTTTTTGCCCGATCTACATCAATTATTAGTCTCTCCACCACATGATAAGCTAACTTTACAGTAAATGTACCCTTTGAATTATGCATCCATATAATCTGATTAGGTATATATCGTCTACTCAAAGGTATATGACAAATTGCAACATTCTCATCTTTGTGAAAAATATTTCTAATATCTTCATATCTCCATATATGCAATTCTGGATTAATCAACTCACATATCGTTAATTCATCCCAGATATGTTGAACTGAATCTAGCACTTTGTTAGTGGGAAAATTAGGTAGCCACTGATCCTTCAATGCATTGATGGAATTTTCATTCCCAACCCTCCAACAGTGCCCATATTGAAGGATAGGGTGTGCAACCATCAAATTCTGCCACACACATAAGCAATTAGGTGAAACTTTAGCTTCTAGGAAAGTTGATCTCGAAAAATATATTGTTTTAAAACATTTATAAAGTAACGAATCATTGTCTTGAACCATCCTCCATTCTTACTTGGCTAACATAGCTAGATTAAAAGCTTTCAAGTTCCGAAAGCCCATTTCATTTTATTTTTTTTGAATCTGTCAGTTTTGCCCAACTCTTCCAATGAATTCTCCTTTCATTACCCACTTGCCCCCACTAGACCCCACCAGAATTTAACACATAATGCATCTAGTTCATCACATAGTTTCAAAGGGAGTTGGAACACACTCATAGTATAAGTAGGTATGGATTGAGCCACAACCTTAATAAGAATTTCTTTACCAGTTTGAGACAACAACATGCCCTTCCATCCTTAAAGCTTAATCTAGATTTTGTCTTTCAGAAATAAGAGGGTGTGATACTTGGCCTCCTTATCAAAGTTGGTAAACCAAGGTAAGTATCAAATAGATTAACCCCCCTTTACTCTTAAAACCTCCATAAGCTGACTCCTTTCATTGTCCAATGTATTTCTACTAAAATAAATGGAAGGCTTTTCGAAATTAATACTTTGTTCGGAAGCTTGTTTATAGGTTTGGAGTATCTTTACTATGGTTTCCCCTTCAGTCCTATTTGCTTGACAGAACAATAGTGAATCATCTGCAAACATAAGATTAGTGACATTTGGTGCCCCTCTACAAATAGAAACTCCCCTAATTCTGCTATATTTAATAAAGCAGTGAAGCCTTCTGGCACATAATAAAAAAGGTAGGGAGATAAAGGACCGCCCTATCGAATTCCTCTGTGTAGAGAAATCATGCCATAAGATCTCCCATTAATCAGAATAGAGAATGATGGAGTTGTCACACAAGTCATTACCCGTTCAATCCAAACAGCAAGAAACCTTAATTTTTTTATAATCTGCTGAAGAAAGTTCCATTCCACTCGATCATATGCCTTACTAATATCCAACTTCAATGCTAAACAACAAAAAAAACAACAAAAAATATTAATGCTACCCCTGTAGGAGACATAACTTCTTCTGTACCATGAAATTTCATATGAAAGTCAACCATGCTGGAAGGAATGGAAATATGTTTGCTAATTTGTTGGTTGATTTAAGACATGCAGTGTCTTAGTATCGCATATATTTTAGAACAAAATATTATCTTTATACGATTTAGATGCGCTCAAATATATCTTCTAAACTCTTTGTTAAGTGATCGAGTTTTGTCCGAAGACTCATAACCATGAAAATATATATCTAATATTAGAATGTAAAGAATACAATTTTGCAAAATCTTAGTTATGGTTATAATTTTTTTCACTTTTTTTTTCTAAGTTGTTCTTTTTAGAGAGTTTATTTTTTTTATTTTTTTAACTGCAAGGTTAATAATTTGACCTTTATATTTCGTATTTATGGCCCAGTTTGGACGAAATTAGGATAAGAACTTTGGGCTTTTAAGGGTTCTTTTTGGTTGAGGATTAAAAATGGAGTATTTCAGTTGGCATGGCCCATGATTTCACTAGCCTTATAAAATTAGGGTTACTTTTGGTAGCCGCTCCTCAATATAAAATGCCCATCATATTCCTGGGGTTTTAGCATATTGTTAGCCTCTCTTCCCCAAACCTCCTCCTCTGTTGCAGTCAGAAATCAGAGGCAAAGATGAAGACCATTCTTTCGTCAGAAATCATGGACATTCCCGATGGAGTGACGATCAAAGTGCACGCCAAAATGATTGAAGTTGAGGGACCTAGAGGTAAGCTCACCCGCAACTTTAAGCATTTGAATCTCGATTTTCAGCTCATCACCGATGAAGAAACCGGCAAGAAGAAGCTTAAGGTTGATGCCTGGTTCGGATCTCGCAAGACAACCGCCGCCATCAGAACCGCTCTTAGCCATGTGGGGAATCTCATCACCGGCGTCACCAAGGGTTACCGCTACAAGATGAGATTCGTGTACGCTCACTTTCCGATCAACGCTAGCATCGGTAACAGCGCCACGTCCATTGAGATCCGTAACTTTCTTGGAGAGAAGAAGGTATATCTCTAATCATTTATATTAGTTGTGAATATAGATTGGTTTAAAGTTGTGATCTAAAATTGATTCAATGTGTTTAAATGCTTAGTTTGATCAAGTTTTGATTTTTTTTGAGAACTATGTTATGGTAATTGTATTTGTGCAAATGTTAGTCCTATGTTTTCAATATTTTGCTGGCTGAAATATATATCTTTAGTCTTTGAGGATATCTATACAAGCTATTTGTATTTGACAGTCTTGTTGTATTTATGTCTAAACTGAACTATGTAAAGATGTTTAAACTCTTGGAAGAGTTAATACTTGTAATAGTAGTTCAATTTGTTTGTGCGCTGTAGGCTATTTTTATGATCTGCTAATTAATATACTATATTCTCCATAAGTAACGAGTTATTTTTTTGTGCTCTACGGGGTAAAAAAAAATTGTACTCTAATTAGGCGGACAACACTGAGATGATTTGTCTGGGTGATATTCGTTTGATGTTTTCCTTATAATTTAAGATTGTTTTGGTTTGTTAAGCTTCAAACCTGTATAAACTTTTGGCATTTCTAGCTGCTTGTGTACTTTCATAGGTTTCTTTTGTTGAGGAAGTTTTGCTTCATTGAATTTGACAATATGTGCTACTTGATACTAAAATATGTGCATTAAGTTTTATTTAGTTCTAATTGATTAGTGATTATTGTTGGTTTGTTTGCCTTTTGGAGTTTGGGATCTATGAATCCTTTTGCTCTCTAAACTCTTTGTTCTTGACAATATAAATGTGTTGAGATGCAAGCTCATTGGATTCGTATAATATATATGTGAATGTAGTGACGCAATCACTATTGCTGCATTAGTCTGTTCTAAACTTGGTCAATGCAATGTGTTTAGAGCACCATTATAGTTTTATTAATTGAATATATCTACAATAAACCTGTGTAATTGGCCTTTGATTAGTGTGCCATTTCTTTTATGTTTGCATTTAAACATGAGGGTATGAACATATATTTGCAACGTTTAGAGTTTTGTATTACTGTAATAACTTATAACACGCATGTGCTTTGAGTTATTGTCAAGAATTTGATTGGTAAATTATTTGATTTGCTTTGATAGTAGAGGTACACCAGGTGCTTATATGGTTGCTTGTGTTTGAGTGTTGACTGCTGACTAAAAAACACTTATAGATCAAATAATTTATTTGGTGCTTTTTAGTGTATATATCAAAGAAATGCATTGACATCTTCTCTGGGATTCTTTATGAATTATGCTACTGGTTTGGATGCCTTAATATATGTCATCTTCGGGTTGCATCAGGTGAGGAAAGTTCAGATGCTTGAAGGGGTTTCTATTACCCGGTCTGAGAAAGTCAAGGATGAGATCGTCCTTGATGGTAATGACATCGAACTTGTTTCGCGGTCTGCTGCCCTGATAAACCAGGTACATACCTATTTTACAATAATCTATATATCGACTCGAAGATACTGCCATATTTCATTTTAAACATTCTGATCTGTTAGCTTCAGAATTACGTTTCTTACTTGCACTTGCTGATACTGCTACCTATTTTGTTTGTGCAGAAATGTCATGTCAAGAACAAAGATATCAGGAAGTTCCTTGATGGTATCTACGTCAGCGAGAGGGGAACTATATTCGAAGAGAGTAATTAGTTTGGCAGTAATTTTATCCCGCAGTTGTTTCTTCTTTGGACCAAAGTTCACCCCACCCTTAAGTTCGTTTGAACTTCTTATTTGTAGTTTGAGTTTTTACAATTTTGTGTAATGTCTTGTGAGATCTTGATTTTAAAGTTAAATGGTGTTAGTTGGTCACATGATATTCACTATATTTCTGGTGGTTCCTTATTGGGGATGTGGGTAGTGCTGTCATTTTATTTGGTTATTTACAGCATGTGGCGTGTTGATTATTTTGTGCGGATTATTTTGATAAATGATCAAATCGTTAACTCTAAGTATGTCCAAGTGACTACCCTTGTCAAAATTTACTGAATAGTCGGAACCCTATTTTTCATTATATTTCCACTTGTTGAATGATTTATTCCTTTTGTTGAATGATTTATTCCTTTGCTATTGTTACGTCACCCTATATATTAACTCTAACTACTATTTTAGAGTCTTATTTGTCAAAATTTAAATCTAAGTAAGGTTCTTAGATTTTGAAATGAAAATATAATTTATTTTAGATTTTTCCATATTTTTAAAAGCCTTTTGGCTAGAGCGGTGCGACAAAGTGTTTGATGACCTACAAATCTTTCTAGCTGTAGAGATTTTAGGTGTATAAACAGCGTAGGAGAGATTTGTGAAAATGCGATTACATTTGAACTCGAGAACTTGTAATTTGCTTCTACACGTTAAAATGAAATTATAAATTTTACAAGGTAACATTTTTTAAATAATTTACAATAGTTATTATTATATTGACTAAAATTAATAAAAATATGTTAATTTTAAGTATAAAAAAATACTAATTTAACTTTATAAAGTCAATAATGAATTTATATTTTGGAAAGGAGGGAATAGTTTTTTAAGTATTACTCGTCAAAAACACATTGTATCATCCAAATGATCTAACTGGCTTGCTGAGAAAACAACTCAATTCACCAACATTGCTTAGCGGATTCCATCAAGGAAACTGGAATGAGCCTCCAATTCCGGTAGCCCCTTCTGGCGGATTAATTGCCACCCAAAGAAGGGAAATGGTGATGGCAATAAGCCCTGACCATACAAAAACAATGGTGGGTGTCCTCCCTCTCCTTCCCATTAACCCTTTAGCAAAAGGATAAAGATGTGCCAACACCCAAAAACTAAAGAAAACCCCGCCTAATAAACGACTCCATTGTGGTATGTCACTATATATTGTGCGGCTGAACCCAACTGCTATGGCAATCAAATTGGTCATCATAATCGTGATCGGGGGAATCATGAGGGATGTCCATTTGACTAGATAGAGATCAGCAAAGTCATCATCCTCATCATCACCGGATGATTTTGATGTCAAAGTGAAAGATATTTCAATTCCAGCAACAACTTTCAGCAGCCCCTGAAGCACAGCAGCCAAGTGGGCACTAGTGCCTCCAATCAACCAAAACTGCTCATTCCTCCACCACTCTTCTAATTCAATGCCAGACCACTTGACTTCAAGCACGGCAAGCAAACAAAGTGTAACAGTAATGGCCAAGAGGTATACCAGGAAAGTGACGTCGAGGCTTTGGACAATAAACTGGCCAGAGAAAAGGGAAAGTGCAGGGAGAAAACAGTAGACAATAAGGAAAATGGAGGTAAATGGGTAGATTCCAACATTCAGGTATGCAATTCTCTGCAGAAACTTCATCTTTGAGCTCGCCAAGAGAGCATTGTTGCGAGAGAAAAATATCTCAACTGATCCAGTAGCCCAGCGGAGGACCTGATGGAGCCTATCAGTCAGATTGATTGGAGCAGTTCCACGGAAAGCATCCCTTTTGGTCACACAGTAAACTGATCTCCATCCCCTGTTGTGCATCCTATACCCTGTGACGACATCTTCTGTAACAGACCCATAAATCCACCCAACACGCTCTCCCCACTCAGTTTTATCCTCATACCAGCAAGAGATGACACTAACTGCCTCTGCAACAGTAGATGCATCAAGAAGCTCTCGGGGAATGGTAAGAGCACCAGGTGGTCGTCCATTTTTCACAGCAGGATGATCTGCAAGAGGACGGCCTTGGTACTCTGCCACGGGGATTGAATCAATGAGAAAAGTTGAGTTTCCAAACTTCTTAGGAGTTAGAGACAGATTCATGTCTTCATCGTCAGAATCACCCATTCTAAGGGCTCGGTTCTCTTCTGGGGTGTTGGAAACCGTGGAAAGCTTTTTACGGCGACCAAAGCAGCAGCTGCAGCAACCAGGGTGGTGCTCTTTTGCTCGAGGTGGGTCAAAGCCATAGAGGGCAATTCTTCGAAAGAGGCATCCAGTACCAACATACACTGGACCCTGTAGTCCATCAAGCGCCCGCATGTTGCCATCAAAGAAGACAGTGTTGTGATTGGCATACCGATCAGACGGATCAATACCCTCAAATCTCTGAGGAAACTGGACATAACAAAGCCGATCACCACCTCTGTCCATCATGAAACACATACCTTCCTTCATAGCCTGGGAATTGTAGATGTAGTGGTCACAGTCAAGATTGAGAATGAAGGGGCCATTAGACATGATTGCAGAGGCTCGAACAAGGGCATTCATAGCTCCTGCTTTCTTGTTGTGATCATAGCCAGGGCGCTTCTCACGGGAAACATAAACAAGCATGGGGAGACGTATATCAACATCAGTCAAGTCAAATACTCCAGTATCGTCAGTTGTGCCCTGTAATGGCTCATCACTCGGTGGCTTCAACATCACCTGCATTGTTGTTGAATAGTTAGGCTTTCCTTTCTCTTCATTAACATCTTAACTGCCATCGACAAAATTAACAGTTTAAGAGCACATAAATAAAGTTAATACCTGAATAATACCAGAATGATCACCTTTAGTGTGCTCAGCTGAAGGAGTTAACCAAGTCCCCGGCCAATGGGTTCCATCTGCCATCCATGTAGCTTTTGGAATCTTGACACTCTCCAAGGGCTCGTCGTCTCTCTTCCGTCTCTGTTGCTTCATGGCCTTAATTTCCTCTCGAGCATGATAGGCATCAGACCTGCGGCGGATAGAGTCCGGAAGCCCATTGATGCGGACCTTAAATTCATCATACTCACGTTTTACCCTTCTACGATCCTTGACGAAATCTGTCCGGACCTTGTTCTTGTATGGATCCCTTTTCAAACTGAAGTAAGATTCAGGGTTTCTAGGTTCAATGCCATGTTTGCGGCAAAATGGGACCCACATGTTAGCAAAGCTTGCAGCTTCTGCCATGGCCTCGAAGGTCAAAAGTGCACCTCCATCATCAGAAACATAGCACGCAAGCTTTTCAACTGGATAATCCGCAGCTAGAATAGATAAAATGGTGTTTGCAGTGACAAGAGGGGGTTCTTTCTCAGGATCTGCAGTAGAGACAAAGATATCTATACCTGGGAGATCAGATTTTCCAGTGGGATTATTCGGGCTAGTTGTTTCAAACTTCTCTTTTAAGACATTAAGGTCAGTGGAACGGTCAATAGGACACAGCTTAGGCAGTTGGTCAAGAACCCAAGAGAAAGCAAACCATAGTTCACAAACTATAGACATTCCCCAAAGCCAGACTGCATCATTGTTTGGGTGGGCAATCCTCCATTGCAAGAAAAATCCAAGAACAACCATCCGAATTAAAATTAGAAGCCTGTGAGTAAAAAAGTAACATGAAGCAGAAAGTAATCATCAGCATGCATAAAGAAAAAAGACTGCATAAGAATATAATTCAGTTTGATTGAAAGTTGAAGAGAATGTCGCAACAAAAACAAACAAACAACAAAAAGAAGAAAGAGAGAGAGAAAAAACTAGCTATAGCAACACAGCATATTCAAAGAAAAATAATCGGAGGGGAATTATGCGATCCAAATATAATACCATCCTAAATTATAATACCATCCTAAATTTTAAGAATATTGTTACCGACCAAAATGCATATATTTTGTTTTTTAGTCTCCGAAAATCCTGGTCTCTTGCATTAATAGTTGCATATCATTTCCAATATTCTATCTAATTACCAACGTTATGTGGCAGACCATGTCAATGTCAGGCACCTGAGTTATTTTGGATCTTAGTTGTGCGTCATCACATTCTAGAATTAGAGATAAATTAGGATCAGGTAAAAGTCGCAAAATTGCAGCAAAAGAAAAATTGCAAGATTGACGGAATAGTCGATTGTATTTCTTGTATGTCTAGCACTAGCGATTATGCTGCCTTTGTTAAACAGATATAAACATGCTTTAAATGGATAGACGTAATCAACACCTATTGGCGGTAACAATATGATAAATATTAGGTTAGTCATCACAATTCTTGGCTAGCAGAGATGCAGATACTTGATGCTTCTTTGCATCTTCACGAAAACCAGATGCGCAAGAGATATTACTAGAAAAGTAGTAGTAAATTCATTTTTGGAAAGTGAAAAAAGGAGTAGATATTTATGTGGTCACACAATCCAAAATTTAACAGTCTTAGTTTTCGCATTCCATTTACTGAGCTTCAATGTGTGTGAGCTGGTCAAACATGATCTGATTATGAAATGTAATTTGGTGGATAATGTAGCAAGTTGATGATCTCAAAAACTTCTTCTAAGAACAAAAAAAAAACTATTCATCTATGTATAGTCATAACAACTTGGTAAAAACAAATGCACATGCAGTATGTGCAGGAAATGCAGAAAATATCACATGTGCAGGAAATGCAGCACCAGTTATAGTGCTGCAACATAAGGTAACAAATGCACTAAAGATGACAGCTGCTAGAGCCGAGCCAGAGCAGTAGCATGATGGAGTTGCAATGTACTGCAGTTCAACTGATGTAACAGAACATTAAATATCGTTAATTAGATAGAACTAGAGTTACATTATTAATAGAGCTAATATAGTGACCAATGCTTCTTGTATCTTTTAATAAATTTTAATAAAAGTTCCAGTTATTCTTCTTGTATCTTTGATCTTCTACATATTGATTTGTGGGGACCCTATAATACATCTACACAATATGGTTGCAAGCATTTTTTAATAGTAGTTGATGATCATTCGAGGGCTACATGGACTTTTGTCATGCCAACAAAACAACATGTGTTTCAGATTCTTCTAGACTTTATTGCATATGTCAAAAATCAATTTGGTAAATCCATTAAGATGTTTAGAAGCGATAATGGGACAGAATTTTTTAATGAAGATATATCTTCTTTCTTTTCTACTCATGGGATAATACATCAAAGTTCATGTGTTTATACAAAAAGAAAACATAGACATTTGACTGGATACTGTGATAGTGATTCGGGCAGTTGCCCTACCTCTAGGAGGTCAATCACAGGTTTCTGTCTGCTCTTGGGCTCTTCTCTTATTTCTTGGGAGTCCAAGAAACAATCTGTGACTTCTAGAAGTACTGCAGAGGCTGAGTAAAGGGCTCTAGCATCAACTACTTGCGAAGTTTTATGGTTGCACTGTCTAGTACAAGATCTTCAAGTCACAATTATTGGTCCTACTCCTATTCATTGTGATAATAAGGCAGCTATAGAAATTGCTGAGAATCCAATTTATCATGCCAGGACTAAACATATTGAAATTGATTGCCATTTTGTAAGGGAGAAGGTGCAGGCTGGGACCATTTCTCCTATTAAAGTTGTTTCCAAGGATCAACTAGCTGATCTTTTCACCAAGGCTCTAGGCAAGGTACCTCGTTGGTTTTAAGTTTCCCAGTTGGGGTTGCACAATCCTTGTGCCCCTCCAACTTGTGGGGGGAGTAATAGAGCTAATATAGTGACCAATGCAGCAAATGCAGATGCAGTATGTGAAGGAAATGCAGAAAATATCACATGTGCAGGAAATGCAGCACCAGTTATAGTGCTGCAACATAAGGTAACAAAGGCACTAAAGATGACAGCTGCTAGAGTCGAGCCAGAGCAGGAGCATGATGGAGTTTCAATGTATTGTAGTTCAACTGATGTAACAGAATATTAACTATAGTTAATTAGATAGAACTAGAGTTACATTGTATTGTATTCGATATTAATACCACTGAACTGTGTAATAAAAGTCAGTTAATTTGAAGATTAATAAAGTTGAGCTTCATTCTCAAGCTACTTCTTCTTTTCTGGATATTCATTCGTATAGTGGAATCTAAGAAGAAGAAATTAAGGATGTACCTATATGGGCTGAGAACAACAGCTGGAATTTTTAACTTGCGGGTGAGTGGCCTCCATGGCTTACTCACCAAATCTGAAGGCTCAGACACCTCATCACCCTTCCCGTTAACAAACCCGCCTCCTTCCTTTGGCCATATGGCATTCCCATAGCCATAGGTGCCACTCGTTTCAAACAACCATCTATTGTGATCGAAATCTCCAGTCTGGCTCCTCATCAGCTGTGACTTTGTTGATTTCATCAGTGACAATCTTCTTTCCATTTTTGACAACCCAGCTGGGGGTGGGAGTGGAAGTGGCCTCCCATTTTCTACCACTTCATCCAAATCAGTGGCTTTATACTGCTCCTTACACCCCGGGCAATTGCCATCTCCGGTTTTAACAGCATCCAAATAACAATCTCTGCAGATTTTGAAATCACATTCACAAGGGAGAATATCCACTCCTCGTTCATCACTCATTACCTTGGCATCACATCCAGGAATGGCACAAGAAGATCCTTTTGCACCTGCCATTTGAGGATGGTTTGCTTCTGATTCAATCACCTTATCCATGAGATGAGCTCGCGTAACACTATTGAATCCACCAGTAAATAGTGAGCTTGATACATACTGCTCTTCAACCTTTTGAGAAATCGAATCCATCGGTTGATTGTCTGGGGTCGGTGGTATGTGTACCGTGTAGTTCATGAAATCATTGCTCCCAAGTTCACTATCAAGATCGTCTCTTGAATAACTAATATATCGACCAGATGAAGTTCTCCGACCAAATGCCACAGTTGGGGGCATCGGAGGCTTGTGTTGTGACTCCGACCCATCCGCAGCTGCCGACATTGATAACTGGCTAGCCTTGAAAGATTTTGACGCCATGAGAACTAACTAAAATACTATACCCAGATCCTGAAATTTTAACAAACAATAAATTCAAACTCTCATCATCACGTTATTTGATAATTCAATCCATCATCACAGAGCTCAAAATTTGAATACACATTTTATAGCAGACTATAATCATTGAAATTATGACCGATCTGTTGAAGCCCTCGAGAATTAACACACGCCTTAATTAAGAAAAAACGGCAGAAGTTGGAATCAAGTCAAACTAACTTTCAGCATACGGTGTGAAAAGGCAAGCTTTACATTACTAATCCGATAAAACTAGATGACTTTTTTTGTTATTAAAAAAAAATGAGTGAGTGATATAGTACAATATACCTAGCTAGCGAGCAATGAAAGGGGAAATTAAGCTGGAGACATGTCTGAAGGAAGACGAAGATGAATAGTATCCCTAAAAACTATGGCGCATGTAATAAAAAAGCTTCAGTAACTGATCATCCTTATATAAATGGCTACCAGATCTACGAATCTGAATGTTTCAAATTTGTATCCAGTTGTTATCCAACTGTCTAGTATGAAACAAGACAGAAATTCAGCAATAAGGAAAAATTGAAAGAGACCAAGTCCATACAGGGAGAAACTCCAAGATCGAAACCTTTATATAAATGAAAAATAAGCAATATTCAAATTAGAAGGTAGCTTTAATTTATACTATATAGATATACTCACAAAAATGGAAATGGTCACCGCCGGCCGTCGACTATTTCTCTTTCTCTCTCCTGTTTTTGCTGCCGTTTTTGAGATATTCGAAAAGCTGTCTGAATACCGTTTTGAGGGAGTGACTCAGTGCGTCTTTCTTTTAGACAGATTTTTAAATGGTTTTCATAAAAGGACGCTTGTAATATTTAGAATGGTTGGAGGGTACTTTGGACTATTAATATTGCGTTAGTGAATCTAAGTTTTTCGCAATGGGGCTGTCTGACAAGTGGGCCATAGCGTGTACTAAGTAATAGTAACGAGTATACTATTATCACGAAGGGAAAAAACAATAAAAATTTTATTTTATATTTTTTAAAATATTAGTTAGTCTTGATAAAAATAATATATATTATAAATATTATGATAATTTTAAATATATATATATATATAATAAATAATAATTATTTTATAATTTTATTTAATTATAATTTGATATAAATTTATCACAGTATATATCGTCATATGAAGAAGAGTCATTCTTCAACGTTCGATAATCCATCGTTTCATTTTTTTTTAATTTTTAACATTGGTAGTTAGGTGTGGGATCAATAATCAAAACAGAAAAATTTTACACTGTCTGAAATGATCGATCACCGCTCCCATTGTCATTTTCAGTCGTCCCATAATTTTTGTTTAAAGAATGATTCCGGCTACGACACCTTTGACGCATGAGGAGCAGCGGCAGATATATAATTTGAACGTTACAAGTACGATGACGAATTTACCCCTGCAATTTCCATATAATTACAAAAGAGGGTGGGATGGATGGATGGATGGCGTATTGCGTGAGGTACTGGGGTATACGCGGAATTAGCGCAAAGGTAACGGAGACAAATTGGCGTGCTTGTCTATCTCCTACTACTTTTTGCCTCGACTGTTCGGGCTTGTAAATACCACGCAGCTTTATCGAGTGTGATAAACACGCGTCTTAGAGCTACAAAAGAGCAGAATGTTGAACCAAACACCTCAAAAAAATAAAAATAATATATATATATTATGATGGTTCAAAAATATATCTTTTAAATAATATATTTATTTAAGTAGTATATCTTTATCAAAATAATATTATTTTGAATTTTTTTTTTATGAAATTTTCGTAAATAAATAAAAAACAAGTGAGGCTGTAAAATATCACATCATATCACATCTTTTTTTAATATTATTTTTATAAAAAAAAATCTTCAAAACGATATCGTTTTAATAAAAATATGTTATTTAATAGAGGTATGTTATTTAATATATATGTTCTACATTTGTCCTCATATCTATATCTATATATATTATATTTTATTTTATTTTATTTTGGTCAGTTGTTGAATTTTTTTCAATTTCATAAAAAAAAATACCAACAAAATTAAAGGTTGAGTAGTACTAATAATTTTAAGATTTTAGTAAAAATAAGGAAAAAATTGATAAAAGACTTGAGAGTTATAAATTTTACTTGCTTATATGACTCATATGCAATGTAATTTTTTTTAATATTTTTTTTGTGTTATCAATATATAATATAATTAATATGATGATTGTTAGTCAGTGGCGGAAGCAGGGGGGGTCATTTGACCCTGGTAACTTCAACCGCTTCAGGCGAAATTTCAATTCTTGACCCCCCTCCATTGCCGGAGTTCGAAGCTCCTCAGGCGAAATAGATTTGGGGATTGGGTAAATGAGTTTGAACCTGAGGAAGATCAAGATCCCTTTTAACCATAGCTACCATTGTCACTCTCACGTCGGAAAAAACTGAGCCGGTCACGGGAGAGCTAGGGGCCATTACCAGCTTTAAGGAAGAAGACAACGACATTGCTCAGCTTTAAGGAAGAAGATCAATGGCTGTCATTCACTGGGAGTCTTAATTTAATCAAAGCATAATGCTTTGGAATAAGAGATGAGCTCTCATAAGCCCAATAAGTGATGGTGCTGGTCCTTAAGCTAATGGGCTTTGTAGATTGAGATGGGGTGGATAATACTTTGTTAGTTAATTGGCCCATATGGAATGAGAAGCTGGCCACAAAATAAAAAAGAGAAGGGAGGGTTGCACACTTGCACATTGTAAAAGTCACGGTATGGCTGTAAAATGAGCTATACTCGTTTGATTATGTCTCTTTATAATCACAATAATTGATGTTTTTATTTTTTCTAGATTATTGATAAATACTTGATTAAGCGACCAAGAACTGTTAATTTTTCTAATAGTTAATTACCAAATTCTGAGACAAGTGGTGGTATAAATAATTAACGTGTAGAGTTCAATCCGAACGATATTGTTTGTGATCCGGGGTTACGTAAATCAATTGAAGACTTTGATATTGTGATTAGAGATTAAGTTCGAAAAGAGTATTTGACTAGAGGTCCATGTCAACCAATTGCTCATAATTATTTCCAAATTTTTTTTTAATGTGAAGAGAAATTTTCGGCTCACTTGGTTTAAAATTTTTGATTGGTTGGAATATAGCATTTCAATGGGTCGTACAGTTGAAATAAGCAGTTCAAGAGTTAATAAATTTTTTTTTTTACTGAAAGATTTTGACCCCTCTATAATATACTCCCGGTTCCGCCACTATCGTTAGTTATTCAGGAGTTGATTGTGGTTTTGGAAAAACTTGACCCCAGAATTCATCCTTTAAGGATGGCTAATATAGACTAGAAGTAGCTGATCTATTTCGTGGAAACATGCCTCTTGCACGTGATTCGCATGTGCATGATTCTGTTGTAGTATAGTACTACTTTACGTATGCCGTGCACGTCTTCAGAAAGAGAATGAAAGTCCCTTTTTCGCTGAATAAATATAAGTGTTCAATATTTAAATATAAATATTATATTTATTTTAATTATTAAAAAATAAAATATAATAAATATAAATTTTAAATATTCTATAAATATAAACTTGTCTTTTTTGCCAACTGATCGTGATGATGGACCCACCATCCACCGCGTAGGAACCCTTTCTCATGGATATACATACGCCTACTTTGTTGCTTCTTCAGCTTTTGTCAAGTTTTGTGATTATTGTTTATATATATATATATATATATGTGAAAAAAATATATATATACAGCTATTTTATACAAAATCATCTAGTAATAATTTTTTTAAACTACGACGACAGTTCAATCATTGTCATTAATATTTTTAATCTATACCGACAATTAAACCGTCACCATAACCCAAAAAACCGTCGTCACACAACAATATATATACATATAACCTATACTTAAAAATATCACTTTTGCTCACTAATGAGATTTGATATCATATATTATTTTATTTTGTTCTCTTTTCTTTTCTCCAAGAAAATAAAAAACAACAAGCATCTCATAATAAAAGTTTCCTCAAGTAGTAGCCTAGTTCATCCAGTTCCCCTTAGGTCTTTAGGACAAAAATATAATAATAATAACGTACGTTCCTCGAATAATAAATAAAAAGAAAAAGAAGAAAAAGGATAAATCAAGAAATGGTGGCTTGAATTTAGTTTTGCTCATCCCATTCAACTGAAACATTGTTTCTAAGGGGCTGTTCGGTCGGGACTGACTTATAAATCATTTTTAAGAAAGAAGTGTTTGGCAACTACTTATTTTTTGCATTATAAGTTAGTTTATAAGTCAAAAAAAATAAGTAACATTTTGTTACTTATTTTAGAATGACTTATCAGTTGGTTTTTTTAAGTTGATCAAAGCGTGTGAATTGTCTATTATGCCCCTAACATATTTTGTTAATTTACAATCTCTATCCTTCAAATACTCTCTCCTGCTCTTCCTTACCACCACTCCCTCCCGCAAACTTCGTAGATGATGAGCTCGTCCACCACTCCCTCGGTAACTAAACTAAACTAATGATACCAGAACTTACATATCAAACAAAATTCACAAATTAGATAAACAAACAAACATATATATACAAATCTAGCCAAATAAAATATATCGGAACTTACTAAAAAATCTGGGTTGAAACTAAATCAGGGTTGCAGTGAGAGGGGGCGTGGGGCTGGTGCTGGGTGGGTGGGAATTAGAACAGATTCAACTCTTACCCCTTTATTGGACCCCTCTGGAGGAGAAAGGAGGAAGTATCATAGGAGAGAGAAATACCCTTATGAAAGAAGTCCCTATATTGTTTTTGTGCTTTATTGTATGCGTGTTTAATATTTAGACAAATTGTGACAGCAATAACAATACAAACTCCTTGATATTTTTATTTAGCAATTCTTTTTTTAAAAAAATTATTTAAACTCTATATTCACATGATTTAATAATAACATATCTGTCTTTTTAATAATTATGATTATTATTATTTTTTTGTTAAATGATTACTGTCATTAATTTTTTATTTTAATTTTAATTTTAGTTTTATATTTTTATTTTAAATTGATATTTTTTTATTAGGGTTTCAACATTCAAGTGTTCTATATGAATTTTCTTTTGCATTCAAAAACTCATGTGATTGTTTTTTAGTTATAATATTGAATCAATGTATTTTTTTTATCAATGTCCTTTTTAATAATTTTTATATTAGATTTTAACTTATAAGTCATTATCAGCCGAACACCTTTATAACTGTTTTAACTTAATTTTTGACTTATCAGTCAAATTAATACCGAACGCTTTTACTTATAAATCAACTTATATTTTAACTTTAAGTCAACTTATATTTTAACTTAAAGTCGATTTAAAATAAATCATTCCGCAATAAGCCCCGAATTCACGCATTCAACTTGCATTTAGTAATAGACATGCATACTATGTGAGGGAGACAAAATCATGTGTTACTTCAATATGTTCTGATTGTTTCTATATGAAAGAGAAGCAAGCAATTACTTAAGTCTAAAATTGTCTCATGTGATTTCATGTAAGAGCGACCGTAAATCTCAAAATAAAATTAAAATTAACATAATACAAGGGAGGAAAAAGAGAAACAGCCAACAACCAAGAATCATGCCAAGGGTCCTGAGCTTGTAAAGTTGGCACGCTTGCAATCACAAGTGCACAGAGCTCTGGATTCTTTCACCACACGTTGTGACCTCCGAGTGTGAAGCTTGATGTTCACCAGCTTACCTGCTATCTGTTCACAACATCGAAGACGAGAAGAACTTATCATTATTTTAAACCTTGTTATCAAACCCCATAAATTACTTGCATGAGTAGAATGTTCAAAATAGGCAATGCCTTTATTATGAATAGCAGAAGGTGTAATTGTTTATGAATGATACATGCCAGTGTTTATAACCCGGCAGAGAAATATGACAGGCTATGAAGCCCTCAGAATTTGCCTTGTTGCCTAAGAATCATACTGCCAGAGCCAGTGACATCAAAAGTTGTTCATTCTAGTGTCTCAACTTTGGAGACAGCGTCTCACCGTTGCACAATAAGGAAAACATTCATTAGCTTAAAATGCAATTAGCATCTAAGCAACCATTTTCCAAGTCCAGACCATATCCTTGGGCAAGGATTAAGAAGTGAAACAATGCTCAAAAGTCCTATATCACAAAAATCCTTTTCTCCCTCTCAAATTTTGGTAAGTTAGCATCACACAGAAAAGTCTTATATGAAGTATTTTACTCCAGTAAGCACAAACGAGAAAATAAAACCCATGGATGACGATGACAGCTTATAATTGACAGTTTAATTAACTGAATTTTCTTGAAATAAAACAGCATAAAAATTCATGAAGGAAAGAAAAATCAGGAAATGGGAGGATAACAACACACCATTCTCCAAGCCAAGTCCTCTGGACCCATTGGTTGAGCTGGATGAGAATATAAGAAATGCCTCGAGTACTAGAATCAAAAGAACATAATCAATCAATCTTCAAGTTGTTTCATTTCTAAAAAAAATCAACACAGATAATAACTTTAGAAAAAAAATGTTGTCAAACAATGCAAATAAATTCTAAACAAGAAAATCTATAGGATTCTCAAACATATAATTGATAACCATTTACTGTTAACACATTGAACTGCAGCACTACTACAAATACTGTAACTACAACTTATGCAGATACAAACCTTGGCTAAATTCATTCGCATGTCTCTGAGTTGGGCAGCACTAAACTTTCTGAGAAAGGTTAAAAGCCAACCTGGCTGTACAGCATCACTAGAAGAAACAAATAAAGCTATCTGCATTGTATGAGAAACGTGAATGCCTCAGTAATCAAATCCAACTGTTACAGGCCAGGGGAATAAGGAGAGATGAGAGCGACATCAACATGCATACCTTGCGATAATCAAGTATTCCTTCAAAAGGGAGCTCTAATTCATCGCTTATAATAACAGGAATGCACCCACTAACAATAGCATCAAACAATCTAGCAGATGATGGAGTATCACCAGCTGGACTTAAGCAGAAAACAGACCTGAGCACCAAAGAAGCAAATAAATATTATACTGAAAACATAAAAGATGAAAGCTACATGGTGAAGCAGCATAATGCAGAGATGACATTTACTTGCGCATGCCACTCTGGGCTGCTGCTTTCCCTGCCTCTCCTGCAGTCCCTTCCTCTATAACAACATCCTCAGCATGACTAAGTTCTGCCACAAGTTTAGCACGTATCTTTCCTCCCTGATAGTAGAACACCAAGTATTAAGCAGCAGCTACCTCAAAAAATATGTCCAAGCCAATTAAAGTATCAGCAATAGAAGTAAAATCAGGACAGATATGGAAGAAAACACAGCCATGGCAGTGAGCATACATCTTAGACGAGGTCCAAAGGGAACAAATAATTGAAACCCTTCCATATTTAAGTCATATCAAGAAGCCTTATTATCAAGTACACAACAGGTCAGCTACATGGACCCCTCTTCTCTAGTTGGCTTGCTATAACCACCCTTAAGAGTGTTGTTTCTATCATACTAAAACACAGATAGTTCTATTAGAGGAGTATTATTCTTTCATGTTTTTTCTGTTTTACAATCACAGCACAACTCAACCAATCCTTTTTACCAACTAGATACTACCAGTCATTCTTAATTTAACTAGGACGTCATTATTGTAGAAGTTCGATAATATTAATTAAATTAGCTGGATACAATATAATGGCCACAACTTTCATAACTGAAAGACAATCAGGACAATCACTTTAGTTTTAGAACACAGCTATAAGCGTCCTAGTTAATCCTTGACTCTGTCTACAAGTATAGTAAGGTTAATAAGAATACTTCAAAACCGGATTCAAATACAGAGGCATAGTGAAAGTATAGGATAAACAAGAAAATATTCTGAACTAGTAGAAGAAGCAGCAATAGGGAATACAGTGAGAGAAACTTAATTTAGTTAGTTTGTAAAGTTACAACGAAAACTGAAAGTGCACCCATTAGAAAGAATGACGCCATCAATATTGTGAAGTGAGGATAAGACTAAGACTAAATGTAGTGATAAACATATGATATTGCCTAAAAGGAAAAAGGTGTCTAAAAGGACAAAAATGGTGTAACCAACTCCAAGTCTCCAACAGTGCAACTAGCTGGGACAAAGGCTTTTTTAGTTTACTTGAGTTGTTTTTCAAGCTTTTACCCATTTACTGTACAGAGACCAGAAATGCACATACTATTGATTACAGACAAGAATAGACTGCTGAATTCTGATTGCATAAAAAAAATAGAATCTTACTGGTTTTTACACATAGATGAGTAAATTTAATATGCCAATTTTTCCCAATCCCGACGGGACCCGATCAAACCCAACCATAATGGGGCCTGATCTGTAAAACCCTATAGGGTTAGGGTTGGGCATGTGATATAATCTCTCTGCCCCCGCCCCCGCCCCCGCCCCCGCCTCCGACAAGATTATATATTATATTTGTATGTATACATTTTAAGATTTACCCTTGTTAAACATAATCTATTTAGTTGGGTATTACTTTTTCAGCCGCCTCCTACTGTCTGTCCCATGACCTTTCTATTCCACTTTCTTTCTCTCTTTCCTTGAGACACAAAGCAACAAGGAGGCGACTAATGTCTCTCAAAACTGCTAGCATCAATATACTAATTTCATCAACAAAAATCAAACCTCTAGATCAAACATCTCCTGCTATTACTAATTTCTATCTACATGATGTCTTTTTATTTCTTAAACATCCTATAATATAAACAACTCACGAGCTGAATCAAGACAATTCAGGGAAGTTATAACATGCTCAGAAGCCAATTTAGCAAGAAGATTAAATCTGCGCTCATTTTCTAATAAAAACGAACAACATAAATCAACAAAAAAATGTACAAAAGATGATTCACTTGTTAGCATTAGCCAAATTTCTTACAGCATTTCTTTTAAGCCTTCCCCGGAAATATAGGAGTGTGCTTCTCTTCGATTCACTTTCTGCTAAACATTTGGCATCACACAAATCGAGATTGGCAACGTAAGGAAGTATAAGGTCCTTCTCAAGATAAATTTGTCCAGGCTTGTACCTGAAATTTTGAGTGCAAGTACAGATCAGTATGAAAAATATGTCAACAAATTTAGTCAAGGTCACAACTGAGTTAGTATTGACCAGTTGCCAGTGGAGTCCATATCTGGTAGCAACCAAATAGCATTCTTCATATATCTGCGAACAGACTTAAAAGACCAGGGATGATGAACTGGAAGTATGTGATCTCGTCCTTCAGATCGGTTCCATGCAGGCTGATCCATTACCCACTTCAAAGCTCTGCAACACATAGCACCATGCCATATTAGATTGGAAATAAAAGCAACCCTACAAGCACATTCAAGATCAAGTCCTATAACAGCAACTTGAAGTTCTCCTACTTCCCGGTGTTCATAAATTAAGCACACTCAATATCATATTCTAGATTACAATTTTATAGCATTTGTATGATAATAAAGTAAACAAAAAATAAAGAAAATCTATATCCGAAAGTGTGAAGGGACACTAGAAACTGGAGACACGTAAATTTCACTTTGTCCTTAACTGCAATTATGCACATAATGACAAAAAGGACAAAAACCACATACAGAAGACAGTAGCAAGCAAGCTCACTTCTTGAATTTAGCCATGAACGGGACTAGAAATATTTCACAAGGATGTTTGACACATGTAGTCTCTAGATTCGACTATGTCCTTGGATCAATACAATCAAACCAAAATTAGGAATGGCAAAGGGGCAGGTATGGTATGGGTCCCTCGCCCTCACCCCACTAAAAGAAAGTCCTGTCCCCGAACCCAACCCACCAAAGAAAAAGAACAACAAAATAAGATTAAGTATGTAGTTTTTAATTGCAAGTATCTCAAAGAAAGGTATTACTTTCACCAGCTAGTACCTCCCAATAATTGGTTGTGTCTTACAACGGAATATGTCTAGCTGGTTCATCCATTCCGTTTTAAGGAATAAAAGTAAATTTTAGGCAACGATACTTCTATTACTGACTTGAGACAGTCAATGTTGGACACGTGTTCCTGGGCACTTATCCAAAGGTGAGCACCAAACTTCTCTGACAGGTTCGTATACACCTGGCTGAAATTTCTTGGAGACTCCTTGGACATCTAGCTTAACCTTCAAGTAAGACTTTTTATGGTTGATTAAATAATGCTAAATCCAACCAACAAGATAAATAGCCAACAATAGAAGAAATTAACTGAGGTTCATACACAGCCCACCTCCAATTTAGGGACAATCACCTCAGTTTAGCATAGTTAAAGTTTAAGAGCTAAGAAATCACCATTGTAAGCAGCATTCAAAGGCAAATATCAAAGATGAAGCAATTAACACAATATTTATATTTGAATAAAGTAAGCCTTCAGAAACGCACTCACACCCTATAAAGCGACTTGCATTGATGTTTCTCCAACAAGAAGTAGCTGATTGTTGTGAAGAAAGGGATGTAAAATAGGTCAGCATCTTCCTGCCGATAAACTCTCACAACATTTTTCAAAAGCCTCTCTGATTCAGGAGCAATTAAATCTGCCCACAGCCAATAGTCAATAGAGTGCTGCAACAAAGAAAAGGTCAAGTTATTCAAACCGAGGTAATAATAAAGAAAAGGAGTACTACTTCTCCAAATATATAACTGATTCATTTGCCTGCTCTTATTGTTAGATAATAAACTTTCAAATAAGCAGCACTGAAGAGTAAACAAGAGCTACTTTCCAAACAGTTTCTAAGGATCAGCCTACAGAAAAATTGTATGAGTTGAATTACCCCCAAAAATAAAATGTACGAGTACTCCATATATTGCAACAGACACTATGTTGGTTTGAAGAACAGTATTTTCCAGAAAATTTTGACAATGAAAAAGTTGCTAACTAACGAACCCATGCACGTTTAAGCTTAGTTTTCAGAAATAACACAAGTGAGGGGAAATGATGTCCTCGAAACGAAAGGTGGGCTGAATTCTTACTAGAATAAACACACAAACTCTCAAACCCCATCCAAATTTAGGCATCCAATGAGAGCAAATCTTTCAAATATTGCGTAAAGGGGAAAATAGTTATAAACCTGTTCAATGAGTCTATGGACAGGGCTACCATTAGAGGTGAGATTGTAGGTCTCCTTATACGTGTTCCGAAACAACCAAAGCATATCATATGTGAATTTGGGGGGCATTTCGTAAACGTAAACCCTAATAGCTGAAGACGCCGGATAAAATGAATCTTGATAAAGCCTTTCAGTCTCTATCCTCCATACCGAATCATCTAATTTCTTCACATCCTCTTCACTCACCGCCCCCACTGTATCGTCACGAGATCTCTGATATTTGGGGCTGGAGGCAAGGAATTTCTCAAGGGAGGAGACGAAGGAGTAATCAGCATTAGGGTTAAGACTAGTGAATTGGGAATTGCGGATTGGATTTGTTGGGAAATTGGGGGAAGAAGGAGAAGAGAAGAGAGAGAAAATGTAGAAGAGGAGAGATATAAGGAGGAAAGAGAAAACGAAAAGCAGGATTGGAGATCTTACTCTTGGGTTCAGGCTTGAAGAAGAAGAAGAGTAATGTCTACCGCCCGCCATTGAAATTCACTGTATGATGTTTTTTGTGTTTCTTTCAGTTCTGAACAGAGGATCCAAATCCGAAGAGTTTCAAATCTTATATTTAGAGAGAGAAAGGGAATCGAGTTCATATGGGACTAATGGGAGCACAGGAAAGAAGGAAATGAAAACTAGCTCAGTCGTGTGTTCAAGACTTCTTCACTATACTGGTTGCACAATAAGGAGATGTTCCATATATAGATGATCGTAAATGGTTGATATGCGCATCATCGTTCATATAAAATAAAAGGGAACTGTTATTTCCGCAGAGCTATTTTGTTATTGGATAATTTTTTATTTATAGCGATGATTTTAAAATCGTCGTTATTTTGAAAAGTATTACTATATATTTATAGTGGTGATTTTAAAATTATCACTATAAATAAATCCTACAAAAATATTAAAATTTTCAAAAAAATTTACACAATCGCCGATAAGAATAACAGCTGAACAAATTAGACCATCACAACAGGTCAAATTAGACCATCACGTTGTAATTTATTTTTTCTCTATCGAATTTTTTTACTAGTGAGTAAGATCTTATAAAAAAATCAAATTTCAATTGTTAAAATAAATTCCCAACAAGAAGACATGGGATCCAACAACCACCAAACGAAAACTCATTGTAGTGTGAGTTTCTATTTTCGAGTGAAATATACAAATTTGAGAAAGTTGGATATCTGATTGTCAACAATATGGAACTATTAAACGAAAAGTTAATGGTAAACTTCATATATCTTATATAGCAATTATCGTCAAGTTCAAACACAAATTACTTCCACAAATTGTATAGAAACAGAGTTCGTATAATTCCAATACAAAATAAATATTGAAAAAAAGAAGGAAAAATCCAATGGTTGGGTTTGCATTTCCAGCTTATTAGGATTCATCTTTTACAGGAATACCACCTAAATGGCCTGAAGTAAACATCATCAAATCTTTTACAGGAACACCACCCAAATGGCCTGAAGTCAACAATCATCAAAGGCTTGTTTGAAATCTCTATGCAAAGGAATCCTAAAAACTTATGAGATCATTTTTTGATGATTGCTCCTTCTTGGTAGCATGCCCCGGTTCAGATGTTCCACCGGATTTCTTGCCAAAGATCATCTCATCCAGATCATCCATCATGTCATCATTGCTCCCTCCGTGGGATCCACCTCGAGAACTCGCTGGCTTTCTAATCAGAGCATCTTCTTTTCCCCCACGCAGCGATTCAACATGCTCAACAGCAACAGGTATCATAGCAGGTTCAGGAGCTGTTGGAACCACTTTAGGTACCTTCAGGTCTTCATACTTGGATAGGACTATCTGGATTTCATCGTTTACTCTCAAAGCTTCAAACAGCAGGGCCTCATCATCCCCAGCTGTCTCGATGATTCTCATGACAGTATATTGGGACTGACGGCACTGTTGTTCTAGAGTGGTTGCTAAGTCATCCTGACAAGACAATTTAACAATAGTATGGAACCCTACGAAGTGAGAGAACAAGCAAGAAACAATTCCCAGACAGATTATTAAGGGATAAAATATCCTTCCACTAATTAATATAGAAAAACCTCAACCTAGGCAGACCGAATCAACTTTTTTTTCTCCCTTTTCATCTGTGTTTTTGCTTGTGCCTGTGTTAACTGTATGAAATGAATAATGTCTAAGTTATGTGCTATAATCTAAATGATCTACATCAATCCTACTGAAAGTAGTGAAAGATGTATCAAACCTAAACACAAGACAAACATCTCCCAAAAATCTGATGGGAAGATATCACTAGGTCTTCAAAACCTCACAGGAACACTTGTTTTAATTAGGACACGAGAATGTATCTAGAAAATATTCTTGAGAATTACGTCTAAAATTCAATTTGTTTATCTATGATTACCAAATCTGCATCGTGCAATGAGAAAGGATCTAGCAATCGTATTGAAATCAAGTAAAAGTGCAAAATTTGTGTTACTTGGCTAAAGTGTATGGGGGCCGGGCTGCTGGGGGGGGGGGGGGGGGGGGGGTGAAGAAATTCTGCTTCTTGAGATTGGAATGGAATAGTCTAAAACTTCATACCCTGAGAAGCTAATTTTACTCATGTTGTAACTTGAAAGAGCAAAGAGAGACAAAGTTAAATTATGAATGTTAGGTTGGAAGGCAGCAACGATTGGGATAGGGAATGAACACCAAAGGTCAATGTGAGCTGACTGTACTATAACTTGTAGGACGAGGAAGTGGCAGAGTTAAGGTACTTACTCTAGGCCAAGACTAATTTTGTTGATGAGTCGATTACATTACACGCAAAATAGGGACAGAAGCCGGCAACAATTGATGAAACCCATCCAAATGTGCATCATACAAGAGAAAAATAGTAAGGCTCCATCTGAAATACTTAAAACACCAAGGGAACTATATAATACTCCCTCCGTCCCAAGATAAAAGTCCTGGTTGACTTTTTGTGCATATTAAAAAAGATAATAAAATGACAAAATTATCCATATTTAAATTCTCATTTAATTGCATAGTTTTTTGCATATGAGTAGTGATGCTCTATAAATGTGCATAAATAATAGAAATATGACAATTAATATTAATGATATTATATGCAAATTATTGTAAAAAATAGATTATTTAAAGTAAGTAGACATTTAACTTGGGACTACTTAAAATAGTAATAAGGACTTTTATCCTAGAACTGAGAGAGTATAATCCAATATAAAATCCACGTGCCCTAACAAAAACAATAGACATACTTTCCTTGCTCGGACACAAGCTTACACATATGACGCTCCATCTCAAAAACATATCAAGCTCATTTAAAACACAACAAAGCTCCAAGTAGTGAACTAAATTCAGATTACTAGGATCAACTTACTTGAATTATTTGCAATTATCATCTTGCATATCTCTTTATCATCCAATTGTAGCCAATGCATAGGATAACTTATGATTTAATACATCAGCGAAAAAATAGTTACTGTGGTTTGTAAACGCAGGTATTTCCCCCACAATTACACTAGAACTATCGAGAGTCAAGACATATCTCCCAATAGGGCACATTGTCATAGGTAGAAAGAACCACAAAACTATCGTGCTAGTGGATTATTTGAAATTAATTTATGCATTGGCGTGAGTTGGTCCCTCTGAACGCAGAAGTAAAATAGTTGGGCAGACAGCTTTTGCCACAACGTTAGAGTTCAATCGCAGTTTATTTCAAGAGAGGAGACAGAATTGTAACAGAAATACAATTACACAAGGTGCTCTGCCTTGACAGTATCATAACAACATTAAAGTTATTGACTTATTTCTTATGATAAAATATAATCCAACCAATATTTGTTAATTGAGTATTTTACTTTACAAATAGCGAGGCATAAGCAGTCATCCTCAAAATAATGCATAAAAGAAAATAACATAGTGACAAGATCAACCTACTTAGTCTAAAAGATATATCGGAATATGATGTAACGCTCAAGTCTAGGACACTTGATCAATGGAATCTATTACTTTAATATCAAATTCCAGTTGCACAAGTTTTTAAACTCTTGCATTTCTATCATGTGAATAGGCAACAAGAAGAGCCTAAAAGGAGAATTTTGACAATGTACTTCTTAAATTAAGATGTCTAAAAATTTAACTAAAAAATAAAAGCAATACAAGACTAAATCTAAGTTTGTATTCTGTAACATGATACAAAATAAGTATAACTTTTCAATCAACTAGATTGGGGAGAAGGACCCCTACATTGTAAATGCAATTAATTTTCCAAATCATTAATCACATACAACTGATACGGATACGGAGACTAAAATGGAGTCGATTGAAGTTTCTAAAATAATAGTTTTCCAAAAGACAAGTATGGAAAAGTCAGTCATGCATAATTAATTGTAGCTTGACCAAGTCAAATATCTCTATTAATAAAGCGGGATGAAATTGAGGTAGTTTTTTTTTGGTTTTTTTTTTGTTGTTGTGTAAACACAAAAAGTTTCCTATTTTACCCTTTAAATTTATTAAAATATAAAAAGTTGAATGGTCTATATATTGATCTCTTACTCACTTTTTCACCTTTTTCTCTCCCATTATTTTATTTCCCATCTTTTAGGACCACTCCACACGTATAAGTGTGTGCCACATAAACTAGTAATAATGATACCTGCAAAGCATCTTGCTGCGGTGAAGAGGATAAAACGATGGAAAGAAGTTCAATGCTGTTTCTTGCCACGTCAAATGCTTCCTTTGTCTGTTCAGCTGAAAATCGTTGCACAGGACGAACTTGTTGTGCCAGGCTAGCATTTGGTTCTGAAACAGGGATCGAACGAGGAGGAGTAAATATAGGAGCCAAACTCTCAGAATCACGATCCGGAAAACGAGTACCTCTCAATCTCAAGCTCTACAGAATATAGAAATGAATTCACAAATAGAAACGTGTTAAAAATATAACCAAGCAAAATAAAGATTACAGGAAATACATTAAGTACGCATTTGAGTTGTCCAACCATTATTTAATACCGTAATATACCTTGTACGTCTCTTCATAAACAGGCAAATAGCGGAGCTCATCAGAAGATTCTCCCCATGCTTCAATCAGAATCAGAGCCTTGTTTCGATTATTAACAACAGTATGAGGATCATCAATCAACTTCACCATCTCATCAAGTACTCTCTCTGCCGCAATTTCAGAAAATACCTTCTCACAATTTTTGGCAACAGTCTCAAGCAACACCAGAGACAAGTACTGAACCCTAGGGATCTTCAACATGATTCTTTTCTTTATACCGCGAATCAGTTCAATGCTACTGACCCTTTCATTATTCATCATGTCACATAGATCAAGATTTGTGGTCCAATCAGGCTCATCTAAAGTTTCAGCAGTTGCTTCCTCTACAAGCTTATCAGCCTGATTTGGGCCTTGGAAAAACTCCTTCATCTTGAAACTAACAGAGCTCATCCCTGC
Organism: Hedera helix; assembly: GCA_947179155.2. Classification (NCBI taxonomy): domain Eukaryota; kingdom Viridiplantae; phylum Streptophyta; class Magnoliopsida; order Apiales; family Araliaceae; genus Hedera; species Hedera helix. The sequence goes on along the minus strand of OX359266.1, from coordinate 1,614,419 downwards.
ACTAATCTTTTGACCGACCTCAGACCCGCCAATCTTCAACCTCTCGCCGAGAGCATTGACTTTTTCCATCAAGTTGTCACTCATTTTTCAAAACCCTAGCTTTGAATACACCTCCTACAAAAGAATCCTTAAGCTCCTTCAATTATTTAAACTACTCTCCCACTGTAAAAAAGAATGCAAAACCCCCTTTAGATTATCGCAAGTTAAATCAATACTGAAACCATAACAGATGAACACAATCAACGAGCTTAACAACTAATCATTTCTCTTTATAATAATTTGAAAAAAAAAATTGAAACTATAGCAGAACCCACATGAATAGGCCAATTAAAATCATAGTTATTATATACACATCCATGAATTCTTGAAATTAAAATTATTCATCACCGATCAAAAAACAAATTCATATAACGCTAATATGAGTAAAAAGCACAACACAAATATTATAACAGATAACATATATGATCAGATCAAATAACCCAATTAACAATCAAATCAAAAGGAAATAATTTCAAAATACTGGCGAAAAAAAGGAGTGGACCTGTGAACTGCAGGTAACAAGGGTCGGAGTTGGTTGGGAGGAGTTCGTTCTTTCTGAAGAAGAAGACTCGCGAAAGACCATCTGTCACGGAAACTTTCGAAGTTTCTTTGCGTTGCAGGCCAGTCTGATTGGAATATGGTAGTGGGAATAAATAAGAGGATTCTAACATTTAAAGGGAATAATGATATATTATACTATGAAATTTACAAAATTTCATATCCAAAAAAATAAAATAAATTTCATATCTCATATTTCAAGTTAAATTAAGTACAATCATGCTACAATTTTTATAATTTTAATACTCCATGTGCTTCATATAGAAAGTCTAATTTTTATTTTTTTTATAAATACTGAGAATATATTTATTTTGTTATTTATTCCTAAAATTAGTGAACGTTTATCTATAATAATGACATTATAATAAAATCGTGTATTATAATCAATTGAAATAGTATGGTTTTTGTTTCACAAAAGAATAGCAAATGAGATATGAGACTTTTTTTGTGTGTGAAATAAAGGGAGTAAATTTTGCAAACACACGAGTAAACTTAAAAATAATTTATCAAGTAAATTTTATACTTCTTTCGTGTTAAAGATAAAAATTTTGATTAATTTTTTGTGTATATTAAAAAAGAGAATAAAATGACAAAATTATTTATATTTAAATTCTTATTTAATTGTATAACTTTTTACAAATAATTAGTGATACTACATAAATATACATAAATAATAGAAATATAACAATTAATACTAAGGATATTATAGATAAATTATTATAAAAAATAAATTATTTAAAGTAAATAGACATTTAACTTGGTAATACTCAAAATAATAATAAAGACTTTTATCTTAGGACGGATGGAGTATATAATATTTTAGTTGATCTCGAGTCAATTCAGCGATCCAAATTTGGTGAGTTGATATATATATATATATATATTCAATTATTAGTGACAAATGATACATTATATCTTTAATAACAAATACATATTAAAATGTTGTGAAAAATTTGACTTTTGAAAATAACAAAATTCATAACCTAGAAGACATAAAAATCAATTGCTGAGTTGACTTAGGACCAATGAAAATAATTTGGTATTTGTCTTATTATATATTAGTATAAATAGATAAATAATTAGAAAAAAATATTATCTAAAAAAAATTTATTTTAAAATTTTATCTCCAATGATATAACATAATGACTAAAATTATACTTTAGTTGTCTAAAAGAGTCGTGTTTATAAAATTATAAAAAAAAACTTTATACTTCATGTTTACTCTTTCATTTATTGAGAGTACTGATGACATGATTATAATTATAAAAAAATCATTTTATATTAAAATAAAAATAAATAGTGTACTTTTTGAGAAAAAAATAATAATTAAATAAAACAATTTTCTAAAACGGATGAAGTAACAAAATGTAGAATAATAATGAATATGTTGGTGAGTTTATTGTTTTGATAGGTTATGTCACATATGTTCTTCCCTTATAAGTTGGTTCTTCTTAATTTTTTTAATTTTATCTTCAAATTTTATATTATATTATTACAATAATTACACATATAAACCTATGTAAGTAAATATTCTATTCGTTATCTAATTGGAGAATGCAGAAGTAACTAGTATCAAGTGAGCATTGTTTATGTAACAATAAGTCTGGGCGGACCGGCCAATTGGACAGGAAAATTGGACCGGTCCCCATTTTTTCCATGTTTCCTTAGTTTTTTTTTTTTTTTTTTTTAGTATATATCTAAACATATTTATACTATGGATTTAAAAAAAAAAAAATTAAAAATCCAAAAAAATTAGGTATAATTTGGATATATATCAAAAAAATGATTGTATGGGTCCCATACAACCATTTTTTTGATATATATCCAAATTATACCTAATTTTTTTGGATTTTTAATTTTTTTTTTTTTTAAATCCATAGTATAAATATGTTTGGATATATACCAAAAAAAAAAAAAAAAAAAAAACTAAGGGAACATGAAAATGTCCAATTTTCATGTCCAATTTCCATGTCCATGTAGAACTACTCTTTATGTAATTTACTTTTTCAATTGGATGTGTTGACTTTGAACCCCCAAACTTGACTTGACGTGACTATATGTAATGTTTGGTTAGATTGGGAAAATATTGTTGGAATCATTTAATTCGAGTAAATTGGACACGATCCCGCCCGTCATCCGCGTTAAAAATCTCGACTAATGCTCCGTGAATAATTGTTTGGAGTTGATATTTTCGCATACTATTTAATTTAGGAGTTATATTCGATTATAATTTATAAATATTTATAATTTTTTAATTTTTTTTAAAAGTTTGGTTGTATTTAATTAAAATATTTAAAGAATTTATAAAAATTTAGTAGTATTCAATTACAATTTTTATAATAGTCTTTAAAAGTTAAATGGTATTAAATTAGGATTTTTATAAAGTTTATAAAAGTATTTTGATATTTAAAAAGTTATAGATTTTCAGATTTTTATTAAATGGTAGAGTTTAACAGACTTTAGAACAAGAGATACTCATATCTAAAGTCTGATCTCATATCCAAAGATTTTTCAAAGACTTCAAAATATTTGAAAAAGAGAGAAAATGAGCAGACGTGAGAAGTGAAAAGAAGAAACGTTCCAACATTTCACATATATAAAAAACTCCACTCCTAATCTGCACTATTATCAAATTAGTCACAATCTCGTCTTGAGAATCTCACTCATATGCATGTATCATCAGAGTTTTTTTCTCGGTCTTTTTGACTGATTGACTATAAGGTTTTGTCTTTCTGAAAGGTGAAGAAGCGAAGGCACAACATTGCTTCCGCAGATAAGAAAAGATTACATTTACACTAAAATGCTAGAATGCAGATTACATATATCTTCACAATCAGGGGAAGAAAAAAAAAAAGAATGAAACACCACACATTTTTATTCCATGACAAGATTGCAATTGTCAAAATGACATCTAAATTTTTTCAATCTAACACAGACCAACAACAACATAGGAAATCACATGCAATTTGTAGCTTAGACGGTGATAAGAAACAATTATCCACCCACCATGTAAGACACTCAGACTATATTTGTTTATAAAATACATACTTGGGATTGAACTATTTATATTAATTTAAAACTATTTTCGACTTTTTTATTGCATCATGAGAGATTAATAGTCCCTTAAATAGTCCTTGAATTATTTTTTTTTATCATTCTCAAGGCTATTTATGAGAAATTATATAATTCCAAATTCATCATGAGATTATATAATCCCTCATAAATAGCCTTGAGAATGATAAAAAAATAATCCAAGCATTATTTAAGGGACTAATAATCTATCATCATAGGATAAAAAAGTCGGAAATAACTTTAAATTAATACAAATAATTCAATCCCAAGTATACTTTTTACAAACAAACATAGCCATATTTTAATTTTTCGTATAGATCATTAATAAGAAAAATTAACTTGAACTTTGTCCACCTTTAAGGATATGCATAAAAATGGCTCCATTAGATCTGTTCCAATAAATGGACATAATAACTTTTTTCCTTTCTTCAATGCGAGTCCAAGATTTTTCCAGTCCTTTCCATTGTGTTATTTATTATTCTCGATACGCTATCAACTATAACCCATACATGTACTGGAAACAACATCACTGTGGAAAGAATCACTTTGAATGCCTTGTTCTACACAGATATATTATAGAAACCAAATCGGGCTCTACATTTGGACAGTTAGACGTGTTAATCTTACCCCGTTTTTATTCACACATTCTACCAAAGTCGAGGCATCCAACAAATTGTGCACATACTTTATACCTTGTGTGTATAATATAAGCTCTACAATAACAAATATTTGAATTATTATGAGTTTATTTTGGAGATTACATATATGGGTGATTTTGGTACCCACCTAACTAAATTCAAGTGTGGTAAATTTTTTATAACTTGTTGGCAATTTACTCACATGTATAAAATTTTACGACTTTTGATTATATAGATTTTTATTGTGATATTATTTTGTGAAAACAAAGTTTTGTTTTTCTACTGAAAAACGTGCACATATACATAAAGTATATATACTCTAACAAAAAGTGAGCTTAATTTTGGTGTTTTTGGTTCTGTAGCTTTTAAAGTTTTATTGGTATCCGAGTATCTAAATTTATCATAAAATGAGTAGAATAATATGAAGACTTTCAACATAAAAAATCTCATGCCACAAAAATTCAATGAAATAATAAGATTTCCTTTAGTTCTTGAAAAAAAAGCAAGAGATGTTGTACACATGAGCTAATTAACAATTAATATAAGCTGCAAGATATATTAAAAGTATACAAAAATCTTGATAAAAAGTTTATAAAAGTTTGTCACTTATTTCATGGAGTCTTTAAAAGACATTTTAAAAAAGCCTTTAAAAGTCATTAAAATCCACAATCTCTACAAAAGTCTATCACTTAAAAAAAATCTTTAAAATTTTTAAAAAATCTTAATTGAATACACCCCCTTAGATGTTGTGCATTTATATATATATATATATATATATATATATATATATATATATATATATGGTTGATATTTTCGCAAATTAAAATATCAAAATAAGTTGGAAAATATCAATTTTTTAATTTAATTTTAATTTTTGAAATCCCTGAAAAATCAAATATCATAAAATTGAAAAGCAATTAGAATCATCCATCATCTTCTCTCAATCACCACCGACTCAAATTTCATACAGACCTCCGCCCCAACCGCCGGATGAAAGTTGTAAACAAGTAGTAACCTTTAAAGAAAAACGCCGACTGATGGGACGACGGGTATGGACTTTTTGGCTATAGAAGATTGGAAAATTTGATTTTGATGGAGGAGGAGAAGCTGGATCAGGACCTTCCTCGAAGATTGATTGGATTGGGAAGCCTAGTTTTGTCTCTTTTACATGCATTCTAGGCCAGTGAAATCTAATTTTGATTTTCTGATTGATAACTTTAACAAAAAGCTTACCTCTTGGAAAGCAGCTAATTTAATTTATCCCAACAGCAGGAACGTTGATTTTGGTGAAATCTGTCCTCCCTTCCCTCCCTCCCTCCCTCCCTCTATAGTGTGTAATAATACTCTTCAACTAATCTCTCTCTATTCCTCTTTCAACCTGTTCTAATAGATTAGATGTTTTCTTTGGGGCCAAGTTGATGATAACAGTCACGTTGTTGAATATATATATATATATATATATATATATATATATAGTTGCTTAACAATTATATATAATTGCAGAAATTCAACAGCCTCAGGAGAATCCGATCGATCAATTTATAGCTAGAGAAGCAAGCAAGCTAATAAAAATGGTTATGGACAGCCTAGCTAAACATGCTCCATCCAAAGAGGCTGCTGCTGCTTTTTTTCACCTTTATAATGCACCCACGGCCTTCTTTTGTAATGCCTTTTGTGAACAATGATGTCTTGGGGAAGTTTACCCCCAGATGTCTGTATGTATTACTACTATGAATGTTTGTTAGACTTTGTTTTGTTTAATTAAGTGAGGTTTGATTTTTTTTATTTTTTTATAAAAAAAAAACACACAAAAAAGTTCAACAAAAATAAAATTCCGAATAAATACTCGAGACAGGTTGAAAAGACGAACTTAACC